>LR812522.1:32416364-32541364 GCA_903798195.1 Danio kyathit
TACATATTGGCTTCCTGCTGATTTAATTAATCCCTGAAATAAAGTCATTGGAACCATGTTTTGTGTACACATATGCTAATCTAACCATTAAATATTAGCATATACCGTTAGAAACTTTTGACTTTTTTTTTGGAGGACTTTTTGTCTTTTTGTTGAGCCTTCTAATAAAAATTAAGAGTTACTTTTCTAATCTAAAGCAGTGTTTCTCAACCACGTTCCTGTAGGACCACCAGCACTGCATGTTTTGGATGTCTCCTTCGTCTCCGACACCTATTACATGTCCTTCAGTCTCTGCTAATGAGCTGATGATCTGATTGAGGTGTGTTTGGTTTGGAGACAAGGCAAATGTGCAGGGCTGGTGGTCCTCCAGGAACGTGGTTGAGAAACACTGCTCTAAAGTACGTATCACTATTGTTTAAATTTAGTGTTACTAAACAAGGCAGTTAGTGAAGTGTTGACTGGAGTAGAACGTTTTGCAAATGTCTACTGACAATAAACAAATTAAAGAACACAGGCACAATTCAGTTTTCAGTTCATCTTTATTTCTATAACGTGTTTACAATGTAGATTGTGTCAAAGCAGCTTAACATAGATGAAGCTCTAGTAAATTGAAACTGCTTCAATCCAGTTTTCACAGTTCAGTGTAATGTAAATGTCACTGCTGAAAGCCCAAACACTGAAGAGCAACTCCCAACGATGCGCAACATCTAGGCAAACTATCATAATGATCAAGCATAAAATGGTGCAGATAAAGTAACAACATAGGCACAAATCGGAATAAGATTTATTTTTTTTGTGATTATTATTATTTGTGTTCTCTCCGTGTTGGCGTGGGTTTCCTCTGGGTGCTCTGATTTCCCCCACAAGTCCAAAAACTTGTGGTACAGGTGACTTGGGTTAGCTAAAATTGTCCGTAGTGTATGTGTGTGAATGAGTGTGTATGGATGTTTCACAGTGATGGGTTGCAGCTGCGTAAAACATATGCTGGATAAGTTGGCGGTTCATTCCGCTGTGGTGACCCCAGATTGATAAAGGGACTAATCTGAAAAGAAAATAAATAAATAATCACTTGGCTTTTAAGTCATATTTTTTCTAGGACATGACATTAATGTTTTTGTGTGTTTATATATGGAAAAACAAATACTGAACACAATACAATTTTTGTTCTCATGACTTCAGAATATATAACTTTTTATATTTTTTTAATATGTAACTTCCCCTTTTACTTCAGTAAAAGCTCAGTAAAAGTGTCTTCTTTCCAATGATAGCTATTTTCTGTTTGTAGCTTACTGGGGTCAGGAACTGTTACTATTTAAAGTTAGGTAGGTGTAAATCGCCAAAACTGAGTGCTGGCTAACAGGTTTTAATAAAGGGACTAAGCGAAAAGAAAATGAATGAATGAATATTGTTATTTGATAATGATTATTAATGATAATGCTTATTATAGCAGCACATAGATGTAGAAAATAGAACAAAAAGCCATAACAATATTTCAGATTGTGGAAAATTCCAGCAAATAAGGCTGGCAGGAGAGTAATGGTAGAATGCTGGTGTAGTTCTGGTTAAATTCAAACCGGTTCAATTCAATTTAGTATAAATTAAGTTCAGTTTAGCTTAATTCAGTTCAATTTAATACAAATGTCACTGGGATCTTTTCAAGAATCAGTCTTGCACTGTTGACCCATCAATGGTCACAGCAACCATCAGCTCTGGATACTGGCCGGATTGACGATTATGTGAACCTTGGGATAAAGAGAAACAGACAGACTAACATAAGCATAGATGCCATTCAAATTAGTCTGTTTGGGAAGATTTTGATATCAAAGTTATTTATTTGTCTTTCATGTGTTTTTATTCTAGATTTAGACTTCCGTGGAGATTTAACCTCCTGTGTGTCTACCTCCTGAACAGTTTAAAGGCTGATTTATACTTCTGTGTCGAGTGCATGCTTATGCTCCGGCACAGCCTTCACGCGGTCGCATAGCCCTCTACTCTTAAAAAATGTAACTACACGTCGCAACAACATGTAGCGCAAGCACTGTGATTGGTCAGCTTGGTAGCAGTGACGAGTGTGGACTATGCTGAGAGTGTTTACAAGTATTAAGTCCAGTGAAGGAGCTCCAGAGGGAAACTTTTCTTTTGTGTTTACCTTATGATTGCACGTCCGCTGGTTCCCGCCTCTGAAAGAGCGAGTTTTAGCTACTTGTACATTAAGCAGTGGTGTAAAGTAACAAATTACAAATACTCAAACTACTGTAATTGAGTATTTTTTCTCAAGAATTTTAATTTACTAAGTAGTTTTAAAAATGTGTACTTTTACTTTACCTTGAGTACATTTTTAGTGCAGTATCTGTACTTTTACTCCACTACTTTCCTTCAACCTGAAGCCACTACTTAATTTTTTTCTTGTCTATGGGGATTGGCTGAGTAGAAAAATCAGTCTTGTGATTCCTGTCCAATCAAATCACACATAGACAGTAAATCGCATCATACTGAACAACCTCAAGACATGGATGCTTTAGAAATGCAGCAAACTGCTTGGAAGCATTAAAAGTGTCCAAGAAGATGTCCAAAATCTTTGCACTCAATGATCCAGAGGTCGTTTGAACATGTCACTGATGAGAGGATGGCGGATGTTTACTGTATGATGACTGAAATCACCAAATAGTCTTAAACAATAACTAAATGCACTACAGAATGTTACGCACAGAAGCACGCACAACTCATCAGCATTTCACAGCATAATACTCAGTACTCAATACTCTTGAGTACTTTTAAAAAGGCTACTTTTTACTCATACTTTGAGTAATATTTACAACATATTTATTTAATCAGACTACATGTTTGGGCTTTTACTTGAGTGTGAATTTTTAGTAGTCTTTCCACCACTGACATTAAGGTAGTGTTCAGAAAAAAAGCTAAACACTAACAAAGAAACTCGACATAAAAACATACTGCCAGCTAGCGCTTCAGAAGTGTTATTGTATAGCAACACAAACAGCACGCCAAAGTATAAATGCACGACTATGCGCAAAGCAGGCACTGTGGGTCATGGCGATCACTCGATGCAGAAATATAATTCAGCCTTTAGAATGGC
Source organism: Danio kyathit (assembly GCA_903798195.1). Classification (NCBI taxonomy): domain Eukaryota; kingdom Metazoa; phylum Chordata; class Actinopteri; order Cypriniformes; family Danionidae; genus Danio; species Danio kyathit. The sequence continues at coordinate 32,419,462 of LR812522.1, forward strand.
TGTTCCAGAGTTTAGTTGCCAGATATAAGAAGGACAAGACAGGCTCATTGGGGATACATGCCCTGACATACATCTGGCTGCATTATGTGTGTAAAATCAATGCTGATACAGCATTATGCATCATGATACAGCTGACAATGTTTCTTTTGACACTACTACTGACCACTTTACCACCTTATGAACAACGTTTAGGCGCAATCACTTTGCTTAGTAGCTCACTATGTACAGCATTAGACTTGGAGCAGACCGGGGTTCAAAAAATCTAAATAATTTTTTAAAAAGCAGTGTGAAATTGTTGAAAAACATGTTGCCACCATGGTATTTCTCATTCTCATCTAGTTGGGTTTAGAAAGCAAACCGAAGCTCATTCTGAAAATGTACCTCTATATACATTTCTGGAGACCACCAAATACATCCCAGGAGCTACGTTTTTTTTTGCAGTTTTTGTTTTCACAAATCCACCAGAGGCCGCTGTGTATGTTTTTGAGATCTCAAATTTCTTTAGTGAGTGCCAGCGAATCCACCTGAGACCGCTGTTGACTGACTGTTTGACTGACTGAACGACAGACTGACTGACCGATCGACTGACCCTCTCTCCTCCTTCCCTAAACCCAACGAATTGTATTGATTGACCCACTTACCCACTTTCTTAACCCAACCAACAATTTTCAAAAGCAATCCAGAAAAAGAAAAACCCTGATTTTTATCCCGATTTCAGATTTTAACAAGTTCTCACCCTGTTATTTACTTGTTTATTTTTACTTTTTGGATTCTGTTTTTGTCTTACCTGCTTTCTGGAATCATTCTTCACCGGACTCGAACCCCGTCGTCATGGTCAACTCCACTCTGCGTCTCAACTCCGCCAACATACATGGCAAGCTAACGGGTTAAACTGGTAACAGCATGAAAGCCATCCATATGAAGGTAAGTAGTCAGCTAGTAAGCGTGAAAAGAAATGCCATCATACCGCCCTGTAGAGTTCATTTTAAAAATTAAATGCAGCCATACGTACTTCTGGCTACATAATTTGCAATCTTCGTATATAGTATATATGGCTACGTTTTCAGAATGACCCTATGTTGCTAGAAAGCATTATCAGTTTGGTTTAGGGAAGCATTCACATTTTGAACCATGCAAAAAGGTAAGACACACACACACACAAATAAAAGATCTGTTCATGGACTTATCCTGACAATAATATTATTATCATTATTTTAATGCCAAAATCGGCTTTATGTTGGAGTAAGCTCTTAGTAAATTTGACCTTTAGTCTTGGTGTTAATTAAAACAGGCAAATACTGAAGGAAAATACACACAGCCCTCTACAGGACTTTACTTTGACATTAGTAATAATACAATTTTACGTTATTACTACTGTACTTGTTTCAAAACATTCAGTATTTTACAGCAATGTTTCACATCACATATGCAAAATAATAACAGAATACCTTAAACCTCTGGTACAATAGATTGAAGCCATCACATCATGTCATACTAGACCCAATATAGATCATAGAACTGATTACAGATTAGTTTACATCATGAACTTTCTTAGAACACTCAAAATAGTGTATGCAAAATGTACGAAACACAACAAATGTACTAAACGTAACTAAATGTAGATTTTTAATGCAGTTTTAATTAAAACCAACAATAAATCTCAAATTAACTAAGAGCTTTCTCCAATGTAAATCCCCTTTTGGCATTAATATAACTCAAACTAATGTCAGGACGTTCTAAGCCATGGACAGATCTTTAATTTGTGTGTGTGTCTAACCTTTTCACATGGTTGAAAATGAACATGCAATGAAATGAAAAGTGTTAGCGAAAATATTTTCAGAACACAAACGTCAGTAAAGATTTAGCATACTTAAAGTGTTTATTTTGGTCTCTGTCTACATTAATTCAGAAAGTAATTTAGCAACACAAAACAGAGCCAGAAATGCTGCCTCTTTGTTCAGAAAAACAGGTCAACATGTTTAGAGATTCTGGCAGAGATGATGTTAACCTGTCCCGTCACACACTCTCAGCAGATCTCTTGAGTAATTTCCGGTATTCACAGCTTTCCTCTGTCTCCTCGGAGCATTTTTAGCTGCCAGTCAGGTGCTCAATCTGCGTCTGGTGCCACAAAAAGTCAGGAGAGTAAAGGCAGAAGTGGCTCGACCGAGCACCCGCCAATGACATCTGCGAAAGACATCTGCTCCCATCCGCCAAAGGCCCGCTAATCCCACCATTTATTTTGGATGTCATCTAGCATGTGATATCCCTGCTGGTGGAGATGAACAAGACAGAAAGACGGCAGGAGAAAGACTGAAAGGTTGGCTGTCAGAAAAACGGAGAACGACTGGATTTTGTTTTCAGCATTACTTTCGAGTCTATAACTCGTCACATAACCAGACTTTTGGCATACTGTCTGGTCAAAAGTACAGCTTATCTGGCAACATTGGTGATCCATTAGGTAATTTATTTACTAACATGAACTAAGTATGAGCAATCGTGTACATCATTTATTAACCATAGTTCAACATTTACTAATGCATTATTAAAATGCAAATTTGTTCTTGTCAACATTAGTTAATGCACTGTTAACATGAACTAACAACTTAATTTTCATTAACTAAAGTTAACAAAGATGAATAAATACAGTAATAAGTGTATTGTTCTGTGTTTCATCATTTTAATGGGTTATAACTGTCCTATTTTCTGCTGTTTTTATTGTGTGTGAAGCGGTATATGCTGGGTTTTTACTAAAATGTTAAAAAAAAAAAAAAAAACATTTTCATAAAACTGTTGTACACATTGAAATATGAAGTATGGTCTGGAAGTTTAGGTAATAATACATCACATATATCTGGATTATGTAAATCAGGGATTCCCAAACCTTTCAGCTCACGACCCTTAAAATAACAATTCCAGTAACTCTCCTCCACTATCCTCGGAGGTGGTTATAAACATACAAACATTGCACACAATGGTGCACACACACACACCAGTGGAAACTATAAACACGAGCTTATTGGCAACCCAAAAAAGTGCAACAGTCTAAAACCATACAATTTTTAATAGTCATTATTCATTTGCTTGATTTAATATTAACCTCACTTAATGAGAATGCTGTGACTATTCTTGGTTTAATTTTGAAGACCGCCGCTTGGAGAACATCCTCTATGTTTAGTTGTGGCCTTTATTTTTAATGTACCTGAGTGCCGTAAAGGTGTCAAAGTTAAACATTGTGCTGTAAAATCAATCTTCTGCAACTAACAATATTGCTGTGTCATTAATCTAGCATAATCACCCCATGGGTGGCAATCCAATGGAAAAAGAATTGAAAGACTGATGGCTTTTTATTTGCATGTTGTTTTATGTAACTATTAAGTATCGTTACAGCAAGTTATGGATACAATATGGTAATCCTAATAGTTTAATAACAAATATAATGATATTTTTGGAAATCACCAAGCGACCCCCCTCCCCCCTTATTGTCTCGCGACTCCCACTTTGGGAACCATTGATTTAAACATAGAGCATCATTGTCTTGTTGAGTTTACCCTAATAAAACACCAGTTAATTAGCATATTGAAACTCACTAAAATGTGTAGGCCAGAAACATTTTAGACGCAGGATTGGAATAATTGCTGCTGAATGTTCAGTTTTGCCATCGCAGGACTAAATACATTAAAACAAATCAATTTATAAAATGGAGCATTTCACATGGATTTATAATAAAACTTAAGCAATACTTAACTGCTTAATCTTTTACTGTTTTAATTCATAGTTTGTTTTGAGTCTACAGTACCTGACAAAAGTCTTGTTTTCGATTCTAGTTGTAAGAGCTACAAATAATAACTTGACTTCTTGTTGATCATTTGGAAAAGTGGCAGAAGGTAGATTTTTTAATCCTCATCTGTTGAACTGCATCCCAATCATCAGAAATCCTGCAGAAGACCTATTGGAACCCACATTGACACAAGATTCTCACATAATCAGTCAAGTTTGGTGAAGGAAAAGTCATGGTTTGGGGTTACATTCAGTATAGGGAGGTGAGAGAGATCCACAGAGTGGATGGCAACATCAACTGCATGAGCTATCAAGCCATTTGTGATTCCCATTACATTACAAACCACAGGAGAGGGCAAACTCTTCAGCAGGATAGCTCTCTTTCTCATACTTCAGCCTCCACATCAAAGTTCCTGAAGTTGCTCCAGAATTGGCCAGCCCAGTCACCAGATATGAACATTATTGAGCATGTCTGGAGTAAGATGAACTCTCGGAGTCCTGCAAGAATGCTTTCTTTGTCATTCCAGATTACTTTTTTAGTAAGTTATTTGAGTCATTGCAGAGATGCACGGATGCAGTCGTCCAAGCTCATGGGAGTCATACACAATATTCATTCTTTTTCCACTGCACCATGACTTTATATTCTATATTGTACATTATTTCTGTTAAGTGACAAGACTTTACTCTATGCAAGAGTCAGACCTTACTGTCATAATTAAATAATAAAAAATTAATGCATGATCATATTTTATTTAGGTAAAATAAGCGTAATCTAGAGGCCTTTGCCTTTCATATTAGCCATTTCTGATACCAAATGATCAACTAGAAGTTGATTTATTATTTGTTGCCCCTAAAACTTGGATAGGCGACAAGACTTTTGTCAGGTAGTAGTTCTTATAATAAGTGTGCAGTTTACATGAGATACCTCCTGTGCACTTATCTGGTAACTTTTAATCCACAAACAGAAGCACTCATCAATTTTAGTATCTATTGCAAGGCTGACTGAAGAAGATAACTGAGAAGAAAATTACAACTGTGCGTTATTGGTTTGAATGAGGCAAACACGTTTGCTTTGTGATGTGTCTGTAGCATGTATGTTTAGTGTATATACAGTTGAAGTCAGAATTATTAGCCCCCCTTTGAATTTTTTTTCTTTTTTAAATATTTCTCAAATTATGTTTAACAGTGCAAGGACATTTTCACAGCATGTCTGATAATATTTTTTCTTCTGGAGAAAGTCTTATTTGTTTTATTTTGGCTTGAATAAAAGCAGTTTTTAATTTTTTAAGAAACATTTGAAGGTCAAAATTATTAGCCCCTTTAAGCTATATATTTTTTTCGATATTCTACAGAGCAAACCATCATTATAGAATAACTTGCCTAATTACCCTAACCTGCCTAGTTAACCTAATTAACCTAGTTAAGCCTATAAATGTCACTTTAAACTGTATAGAAGTGTTTTGAAAAATATCTTGTCATATATTATTTACTGTCATCATGGCAAAGATAAAATAAATCAGTTATTAGAAATGAGTTATTAAAACTATTGTGTTTAGAAATACGTTGAAAAAATATTCACTCCGTTAAACAGAGATTGAGGAAAAAAATAAACAGGAGGTACAAAAATTCAGGGGGGCTAATGAATCTGATTTTAACTGTATATGTAAATATGAATTAAACAGTAAAAGGTGTAACTTTCTTCATGGTAGATTTGGATTCAGTTCTCTTTTGTAATCATTGGACAAGAATATAATTTGTTCTTTGTTTGCGTTAATCCAGGTTTCTTTACTGCCTATTTTTATGTTTATATTTACAGATAAATGCTATAGAAAATCTGACATTTACATCTAGTTAGAAAATAGTGTTATGGGGTTGCATTTCAGCTCAGAAACCTCCTTAGAAAGCAGCTGTCTGTGCAGGCAGTAGACAGCTTACTAGGTTTCAGAACAGAGCTATGATGGCCTGTCTCACTCTCTCAGAAGGCAGGGTGCGCCATGCCTGGTGACTCTGTTTGATGGATGGGGCCATTATTGTCCTCTCTGCAGTGAGCTGTAATGGCACATCTTAAGTGCACGGTCTGCCCGGACATTTCTATCTTACAGTGAACGCTCGCATCTGTATACATACAGCAAATGGCAGTTACATGCTTCTGATCTCTCTTTAGACCGCCGTATTATGCCACGATGATTCAGGGGGTTAGAGGAAGGTCGGGCCTATAAAGACTTGATCCCGTTTGACAAATGCACACTTCTGTAAATCCTAAGAAATGCTGCCAAGAACCTAAAGGCTATCTATATCCATAATGTTTTCCAATTTATGCAGTTGCCCACAATGTCTCTAGGGCTTTGTCCGCATTCTCTTGGCCAAATGTGTTGTATTTAATGGTGCAAAGACAAGGGCATCTGGGGTATTTATGTTTTTTGCTTGTTCATGCATTCATTTGGAGGTAATCATATTCCCAACATATTATTCTGTTCTTTTTCCTATATTTCGAGTGGCACAGCTTCGTTCTAGCAAGGTGAAGGTCATGTGTTTGGATCTCAAGCAGACATCAAACTGATAAAATGTATGCTTTGAGCACACTGTAAATCGCTGAAAGCGTCTTTCAAGAAAATACATGTAAATATAATCAGATGTAGGTTTTCCGCATCAACAGTGAATTTCATTCATGAGCAGAAGCAGTGTACTTTTCTCAATAAATCACATTGTTAAAGCAAGCAAATGTTTTGTTACTAATTTTGAGTAAAAAAAAAGTGAAATAGACACTGGAATTAGTCTTAAATATGACACAATAAATACATACAAGCAATATAAACTAATTAAAACAGTAAAACAAAAACAGTTGTAATTGTTTGGGACATTTTTCTATGTCTCCTTCTAAAACTCCTTGTTAAATATTTGGCAAAATGAGAAAAAAAAAGATTGAAAATAGAACCTGTCGTTGGAAGCGTGAGATTGCATTCTGCCTAATAAATGAAATTAGAGTAACTTTAATAAACGAGGATGAGGCAATAAGGAAACCCGCTGAGAAATTAGCCTTTCATCTAGTGAGCAGAATGAAGATCCTTGGCTGAGTGTAGCCCACAGCCACAATTTAACTGCAGAAATGGCTGGAAATTCAGTATGACTGTAAAGTGCCTCGATCTGAAAATGTGAGGCTAGTTCTCTTTAGACGTCTCATACAACTGCACCGTGTCAGATATGATTCCACACAATATCCCTCTTACACTCACAGCTTACACAGCGTTAATAGAGCTCTAGTTCGGTGCTGACAGTCTAAGCTTTATGTAATGTAAGTCAGTGTGATATTCCCCAGAAGAGCGTTAAATCCCAGACACATTCATTATGTCTAATAGTGTCTGAGTTAGCATTCTGCTTGGTGTTTCAAACAACCGCATCACACCAATGGCATCAATAAATGATTGGATCTAAGGGTACATTCACAAAATGTGCTAAAAATTAACAATATTTTTATTTGCATGTTTGACTAATTTTGTGTATTAATGACACTTTGTATAGAAATACTACATGCCTATCAAACTGCCAGAGCTGACAGATTCTCCGTCACTGCCAGAGCTGCCAGATCCTCCAGGAGAGCCAGATCATTCCTGAATTCCCTGAATAGCGTGTGCCAGATCCCTCCCACATTCCCTGAATGGCCTGAGGCGCCAGATCTCTCTGAATCCCCCACATGACCAGGGGCGCCAGATCTTCCCGAATGGCCAGGGGTGCCAGATCCTCCCAAATTCCTTGAATGGCCAGTTGCCAGATCCTTCCAAATCCCACGAATGGCCTGAGCTGCCACCTGAGTCCCACAAATGGCCAGAGCTGTTACCTGAGTTTTGGGGTTGTCTGAACTGCCAGCGCTTCCTGAACCAAAGCCTCCTGACCCCCTGGGGTTGTCTGACCCATCAGTGCCTGCTGAACCAGAGCCCCCAGACCTTCCAAAGCTCCATGCTCCAGGCCCTCTGCAGCTCCAAGCTCCAGGTCCTCTGCAGCTTCACACTCGAGGCCTTCTGCAGGTCCACGCTTAAGGCCCTCCACAGCCCCATGTTCCAGACCCTCTGCAGCTCCTCGCTCCAGGTCCTCCGCAGCTCCACACTCCTGGCCTACCTGCTCTGCTTAGACCTGGCCTGCCATCCCTTTCCCTGTTCCGCCTTCAATCCACCTCTCTCCTGAACTGTAATTGGAATCCGCTCCTAGAGGGGGGCTCTGTCATGATCACCAGCGATCACCCGGACTACAATTCTGTCACTTTATGAACTACAAATACCATCATGCATCTCATACACACCTGTTCCGGAATCACAGATGATTACACGCACAGCTGGGAGCTGATCAAAGACTGATTACACAGACTATATACACTGATCACATTCCCACATAGTTTGCTGAGTCTTGTTGGTTTATCCCTGTAACATTATAAAGTGTTTCCTGTGTCTAGTATTTCTGTGTTCCTTGACCTTTGCCTTGTTTCCTTGTTTTCATTGTTCACCACCTGTGCCAACCATATTGATTGTGACCTCGACTACGCTTCTGGATTTTCCTGTATGTACCCGTTTGCTCCTGCAATGGCCATTGCCTGACTGACGTTTCTAAATATTCCTGGTTACACCTTTCATGAGTAAAACATAGTTCATTGTGCTATTTCTTTGATTCCTTGCCACTGTCACTTCTGGCTTGCTTGGCTGGGGTTGGTAGAGCTGCTCTTCAGTGAATGGTCCATCAGCAGTGACAAGACATATTGAACTGAACTGAAGCAGTTTTAATATAACTAGAACTACACCAGCATTCTACCTGTCTGACATTCAGAATAGATTCCACAAATAATTTTATCAGAACAAGCATTGTGGTCATAACATATTGGTTAGTTGTCCATATTGTTTACAGAATTTGGACCTTGGTGAAAACTAATTTAGGAAACCTGATCTATAAATAAATTAGATTATTATTAAACTGTCACATGAACAAACATACATATCCTATACAGTAGATCTATAATCCTATAGATCTATGGAAAATATACTTCAACTAGGCTACGAAACATATGGAACTACCCCACAAGTCCACAAGGAAATCACTGGAGTGTGTGGACTATCTGACAAATCCTTTACTTCACAAGCTTTTATTTCTCGATCTCCAGCAGCTGAAGAGATGTCACCAGGGATGTTGAGCTCCTTTGAGACTTTCAGTCTTCAGAAGACCAACTTCCTTCAACTCATTGACACATTGTCAAGCGCTTGATATTCTGCACAGCATTTATTTCTTGTCCTCTCTATGGACTCCATGATCAGAAATATCAATATCCAGGTAATGTGTTGACCAACAACGTAATTGCATTCCTATATCAAGAATATTAAAGCATAGAAATTGAAATCACAAATGTATGAGGGTAAATAACAAAAATGAAGATAATTCACTAAATCTTAAACAATTTCCAGTTTATATGTATAATAGTATAAATGTATAATTTCACAATGTTTGTAAATATCCAGCCTGATCTGACAAGGAAGCGTAAATTTGGTCAGTTTAATGGCTAATTTGTACAAATTTGTATGATTTTAGAAATCAGTAAGATTTTAGAAATGAAAGGAGGCATGGCACCCAACCCTGCACCTAAACCTAATTGTCATTGAAGGATGAGTAAATTGTACTACATTGTATGAATGAAATTGTAACAATTCATACGAATTAGCCACTAAATTAAAAAGTTACGAATTGCCATGAGATCATTAGTGCAGTTGCACTATTTATGTACTGCCAAAATGTTGTGACTATGTCGAAAAAATCAAGCAAAGGGAAAAAAAGAGTTTGCAATTTTTTTTAATTGCTTCAGATTTTATTCAGATTTTGGCTAGCCAGGACTCAAATGTTTGCCTCACCATCTATATTGTTTTATATTAATTAACAATATATTTGTATTACTGTATATTAAGGCCCAATCCCAACTCTACCCCTTAGCCCTTACCCCTACCCCTCATTTTGCGCTTTCACGTGAAGGGGTAGGGCCCAATTCTCTTTAGCTTGAAGGCATAGGGCTAAGGGGAAGGGCTAGATAGCCCTTCAAACTGAGATTTTCCAGAACCACACTCGAAACCAAGGGGTAAGAAAAATTCCCAGAATACACAATCTACAGCAACAGCATGGCTGCACACGGAAGTCAAGAGATTCAAAAATTAGTAATTTTGTCATTATTACAAATTTTTACAACAAACAAGCATATGTTGTAATACATTCATAACCGTGTTTGTGTTTTACTGTCATACTTAAAAAAAAAAAAAAACGCTAAAATAAAAACTGCTAAATTTTGCTATCTATAATCCCTAATAGGCGACGCGGTGGCGCAGTAGGTAGTGCTGTCGCCTCACTGCAAGAAGGTCGCTGGTTCAAGCCTCGGCTGGGTCAGTTGGCGTTTCTGTGTGGAGTTTGCATGTTCTCCCCGCTTTCGCGTGGGTTTCCCCCACAGTCCAAAAACATGCGGTACAGGTGAATTGGGTAGGCTAAATTGTCTGTAGTGTATGACTGTGAATGAGTGTGTATGAATGTTTCCCAAAGATGGGTTAAAACATATGCTGGATAAGTTGGCGGTTCATTCCGCTGTGGCAACCCCAGATTAATAAAGGGACTAAGCCGAAAAGAAAATGAATGAATGAATGAATAATCCCTAATAATATCTCCTGTATAGCAGTCCCACAACACTCTGTCACTCGATGACACTGTCAGAAAAAGTCTAGTGGCTGGGAATAACCTTTTTACAGTGTCTTCTATAATGTTAATGTTGTTTTCTTGTGTTTACATCAAGGCAATCTCACGGCAATTCGTGACTTTTTGATTTTGTGGCTAATTCGTATGAATTTGTACGATCTTATTCGTACAAATTAGTATGATTTGCTCATCACCCAATGACGGTTAGGTTAGGGGTGGAGTTAGGTGCCACGCCTCCTTTTTAAAATCGTACATTTTGTACGACTCAACTCGTACAAACTCGTACACATTAGCCACTAAACTGACAAAACGTAAAATACTTACGTTTCCTCGTGAGATCAGGCTGGTTTATATAGATGAATATGGCCACTGTGTAAATGCGCAGTACAGTTACGATCTTATTGCCACGTTATATCGTTATGATGGCATGATATCGTCTCCTTCAGTGATGTCCTGAAAAAAATACCAAAAAATAACGCAACTGGAATAAATACTGCAGTCGCGATTGTCGTATCTCACATGAAGCAAGAGATCACGATGACATATGATGATGTGTGCAGGTGTTGTAGTGGTGTCTCATTTCTTAAGGGTAAATTTTGAAGCTCTTCCTCTTCACGCTCTGTTTCAAGGGCCAAGGGGAAGGGGTAGGAGTACAAAAATATAATTGGGATTGGGCCTAAACATGACAAAGACACCATTTTTCTCCTAAGGTGTGTGTACATTCACATTCAGCCTATTTGTCGACTGCAGGTTCATTGTATCGATTGCTAAAATTAGAAATTTATGTTATCGTTAAAAAAAATATGGTTTGTTTATTTTGATCACTTAGATTCGTTCTATGTACAAGCATCATGATACTTCATATGGTTAGGAGGCAAACACTTTCTCTCTTTGTTTCTCTCAGTGTTCCCTTTGCTTTGCATAACTTACGCAGACAAATTGTTGAGGTCAAAAAAGTTTACATTTATGTATAATTTCACAGCACAACAAAAGTAATGCCACAAATACTGCCGCAATTTTTCAAAAAAGTTCCTGCAAAATCAGTTATTTGAGGCCGCAGATGACTTACAAAATACAGTATGGGCTGGTTAAGCACTGAGCAGACAAAAAAATAAAAAAAAATGCATTGGATTGCTTGTTGACAAGTGGGAAATAAATAAAATGGCAGTGAAAAATAGCCTAAACAACAATATGCACATGACACATAACATGTAAAACAGCATGATAATATCATGGTATAAAAAATACATTTTGATAAATTGGAAGTAACATTTAAAATGACAAACAAAAATATGTGATATTTCAAGACTTAGGGAAAAAAGTACATATACAATTCTGTATGTCTGGAATAGACCATAAGAAATTTCATGTCTATTGGGAACCCTGTACTATGGATTTTAACGACTTCTGTTTTCAAGCATTATTCAAAATAGTTTTGTACAGTTGAAGTCAGAATTATTAGCCCCCCCTATTTATTTTTTTCCCCAATTTCTGTTTAATGGAGAGAAGATTTTTTTCAACACATTTCTAATCATAATAGTTTTAATAACTCATTTCTAATAACTGATTTATTTTATCTTTGCCATGATGACAGTAAATAATATTTGACTAGATATTTTTCAAGACAGTTCTATACAGCTTAAAGTGACATTAAATGGCTTAACTAGGTTAATTAGGTTAACTAGGCAGGTTAGGGTAATTAGGCAAGTTATTGTATAACGATGGTTTGTTTTGTAGACTTTTGAAAACAAAAATAGCCTAAAGGGGCTAATAATTTTGTCCCTGAAATGTTTTTTTTTTTTTAAATTAAAAACTGCTTTTATTCTAGCTGAAATAAAACAAATAAGACTTTCTCCAGAAGAAAAAATATTATCAGACATACTGTGAAAATTTCTTTGCTCTGTTCAACATAATTTGGGAAATATTTAAAAAAGAAAAGAAAATCAAAGGTGGGCTAATAATTCTGACTTCAACTGTATATGTTAAAAAATATATATATAATAAATGTAATCCCTTATACCCATGGTTTACAGTAATACAGTTACTAGAGTTATATATATCTGGCTGTACATTTTGGTGGAAATATCCTAAATGTTTACCATTTTTTAGACCTGATTTTATTTTTTTGACTTCCTGATGCCTTGATACAGTCTTCACCCAGGACGACAGTATTTAGCTCATTCATTTTAACAAACGAAAGCCAAAAAATGTTCTACACACACACACCGTCACAGACGAGGAGACGTGAATTCATATCCCTGTGGATTCCTATCGCAATTGGTTTACAGCATTGGTTCCGGCCCACTGCTGTCTGTATCCATTAAGATAATAAAATGCCTTGCAGTGGGCGCTTGGGGAGGAGGTGAACTGTCAAGATAGGGTAAGGCTGTAATATGTTTGCAATATTTGCACAACTGGAGCTGGAATACACTGAATGTGTGGCATGAAGGAGAGAGAAATTGACTGTACAATATTCAATTATTCTTTGGCTGGTGCTTTCCCTGCGAACGCCTGGTGAAGCGTTCATGCACACACTGCCTCAACGGGAGAGAACTGGTAGCAGTTAGGTCACCAGATGGCACACACTTAGTTCCACATGTAAAACAGAGCCGTTTTAAGAATCCAAGAATTGTCTAAGTGTTTGGCAGGGTCTCCTGAAAAACTGTGGCCAGTGCCAAATTAATAGAAAGACCCATGTTGAGAGATTTCTTCAGAGACTAATATAGAGAGAGACAACTGCTGAATGTCTGATGGTAGACGACTAAATTATTGAAAATTTACACAAATTAACCTATCACACAGTTTCTCTCTGTGACAGAGTTTATCCATTTATTTGCATGTCAATTTTTACATTCATACTGCATTTGAGTAAACTTTTGACTTTGCTGCAGATGGTGTTAAAATCATTTAACATAATGACACATTTTAAGGGTGTTCTTTTGAATAGTGTCAACTTTGGTGAAGACTGTATCAAGGCAACATTAAAATGTATTGGATTTACTGTAAATGTATTTCTTCAACTGCATTTTTCAGATTTTTCATTTTTAAACTAGACTTTAATGGGAAGAAAATATTTGGTCACGCTTTATTTTGATGGTCTGTTTGTTGAATTTAAGTTACATTGCATCTACATGCCAACTAATTCTCATTAGATTATAAATAGACTGTTAGGTTGGGGTTAGTGTTAGTGTAAGTAGACATGTACTTGCTAAGTTTCTTATAGTCAGTTGAATTCAATTCAATTCACCTTTATTTCTATAGCGCTTTTACAATGTAGATTGTGTCAAAGCAGCTTCGCATAGAAGATTATAGTAAATTGAAACAGTGTGTGTCCAGTTTTCAGTGTTTAAGTTCAGTTCAGTTTAGCTCAGTTCAGTATGGTTTAATAATCACTACTGAGAGTCCAAACACTGAAGAGCAATTCCATTGATGCGCAGCTCTACAGATCCCGAACCATGCAAGCCAGTGGCGACAGCGGCGAAGAAAAAACTTCACCAATTGGTGAAAGTGAAGAATTTAAAAAACCTCGAGAGAAACCTGGCTCAGTTGGGCAAGACCATTTCTCCTATGGCCAAACGTCTTGTGCAGAGCTGCAGTCTAGGCGCCGGAGGCTGGAGAATGCTGGACCTCAGCGAAGACTCGTCTGTCCCTGGAGCGTCACAGGAATCAGTCTCATGCTCTCCACTCTTCCATGACCACCACAGCCGCTGCTCAGGATACGGCCTGGTCCAGGATTATGAAAACATTGGGATCATCTCGTCGCTGGTCTTGGATCGCATCAGTGGTGCTGCATAGTCTGAGAGGCCTCGGGATGAGTACCCCCAGGTGGAAATAGAGAATAAAGAAAATAATTAGCGTAGCTGCTGTTTATAGTGTATATAAACGAGATGCAAAAATCTGCGTGGGGCACACTCATGCGTCATACCGCTAAGTGATGCACTGAGTGTATGCTTTGCTAAAAAGATAGGTCTTTAATCTAGTTTTGAATTGTGAGAGTGTGTCTAAGCCTCGAACATTATGAGGAAGGTTATTCCAGAGTTTAGGGGCCATAAATGAGAAGGCGCAACCTCCTTTACTCGACTTTGCTCTTCTAGGTACAACCAGAAGCCCTGAGTTTTGAGATCTTAAAGAGCAGGTTGGATTGCAGTGAGAGAGGTTGGTTAGATAAACAGGAGCTAGATTATTTAAAGCTTTATAGATAAGAAGCAATATTTTATAATCAATACAAAGCTTAGCAGGCAGCCTAAATGTCTGTTGAAGGAACAGTATACACAGATATTAAGCAGACAGTCTACTAATACTCAAATGGACCATCAAAAGAAAGTGTTACCAACTATTTTGTCAGATTATATTTTTTATGTTATGTTATTCTATGTTTTGGTGATAAATGATGGATGGATGGTTGTATGGATGGCTGAATGAATAGATACCCTGCATATTTATCATTTATGTATTTATTTGTTTATTTGGCAGGGACAGTCTACATTAATTAGCATTGCTGCAAATGCACCAGAATTAGCCAGAAGGCTATTTTTCATTCCTTGGACAGATGTTAAAATTGTCACCCTAAAAAACAATACAAAAATTATACAATTAATCAAGCATAGTTAAGAAGCACTAAAATAGACATAGTTCAGTAGATCTTAATAAAAATAAATATATGCACAAAATAAACTAAAAACACCAACATCATGCACTAGAGATAAGAGTAGTTAAAACATGGTGATTCAAAATGAATACACAACTTAAAAAATCTGTATTTAATCAAAGTAACTTGTGTGCTTTGCAAAGATTACTTAACACACTTCAGAGCTTTAAATCTACAATAGGAAGAGCTTAGCTCTCCTTTTTTTTTCTTTGCAGAGTTCTCGATTTTCAAAGTTGTGGTATTCTTTTTGAATCACCCTGTATTTAAACAACAAATCATTCAGATGGCAGGCACAAGTGGTAACATGATAGGTAGGTACAAGCTAATGCGAATGATGACATGTCTGATGTTCTATAAACCAGATATTTAAATTTTTTTGAACATACTGTATTGTAAGTAGTTATTTTTCTGTTTGCTCCCAAGGATACAGAGTTCCACTCCTGTGCAGCTGTAACTGTAAAGGCACCCTGACCAAAGGCACTTTTCTGGAGTGGGACAATACAGTCTACTTGGGCTGCCCCTCGTGTTGCTCTCTGTGGGGTGTTCCTTATGTTTACAAACTGACTGACTGGTGGAGATGACAGACCATAAATTATTTTATAAATCAGACAAATGTTTGAATACTTAATGGCATTTTCCCAGCTTAACAGTTTTTGTTTTTGTAAAATGGTATAATGATAGTGTCCTAGAGGCTTTTTATCCAGTATTTTAATTGTCTGTTTGTATAGTTACTCTATGGGGTTTTGTGTTGTTTTGTTAGACTGTGACCAGGTTGTTAGACAGTAGGTTATGTGTGAAAAAACATTAAGTGCTTGAATATTTTAGCTGCCTTCAGTGATAAATGTGACCTTACGAACCAGAAATTAGATGTTAAATTGGACACGATTACAGACCTTTTAAAAGTTGATTTCAGGGTTTCATAGTGGCGCAGTGGGTAGCATGATTACCTCACAGCAAGAAGTTCGCTGGTTCGAGCCCCGTCTGGGTCAGTTGGCATTTCTGTGTGGAGTTTGCATGTTCTCCCCGTGTTCACGTGGGTTTCCTCCGTGTGCTCCGGTTTCCCCCACAGTCCAAAGACATGTGGTATAGGTTAATTGAATAAGCTAAATTGGCCGTAGTGTATGTGTGTGAATGCAAGGGTGTATGGGTGTTTCCCAGTGTTGGGTTGCGGCTGGAATGGCATCCACTGCGTAAAACATATGCTGGATAAGTTGCCGGTTCTTTCCGCTGTGGTTACCCCTAATTAATAAGGGGACTAAGCTGAAAGAAAATGAATGAATGAATGAATGAAAGTAAATTTTGAGTCATATGCTGGCAAGATATGTTTTGATGCTGGTGTGCTGGTCTTGCTGGTTCCAATGTGGTCTTGCTGGTTTCAATGCTGATTTTGCTGGTATCAATGCTGGTCTTGCTGGTTTCAATGCTGGTCTCAATGCTGGTCTTGACCAGCATTGTGCCCAGCACGACCAGCATTGAAACCAGCAAGACCAGCACTGAGACCAGCATTGATACCAGCAAGACCAACATTAAAACCGGCAAGGTCAGCATTAAAACCACTCTGGTAGATGGACTGATTTACAGAATAAAATTCTACTTTTCTCAGAAAAAAACTGCATATACATATTTGTTCCAACATAGCCTTATTCTGAAACTGTACCCCTATATACATTTCTGAAGATCGTGAATTATGCAGCCAGAGGAACTGCATACATTGGAGGATTTGAGATGCAGAGCAGGGTTGACCATGACGATGGGGTTTGAGTGCGGCGAAGAATGGTTCCAGAAAGGTAAGACAAAAACAAAAGCCAAAAAATAAAACAAAGTAAATAACAGGGTGAGAATGTGGTAAAATTTGAAAACTTGGCAAAAAAATTTGCTTTGGTTTTTTTGGATTGCTTTTTAAACTGCTATCGGTTGCATTTAGGGAAGTGGGAGGGCGCTGGTCAATTGGTCCTTTTTAAACCAGAATCGATTGGGTTTAAAGATGGGGTAGGTGGGGATATCGGTTGGTCAGTCAGTCAGTAAGTAAGTCCAGCCCCTGGTTGATTTACGTGAGAAGAGCAGGCGCGAATGGCACTTGCAAAAAGTGTACACAGCGGCCTCTGCCGGATTCGCGAAAACAAAAACTGCTAAAAACTAACCTCCTGGGACATATTTGCCACTCTCCACAAATGTATAGAGGTACATAATCAGAATGAGCCTGGGTTAATTTGTTCACATTCATACAACAGCTGTTAGAGGAACTCTTTGAGAATGAAGTAACCATTGTGTATAATGAACTATTCCCAGTGAGTGCTAAGGCTAAGCTGATTATGCTGGTTTTACTCACCTTGTGTCTATTATCCCTCTATGACGACAGAGCAAAAGGGACATGTACTGAGGAAAAGATCCAATTACAACCCATGCTGAAAGTCCTAGCTCTGCAGGCGGAGTAGAAAGGCCACAAGAAGACTCCAGAAAGCACACCAATGGGCTTGCGAGGTCAGGGGGCAGCAAAAGTCAAAGGCAAGTCTGAAACGGTGCTCCTTTAGAGGATGAAAAGAGCCACAGTGGCTGGCTGTACATTTTTAATCTTGTTAGCACCTGTATGAGGTGACCTTTATTGTGACAGATGCTTTTAAGCTCAAGTCTTTTTGTGCTTTTCACTGTGCTAAGAGCAGAGCAACTTGAAAAGATCCGGGGCACAAGGTGCGGATGCTAAATTTAACACCCAAAGATTGTTTCTCCTTCAAGGTGGAAGGATTTTGACAGATGAATAGTTTTCTTCTTCTTTCTTTTAATATGAGAGATCTGCCGAACTTTTACAACAATGTACAACTCACACAATGCTTATACAACACATACAATTATCTTGCACCATGGTGCTGTTTAGAAAGTCTGTTAAGAAGTGAGCTGCCACTTTTTCTTCACTTGAATGGAACTTTATATGTGACTGTACTGTCAAGTTATATCTCATGTGCAGCACACAGGGAACTTGGTTTACAAAGAAAGGCTGACATACAGAAAAACTATTAAATAACACCTCACACACCAAAAAAAAGGCTGCTTGTTCAAACTACTTATTTAAAATGAGTTGAAACAACACAATTCTTATGTATAAATGTGTGTGTTTATATTCTTAAACTATGTGAAATCAAAGTGTACAATGTTTATTGTGTTATTCTTTAGGTAAATAATTCATCTGATCATGTTGCTTCCAAGTTTGGAGTGGTGGATCTTCGCTGTTGACGTTAGTTTGACAGCTTCAGCCATAATATTCTTATCCCCTTGTTGGAAAAAAATTAAATGGAAGGGAGAACCCAGTCCAGGAGACTCAAACAAGCAGATTTCTTTATTGAGACGTGTAGGTTAATCTGCAGTCAAACAGCACCGTCAAGAAGTCCACGAGTCAGCAAGAGCCTACAGGAGTCTTCTTACAGGTCTGCAAGTTTTATCACAAGTCTTCCTAAAATGAGTCTAATTATGTGTTTTAGAAGGAGGGCAGTGGCTAGGTGGAGACATAGAAAACGGGCATGATTAGTTTTAGTTGAAGATCTTGTTTTAGGGTCTTGAATAGATCCTGAGGTTTCACCTGCCCTGGGCATCTTGAAAGTTTTACCCAAAGACAAAGGAAGAGTGGTTGAGACCCTGCCTGTAGCACTTGCATCACTTTGGCTCAGCCAGTGCTCAGGAAGCGAGAGGTTTTTTTAATGTTTCTTACACCTTAGCTAGAGTTTTGAATTAAATTAGCTAATTAAAAAAAAAACAAAGAATATAACTTTTTATTCATGTATAGATTATTGTTCATTTGAAACTAGATTACATAAATTTGTATTTCCACACCCTCTTAGGGTTAGTGTGCTATGAGGGAATGATGCACAAAAAGAAAGCCCCACCCCCAACTCAATATTCCATTCCTGCTAGAAGTCCATCAGCATACTGTAATAAATGTCTCAGTAATTAAAGTCGCAGACTTTAACATTTAAATTTTCCAATTAATTTTGCAAAGACAAGCAATGGATATATCAAAAATAACAGAAATCTCCTAAAAATAATCTGAGTAGAAAATATTAATTTGGCCTTTGATATGACTTTAAACATTATGCTACTGTGCCAAAGTACATTTTAATACACCGTTATAATCAAGCTGCATCTAGTTTATACATATCGCTGAGATCTAGTCTATTACTTTGTGTACATTTAAACATGAATTGTAATTGATTGTGTAATTGAATGTATAGAGTTGACCACAACGACACAACGAAAGCGGGTAAGACAAAAACAGAAGCCAAGAAATAAAATATACAAGTAAATAACAGGGTGAGAATGTGGTAAAATCTGAAAATGTGCTTAAAATCAAGCGAGGGCTTTTCTTTTTCTGAACTGCTTTTTAAAACTGTTGGTTGGGTTTAGGAAAGTGGGTGGGCAGGTCAATCGTTTCTGTTGAAAACCCTATTGTTTGGGTTTAGGGAAAGAGGAGGATGGGTCAGTCGATTGGTCAGTCAGTCAGTCAGTCGACAGTAGCCTCTGGTGGATTTACACAAAAACAGCAGGCTCGAATAGTATTCGTGAGAGAAATTTGAAATCTCAAAAAGCATACACAAGGTCCTCTGGTGGATTCGCAAAAACAAAAACTGCAAAAAAAAAAAACTTACCTCCTGGGGCGTATTTAGGTGCTTTCCAGAAATGTATATAGGACTACGTTTTCAGAATAAATCTAGTATATTACTCTGTGTACGTTTAAACATGACTTGTAATTGAATGTGTAATTGAATATTTGAAGGAATTACAGATTAATTTCTCTAAACTTTTTTTCCTTTACGTATTATATTGTTTCAAAGTACCAAAAATGTAAATACAAATCACTGTGTTAACTGTACAATTCAGTGGATTCATATACCTGCAATGTACACTGTTAAAAATAAAATCTTACTACCTTAAATTGTTTAGTTGAATCAAATTTTCGAGTCATCTTAAACTTATATTATTCAATTTGAATAAAAAAAATAAGTTAAACCTTATATAACTAAAAAAAATAGTTGAAACCTGATTTACATATTAAAATAAGTTAATTTAACGTACAAACATTTGTTGTCATGACTTTTTGTCATATCATGTTTTACAGTGTATATATTATATTGCAAGTCAAAAGCATAAATAAACTGAAAACACCCTTGAATAATGTGCTTTTAACAGATATTTTAAAGATTAGGTCTGTTTTAGAGACCATGCATCAAAGTTACTGATTCGCATCTTCATATCTACATCATGTTTGACAGATAACACTTACTTAGATTAACTTTACCCGATGACTGGTTACCGCAGTGGCACTACCTCTCACACACAAACTCCCAAGCGTGCTGTGGAGAGTCATTTTACAGGGATCTCAGGGGAATTCTCGGCCACTTCCCTGAACACTGATGTATCCCCAGAGTGGAGCTATACTATATCACTGCAGACTTGTATTGAATTTGTGACTGCTTACAAATGTACTCCCTCACAGTAGATTAAACACTGAACATTAATAATGTGAACTCATGGCCAATAACACGTAACCCTTGTCTGACAGCTTTTAGAAATGTTGATTTTGTTTTGAGCCAGTGTTACTTGTAACATCACAGATAAACATGAAAAGGTTGAATTGAAGATGTCCAGCATTGTTAATGATGCCATAGAAAACCGCCTGGTTCCCTAGCCAGCATATCAAAATAAAGGATTTGTTGAACATACAGTATAAGGTTTTCAAAAGACTGTTATTTTCTGAACATCTGAAACAGAAGTAAAGGTTATGCCTCGCTGGGAGCATGTATTTTACACCACTGGACACTTTCACAGAATACAGAATATTATTAATTTGGTATAATTTATTATTTATGATTTTTAGTTTTTTCCAAAAAAGTAAATAACCCAAGAAACCAAGATCCTGAAAAATATGAAGAGATTTCTTTTTCTTTCAGACATCATATTTTGTTTAGTTTTCCCTCAGCCGAATAAATTGATTAATTTGAATACCCAATTTCTCTCAGATTGTTTCCTTGTATTGAAGTTAATGATATCTTCAACATAGGCTCATTCTGAAAACGTAGCCCTATATACATTTCTGAAGATCGTGAATTATGTAGCCAGAAGTACGTATGGCTTCATTTTGTCTTTAAAATGAACACTACAGGGCGGTATGACGCAGTTTCGTTTCGTGCTTACCAGCTGAATTATTACCTCTGTATGGATGGCTTTCCTGTTGTTACCAGTTTGTCTAGGACTTGAGACACAGAGAGGAGTTGACCATGATGGTGGGGTTCGAGTCCGGCGAAGAACAGTTCCAGAAAGCGGGTAAGACAAAAACAGAAGGCAAAAATTAAAATAAACAAGTAAATAACAGGATGAGAATGTGGTAAAATCTGAAAACGTGGTAAAAATCAAGTGAGGGCTTTTCTTTTTCTGGACGGCTTTTTAAAAGTGTCGGTTAAGTTTAGGGAAGTGTGTTGGCGGGTCAATCGGTGCTTTTGAAAACACTATTGGTTGGGTTTAGGGAAGGAGGAGAGTGGGTCACTCGATCGATTAGTCGGTCAGTCAGTCGACAGTGGCCTCTGGTGGATTTACGTGAGAACAGCAGGTGCAAATGGCATTCACGAGAGAAATTTGAGATCTCTAAAAGCGTACACAGTGGCCTCTGGTGGATTTAAAAAGCAAAAACTGTAAAATAACAGCTCCTGAGACGTATTTTGCGCTCTGTAAATGTACTATACTGTATATAGCGGTACATTTTCAGAATGAGCCTGGGTTGGATATCTTATTGCTTGTTACTAAAGTCTTTAAACTGCTTTTTTTTTCATTTGTTTCTGGGATATAAACCTTTCCAATTACATGGTCTTAGAATGTATACTTTCAACACTACATAAAAAAACTGTATTTATTACTTAAATGAAGGCAACATTTCACATGTATTTTAAGTTTTATCATCTGGCTTATCATCTGATTAACTTCACTGTAAATATATATATATATATTTGTTGTTATATATATATATATATATATATATATATATATATATATATATATATATATATATATATATATATATATATATAATGTTAATTTTTAGATTTACCAGTGTTTTCCCTTTATTTATGGTTGTGAGTTGCATTATGGAATGTTGATCTCTGCTCTGTTGATATTTGATGTTGAAAATTCAACTCTGCGGGTTAACAAAGTGACTTTTATTAACATTTTTGTCATTTGAAATAATATAATGTATAAGGAATAATATACTGTATAGAGAAATTAGTCTGTAAAATTATTTACTGGCAGTTTATAACAAGGTTTTTGTATAGCGTAATATACGACAACAACCTATTAAAACTATTAAACTACTAAAACTATAGTTTTTTTTTTTTAATTAAAACTATTAAAAATTTTCATAAAAGTCGCTTTTTTCAAGATTTTAAAGTGAAAACTTGTTGGAAGAAAGATCGAGGTCCCATATTGAAATTCAAAACCACAAACAAACAGGGGGAATCATAAAATATAAATTATGAATCATAAAATATAAAAAAAAAACTGCTAATTTACATATATCTTTACAATGTTTATTCCTTGGTTTAACATTAAAATAATCTAATTGTTGAATTATGGCAGATTCAATTTCTTTCTTTCTTTTTTTTGTTATTTACTGTTTATTATTAAAGCTAAATGTTTCTGAGAAATGTCATGCTGTGAAGTGCTTATTGTCATACATGCATTTAAAGCCTAAACTAAATGTATTTAAAATGCATTGGAGAGGAGGTTTATTAGTATCTGGATGCAGCCTTTGTGATGCAAGCTGAGATTGCATCTGTCAGCAATGCTATGTCAGACACAAAGCGCTCAATGGAGCTAGGGACGTCACTTTGAGGGGTAGGGTTAGGAGTGGGGTTAGGTGAGCCCATTAAAAAGCATTGGATGCAGCTCAGATTTTGAGTTTGGTCATCTGTCAATCACAACACAAGGGCATACAGTAGTAACTAGTCTTGCGCTTTAATTAATTTGTCTTGCTTGAGTTTCTCCATCACATACTTTAAGATCTAACATTCTCTTTACCTTGAACACTCCCTAGAAAAAAAATATGCCTGTGGAAATATCTGTCCAAAATTATTATATGTTGCTTTTTGCAAGTTTCGTGAGACTTTCAAAGTGAAATGTCTAATATTGAGCAGGAGTGTAGAATCCAGGTGCGGTTTTATTGAAAAATGGTAAACAAATAAAAAAAACGAACTAAAACATAATGTGAGGATATGAATGTGAAAACCAGACTCACACTGACTTGACTACCCTGCTGAAAAATCCAGCTTAAACCAGTCTAAGCTGGTTGGCTGGTTTTAGCTGGTCGACCAGCCTGGTTTTAGAGGGGTTTTGGCCATTTGGCCGTTGGTTTAAGATAGAAATAGCTGGTTTTGGCTGGGCTCCCAGCCTGGCTAGGCTGGTCAAGCTGGTTTTAGCTGGTCATCTACCAGCCTTAACAGCTAAGACCAGGCTGGAAATTACTGGAAACCAGCCTAGAAATGCCCAAAAACCCTCTAAAACCAGGCTGGTCGACCAGCTAAAACCAGCCAACCATCCTAGGCTGGTTTAAGCTGGATTTTTCAGAAGGGTAATGAACTAACAGCAGGTTACAAACAAAGCCAGACAAAGCCAATTTTAAGGGGTATGAATACACAAGACCTGTGTACAAAACCACTCACTTGTTCACTTATTCACTGATCCCTATATAGTGTATTGAGTGGACTGCATCAGCAAAAAGGGAATGTGAATGGGTGAATTCAGACAGTGATGTAAACAGTGTGAGCCTGTCACAGAAAATGTATTAATGAATATAATACCTACCATCCTGAAATATTTCCCTTTTTGTTTCATGGTTTAAATGTCACTGATGTTTTTTTCGCATTAACAACAAAAACTGAAAATTTGAGAACAAAATAAATAATAGGCTACTATTACATTTGTTTGTGAAATATGTAAATATAACAGTATATAAAAACTATATACAATACAAATTAATTTTAACAAGATAAGTTATAGAAAGAACCTACACAACTGTTATTTCTTTTTTTAATGTCTTAAATTATTAATTAACTTCACATCCACTTCTCATTGGATTTTGGGAAATATCACTTAAATTAAATACATTGGATGAACACTCAAAATACACTAGACTGTGGGTAAAAAGTAGCAAAGAAATGTAGAGGATGAAGCTGTCTGGACACCCCTAGTGCACCAATATAGTGGGCAGTCAGTGGTTTTGGACACAACTAAAGACTAATGACAAACAAGATACAGCTGAGAGTAATCAAGACAAAGAACCAATGGGAAGACAGAACAGAGAATCACCCGACAGGACAAACTAATGAAGACACACGATAGAGCCCACATAACCAAGGGCCTGTGCCATAATATGGCTGAACAAACGCAGGATTAAAGTATTAGTTTTGGGATGACAAAACCAAACCTATCATTCAGGCTTTCCTGGTACCATGACAATGATGTATATATTTATATATAATGCACTTTAATGTTTCAGACTATTAAATTAATTTAAATATTAGTCAAAGATAACACAAGTAAACACATCATGCAGGCTTTAAATAAGATTGTATTATTATTATTATTATTATTTATTTATTTTTTTTATTAAGATGGTTCTCTAGACTGGTGGTTGTCTGGGACTCTTTTGCTGCTTCATAAGCTGGAGATTTTGCTGTGATAAATAGTACCAAATAGAAGGAATATATGCTGAAGGAAAATGTCGGGCCACTTAGTGACCTCAACCTGAAGTAAATTTGGGTTCTGCATTAGATTATTTATCCAAAGCATACCAGCAAGTCCATTTCTGAATGGCTGAAGAAAAACAAAATCAAGTCTTTGGAGTGGCCTAGTCAAAATCCTGACCTGAATCCAATTGAGATTCTGTACTATGACCTTGAAAATGGGGTTCATGTTCGACAACCATCCAATGTGGCTGAATTACAACAAATCCACAAAGATGATTGGGCCTAAATTCCTCCACAGCGCTGTTACAGACTCATTAAATATTTTCGTAAATATTTTCACATTATTTTCCTTAAAATGTATCTAAATAGCACATGTAGATACTATTTAAATTGATTTTATGTTGTAATATAACACTGTTTTCACATAATTTTAATATATTAATAAATAGTATTAGAGTAATTCTAAAACAATAAATGGACAAATGTTTTATACAACAAAGTGGAACTTCTGGAATTGATTCTTATGGTCCTCTAGGTGTGAATCCAGCGATGATGGAAATACATGTAAAAAGAATAGTGACACTTCTTTATCATTAATACTGTATGAAACATTTCTATGTAGCAGAATCTGCAACAACAGAACTGCATCACCCTTACGAGAGACTGTGAGACAACAAGCTTTGATTTAAGCTTAACATGCTGGTTTTAGAGAGTTTGTTTTTGGATGTGTATGATTGATGATTGCAGTTTACAAGAGATGTTGATTAATAAGCTGATTAGAATGGACTGACGCCAAAAGCTCCTCTCTGAGGGTAATGAATCTCATGTTGAGCTCAAAAATGGTATGCTGTTTGATAAACATTTACTGCTGTTATGCATTCTCATGCTTCCATAGAAGCACGTTCAGCCTCTAGATTCATAATAATTATTGAAAGTATTATAAACAGGAGTAATTGCCACTTTAATAAATGTTGGTGTTTCTGTGAAGAGGTTTTGAGCTTATACAGTCGTATCCAAATTTGCTTAGCTTGCCTTGATACACCTGTTTTTAGTATGTTTGTATTATGCCATAAATAACTTTAAAAGCTAGTTTGAGCGTGCTTAAATACGGGTGAAACTAAACTATTCAGAACAGTGGCCCTCAAGGAGCAGGACTGCACATCCGTGAGTTAGCCCTTTGCTGATGCAGTATGGTGTTGTAGCTACACATTTAAATAAAAAGGATTAGACATTGAATCTACGCTCTAAGTTATGACTTTGAGCCTTAGAGTGCTGACACATTATAGCAATCTCTGACTAAGCATTTGTTAGAATTGTGGGTGTGGAGAAAGTTTGGTCAGTTTGAAATCAATAATGAATGTAGTAAAACAAACATTTTTCAAAGTATAACTGGTCTTGCATGTCTAAATTTCTCATTGATCACCAGATGAATATATCAGTGTAGACTGTATATATATATATATATATATATATATATATATATATATATATATATATATATATATATATATATATATTTTTTTTTTTTTTATGTTTTTTTTTTTTTGCGTTGTTGTCACTAAAAAGTTGAAAATGTTATACATATTTTTTCTCTATATTTTACCTCAATTTTGTTTACTTCTGTGCAATAGGGCTGCAATGGAGGTTTTGCTGTGATAAATGATACCAAATGGAACCAATATATCATGAAGGAGAATGTCCGGCTATCATTTAGTGACCTCAAACTAAAGCAAATTTGGGTTCTGTAGTAAAACAATGATCCAAAACACAGCAGCAAGTCTACTTCTGAATGGCTGAAGAAAAACAAAATGAAGTCTTTGGAGTGGCCTAGTCAAAGTCCTGACCCGAATCCAAATGCGATTCTGTAGCATAACCACGAAAATGGGCATGACCTTGAAACTAAGCATTTGTTAGAATTGAAGATGTGGAGAAAGTTTGGTCATTTTAATATCAATAATGAATGTAGTAAAACAAACATTTTTCAAAGAATAACTGGACTTGCAGGTCTGAATTTTTCATAGATCACCAGATAAATATATACTGTAAGTGCCTACGGTCAGGGCTTGACATTAACACCCGCAAATCTGCCGAATGCGGGTAGATTTCAGCACTGGCGGGTTAGACAGAGACCACCACTAGCCACTTTGGCTGGTTAAAATTTTTTTTTAAATTGTAAGCAGGGTTTGACAATAAGGATGGCTCAATATGCGTGCAAATGCAGTCTTAAAATTGAGAAGCAACACAACTGACAAAATTATTTTGTGTTCACGCGAGTAAAAGAGAGCAGGTGAATAACGAATGAGAGGATGATCAATTGCGCTAACAGCTGATGTGATGTGCGCGACTCTTTAAAAAGCGTGCTCGCTCCCGTTCCTTGCGTGAAGCATAGAAATGCAACTGGTGTGATCGGTTCTCCTTCAAATAGACTTAACAAAAAGTTATGCTCATGCACCCACAATCTTGCTGCTCACAAGAGCTCCAGATTTGTCTTTTTGTAAGCAGCACCAGTTGCTTTCGCTTTAACCATTCTTTGAACAGATTATTTATTGGCCTAAATTTAACCGTGTGATCATTCTTTCATTATCATACACAGTATGCTTTTCACCTGCTTTATTTTGCTTACAGTTATTTTTGTTAATATTGTTTAATTATCTTCTTTTTACAATAACATTGTTTTAATGGGTGTTTAACTCCCCATTTATGTGTAGTTAACAGGTGATCTGGAATCTTTAGCCAAGACCGATTACTGTGCAATTTTTTAGATACATAACAATAAAAATTATTTTAAATGTACATTTTTTGTTTTGTTTGTTTTTTTAAGAAATGTTTTGTTAAATAAAAAGTATAGTATACAGCTATATCTTGCTTGTTTTGACACATTTAAATTTTGGGGCTAAGAAATTAATATTTATTTATGTTTGGAGAGATAAATTTGGTAAATCCTTAATTCTGAGCTCTGAAAAGTCATGTGAAATAAAAACTAATTGTAATACGACACTATGAAACCATGACCCATTTGCTCATGCTCATTGGGCAAGCTCATACACAACACACACAAAAAGTTAAATGAATTAGGCATGTGGACATAACACAAAATCTAATTTTAGCATGTCAAAGTAAAAATTATGCATATAAATTATATTTTCCCAACAACAAAATTGTGGCTAGTGAAAATGGCGAGTGGCTAGTAATGTTGAAAAACTACTCACCACAGTGGCTGGTGATTAAAAAGTTAATGTCAAGCCTTGCCCACGGTGTATATATTTTTTGTGCTGTTGTCACCAATATTATACAAATTTCTTTCTATTTTGCCTAAACTTGATTAATTCTTTGCAATGAATACACTGTAAAACAATTCTGTAATTTTACGGTTTATTTCTGCCAGCTGGGGTGCCGGAAAAAAACGTAAAATAACGGTTGTTACATTGCTGAAATTTACCGTAAAATAACGGACATTAAATTACAGAAATTTCCTTGAATTTAAATTTCTGCTAAGTTTCTGTAATTCAACCTCTGTTATTTTACAGTACATTTCTTTAATTTAACAGCCGTTATTTTAAGTTTTTTTTTATGCACCTCAGCTGCCAGAAATAAACCGTATTTTTTTTTTTACAGTGTAGTTTGCTGCTTGTGATACTTTGACAAAGAAAAAAAAACATAAAAGTGTACGATGTATAATTTGCTAGCGTACATTGTTATTCTTTAGGTGAAAAATGTATCTGTGCAATTTAATCCACTGAAAAAAAACTTCAGTTGAAATCTGACCATTCGCTTCCACCTTTGGAGTGCTGGTCTTTCCCTGTTGACGTCAATTTGACAGTTTCAGCCACAATAATCTTAACCCCTCTTACCGTTTGTTTGCTATGAGGGAATGTTGCAGTTGGAATAAAAGTCTCAGAAAGTTCTACTTTAAAGTTTCTAGAGTTTAAATGTTTGATTTAGTCATTCCTGGGATAAAATTCACCTATTTGTTTTATTTACAAAAGTTTATTTGTGACCATTTTCATTTACTTTAGCAAAATAACAGCTCCTGGCAACAAATTTACACTGAAAAAAATGTAGGGTTCCACACAATTAATTCTTGTTTTCCCAACACAAATCCAACCCAGGCTCATTCAGAAAACGTAGCCCTAAATACATTTCTGGAGAGTGCCAAATATGTCCCAGGAGCTACATTTTTTAGCGGTGTGGACGCTTTTTGAGATCTCAAATTTCTCTCGTGAGTGCCATTCGTTTGTGCTCTTCTCACGTAAATACACCAGAAGCCATTGCTAAATGACTGACTGACCGACTGATTCCCCCACCCACACCCTTCCCTAAATCCAACCAATAGTTTATTAAAAAGTACCGATTGACCAGTGCTCACCCACTTCCCTAAACCCAACCAACAGTAATTTGAAAAGCAATCCAAAACAAATGCCCTCTGTTTTTTTACCAAGTTTTCAGATTTTACCACATTCTCACCCTGTTTTTCACTTGTTTATTTTATTTTTTGGCTTTTGTTTTTTGTCTTACCTGCTTTCTGGAACCGTTCTTTGGCATACACGAACCCCGTTGTCATGGTCAACTTCTTTCTGCGTCTCAAATCCACCAATGTATGTTGCAAGCTACGGGAAAAACTGGTAACAGCGGGAAAGCTGTCCCTATGGAGGTAAGCAGTCAGATGTTAGCGTGAAAAGAAATGGCATCAAACTGCCCCGTAGCATTCGTTTTAAAGACGAAATGCAGCCATACGTACCACTGGCTACATAATTTGCGATCTCAGTAAATGTATATAGGGATATGTTTTCAGAATGAACCTATGTTGCACAAATCAATTAAGTTAACTTAACAAATGTACAGTCAGTGAAGTAAACATAAAACAGTTAAGTTGTCCATAAAAAAATCTCAATAATTGTCTTGTTTCAGCTCATTCTAAATAAGTAGTGTGAACAAGCAGAAAAAAGGGATTTTAAGGTAGGACATTTTGGTAACACTTTATAATTACACACTAGTTAATTCATTATCGGTTAAGCATTAACTCTACATTAATAATTAACTCTACATTAATAGTTTATAGAAGTTCATAAATACAGCTACAAATGCTCTATTCTTGACATAAGCACATTTATAATGTGCTTAATAATTGTATTTTCATACTTTATTACTTATTAACTGTTCATTACTAAATTCAGTATTGCATTATATACAAACCATTTGTATTTAAGAATAGTTGGTGGCTTTTAGAATCATTCAGAATGAGTTAGTAAACGATTAATAAACTATTCAAATCAACATGTATATCTTTTATTATTCAGGCATATAGTAATGGTTACTATGCATGTTAATAAATGCTTTATTAGCATAATAGCATTTATTAGTTTTGTGACCTAATCTAAAGTGAGGACTATTTATGCTTTATAAATCCCTTATAAATGACATTTAAAGGCTCAGTATAAGAATAACAGGAGTGTTAAAATACAATTACAAATAAATACAATTAAATAAAATTGGATAAAACAGCAACAATATAATAATTTAACAATATAATATGATGCAACATTTCAATGTTATTTAGCAATGTTTAAAGATTATTTTTTTCATTTGATACACTTTCATTTGTGTTTCTTCAAATGAATAGAAATGAATAAAGTTGTTTATTTTATTTATTTTTTTCCTGTTTAGAATTTAACTGAGCCTTTAATTGTCATTTATAAGGGATTTATAAAGCATAAATAGTCCTCACTTTAGATTAGGTCACACAACCGGATGAATTTGACTTAATAAAGCATTTATTAACATACAAATTAAATATTAGTATATGCCTAAATAATAAAATATATAAATGTTAATTTGAATATTTTATTAATCATTTACTTATGCATTCTGAATAATCGTAAAACAGCCCCACCTATTCTTAAATAACTGGCTTGTAAATAACACAATACTTAATTTAGTAATGAACAATTAATAAATAATAAAGCATGAAATACAATTATTAACATTATAAATGTGCTTATAAGTAAAAAAACAGCCTTTGTAGCTATAAACTCTACATCTATTAATGTAGAGTTAATGCTTAATAATGAATTAACTAGTTGCTAATGCTTAATAAATGATTCAGTAATGATTTAGATGATAATTTAGTAATAGCACTAGTTTAGAATGCCTGAATGTTGATGTAGAATGTAACAAGCTTGGAGAAAAATTACTTGAAATAGGAATGTCTTGTCAATTTTCAGGACAAACACTACATAATTATAATCTTGTGCCTAACTAATTGCAGAGTAGTTCTGAACTAATGCAAACTATTAAGCACACCGTTATCACCTTGGTCTGGAGCAAGGTTTTCAATGGTTTCGGATTTACTAAACAAAAACAGTTTTCTCATCTGTGTTTTTTTTTTTCATTAAAACCTTATATTTAATTCATTGTGTTATTTGTTGTTCCTTTGCAATTATTTATGACAATTACAAGCAGTGTCTGAGTGTACGGAAGACACAGACTACATCAAGTATCAGCTTGCTCCACATAGTTCCATGACTGAACCTCATGTTATTTGTGGTCAGCATGTTGGTGATTTTGCTGAATACAGTCTAGCACCTAGAGCAGGTGTTCACCTAGAGTAGGTGCAGTGCAATTCTTTTATATAGTACATCTGTCTTGGCAAGTCAGTTTTTGGCTATTTCTTCTCTGTTTCAGAAAAAACAATAGCATCCAGGCTCTGCTATGAAGAGCTGAGCTCAATTAATTTGTTGCTGAATTGGTAGTGTAGGATATTGCTTTCAGGTCTACCCTATGGCAACAGCTGAGGGAAAGCATGGGGGTGTTCAACAAGATATAATACACTTATAGGCATCCCTATCTTTTATCACACAAATAGACAAACAGCACACAGGCAGACTGAATATTTTTGTAATCAACATCTGCAGTGGTTCTGCATCCGGAGGATTTCACAAAGGCTTCGAGTAACTAACGCAGCGATGTTTGTTCATTTTTGTGGTGTATTGTTATATTCATTTGAACCTTAGCCAAAGCTGTATTCATTATTTTGTTCATTAAATTAGACATTAAATACATTATTACGTTTTCAATAAAAACTTAAGTTAAAAAAGTAAATAAAACAAAATATGCTTTGGACTATAAGATGCAGGTCAAGCATTTAATAATTTGAACCAAAACTTCCGAGTAATGCTTTCTTTTACTCATATACATCATTATTAGGATACTGCTTCATCATAAGTATCACACAGTTTAATAACTCCCTATCCAGGGACACAAACACTGACTATAAAAAAAAACTAATCATAATAATATATACAGAAATAGAACATCACAAAGAGAGAGGTAAGTAACTTTTCGAGAAACTGACCATTTGGATAGTGTAGTCCTTCGGGTGTAACGAGGTCGAACATATATATACTGTATACTGTATATATATCCGCTTAAAGTCTGTATGAACTGGAAGTAGCTGAGACTTTTATTTTAGGATGTTGATGTACTTCCAACTGAGTAAACTTTAGCCAAGCACTACATTCAAGACTGAACATGACTAGTGTCTAGACTCCAAAACAAGAATTCTAAAACCAACAAAACAAGAATAAACAAAACCAAAGTGGCAGATGCCTGACAACAGATTTGTACATATTAGTACCTTAAATTTGTATTCAAGCACCTTCAATGCGATCCAGGACCTGTGAGGAAATGATGCCAAGGTATCTATAATCCTGGACCAGGTCATATCCTGAGCTGACATTGTGGTGGTCATGGAGGAGCAGAGAGCTTGAGAATGATTCCTGATAGAGCATAGTGACAGATGAGTCTTCGCATTGATTCTGTGGGCCAGCCCGATCACCCGCTGGTGATCTACTCACACCTGCATTTCTCCACGATGGACGTCCAGTATTCTCGAACCTCCGACGCCTAGACTGCAGCTCTGCACAGGAAGTTTGGCGAGAGGAGAAATGGTCATGCCCAACTGAGCCTGGTTTATCTCTAGGTTTTTTCCTTCACTTTCGTCAATTGGTGAAGTTTGTTCCTCGCCACTGTCACTACTGGCTTGTTTGGTTGGGACTTGTGGAGCTGCGCATCGATGGATTTGCATTCCAGTGTTTGGTCTTTCAGCAGTGACATTTATACCACAATGAACTGAACTAAACTGAACTTCAACTCTGAAAACTGGACTGACACAGCTTCAATTTACTAGATCTTCTTTTTTAAGCTGCTTTGACACAATCCACATTGTAAAAGCGCTATAGAAATAAAGATGAATTGAATTGACACACCTAAAGAATATCTGTTGGTTCCTTAAATGCACAAATGACCTAAAACAGGGGTGAACTTGTAGGTTTCAAACAAGACTGAAGGACTCAATTAGTTTGATTGGGTGTTTAATCAGGATTGGAACTAAACTGCAAAGCTGCGTCCCTCCAGGAACTGAGTTTGACACATGAGACCTAAAAGGTCCATATTGTAGAGTTATGACACTTAAACTCAGACTTGAGCCTAGACGCAAGTGCAATTATGTGCATTTGGACTTCTGCATTTTAGACTTTCAAATTTTGCTGAGTACAGCTGAGGCCATGGAATATGTAACATAAAAATTAAAAAAAACAATATGTCCTGCCTTCTCTTTTTTTCTGACAGGCTGCAGTATGGCCTTGGTGAAAATAAATCCCAGAATTTAGCGCCACACATCTGCACTGCACAAAGTCAGCACACTATGTCAATGAAGTCAGCAATATAGTCAGCAATATTTTGTTTTGCTTATGGAAATCCCAATGAATTTATGTGCAAGACACCTAGTAGAAATAAGCACTCTGCATAGCAGACTGTAAATTTAGCAAAACAATGATCATCAAAGTGTCTAGCTCAACTTCAACCATCATGTTTAAAAAAAGCATAAAAAGATGCCTGTTTGGAATGAGTCGACTGCTCATTTTTTTATTTACATGGATTTCTAAATAATGTTTATTAGAGCTGGACTTACTGGAAAATAATGAGCTGAGCTCTGAGGCTCAGTGACACACTCATCATGACATGTCGCCACCTACTGGCACTTTTCATATTCATGGTATATTTTTTTCAATAATCACTGTGCTACAACTTTACGATATGCAATTTTGAGTGGCTTATAAATTAGACGCAATAGCGCTTTTAAATAAAGTAGACAGTTTTTATTTTATTAAGTAACCCACATAGCAAAAATATCTATGGCCACGCTCTGGACCACATAATCAGCTTTTGCTTGGCCCATGTGCTGTAGTGATTTACGGTACATGACTGGACCAAGTCTGGCTTCCAGACAAGGGCCATACATGGACCATATCTGAGTCAAGTCTCAGCCAAGTTAATAACCCATAACTGAACCTGAACTAGGCCAGATATGTTAGAGTGTCACAACTGCAATGAAATTGATAAATCCATGAATCATTGCGCTTTAGGCGTGCTATGGGTGTGCTTTTTCTCGAAGCGACCTGATTGGTAGATTTTTTTTTATCTCTTTATTTGAAAATAATAAAAAACTATTATAAATGTGGGTCAAGATAGGCCAAACTTTCATGGCCCACATATCAATTATTAACGTCTGGGCCAAACATTGTGTGCCGCCTTAAAGACGGTGCCACCTCTGCCAAACCAGGGCCATGTTTGGCCCACATGCTGTATGCCAGTGCAGGATGAATGCCAGATTTTTGCCAAATCTGGGCCAGAATCTTTTGCTACCTGGGCAGCTATGCTTCTTTGAGCAATATAGCATTATTGTAATGTTGACGATCCACTTAAAAGAAAAAAGATCCACTTCATAAAGACAATAGGTGCGTTCGACATGAAGCACAGCTGCAGCCGGTGATCAACGAGATTAGCCGTGCGCAGGCGGGGGCGGAGTTGAAAACGGAGCCGTCAAGCTGGACACTTCGGAGCTCGAAGTTGCTGCTGTCATGATGTCATGATCACATGGCAGGATCATTTATTTATTTGTTTATTTATTGCAATAACAACAAAAGGTTTACAGTACACATAAAACAGAATACAGTCTCTACAAACTATAATTCATTTTTAAACAAGGGAAGTATGAATTAAATTTAAGTAGCCTATATAACAAACACATGAGAAATAAGTGGAAAACGAGAGAGGACATAAAAAGGAAATAAATATCCACAAATAGGCCTATTAAACAAAACAATAAGCACAAATTGTTGGAGTTTAAACATCAGTCTTTGGGCTACTAGATGTTGAATGGTATGTCAATACTGCTCCAGTGCTTGTTTGAATATGCTAAAAAAGGGTTTACATTTATTTACATTTCTAGATATAAAACTTTCCAATATATATTAATGTAAAACCCCAAAACAAGGTGTTTTGATTAAGTGTTAAACAATGATTATTTTGGATAATAAAATCATTTTTTAAAAAGCACTTTAATCCATAGAGATTGAACAAAAGGACCACAATAAATGAGCTACACTAAATAGAAAATACCCAGAAAGAGCAGGTACATCAATGACACTTAACATTTCTGCATAAATGGCTTAACAGGAAATAAAATATTTTATAATCATATATTTTTATATTTAGTAAAAAATGTTTTACTTAATTTTTTAAGAAATCCTCATAGGGGTGTCAGGATCAATGATGATAATTATTTTATCATAAGTCTGTAAGACTTATTTGAGTTAATATTTGGTCATTCACTAAAATGTATAATACAGTAGTATACTGTATAAAAAGGCCGAATAAACCTGTTCAAACAATCTAGACATTATGAACAAATTATTTAACAAAAGATGATACTGCAGTAAAATATTTGTAGTCTTTTAATAAGCATGATGTTTACAAGATAGAGAGGGTATGAACAGTGAATTGTTTGTTTTGAAATTTGTGAATCGGAATTTGTCCAGTAATAAAACCGCAACACACGTGGTTGTTGTCATGCTGTGAACTCAGCCAATCGTGTAACATCAGTGTCGTCATTGCAGTTCCAGCAGGCGCTCTTCAGGTGCTGCGTGAGCTGACTCAATCGTCTGATCTCGGAGCGCTGTCGCGGTACTTTGATGCCACATGTGACAGTCACATGGCGTCAGCGCAGCATCAATCCAGCCAAAATTTCTAACCGGCATGCACTGCTTTAAGACAGATTTTGATCGTTCTGCGCTGCATGAAGTCGAACGCACCTAAACACTTGAATGAATCAGGCATCTAAGTGAATCAAATGAATTGGCTTTGTCAAAGACTCATGGATATTCTTAAGTCAACTGCTGCCACCTACTGGCAGTTTACATTAAAGACTTGGACTTGAGTCCAACATGGCTCTTTTGGAGTTCGACTTGGACTCAATAGGTTTATTCCAAGTGGAATATATCACCCTACAAAGGACATTTTAAAGGGACAAGAATCATGACCACAATATTGAACTGTATTTGCAAACTGAAGTGCACAAAACTGGTCCTTTGGAATAAAATGACTGTGAAAGATAAAACTGAACACTTTGAGCCCCCATGATCGTTTGCTCAGGGATGTTCTTTAGTGTCACACACTGCGTTCCATTCGGTATAATTCATCCCTATGCCCTAATATCTTCGAACCTGTCTGACTGGAGGATAAAGGGATTAGGGCATAGGGTTGAGCTCATCTATATATATATATATATATATATATATATATATATATATATATATATATATATATATATATATATATATATATATATATATATATATATATATATATATTAGTACCTAAAAAGTACAAAAGTGTAAGACTTCCTACTGCCTCAATGGCAGTTTAAATATATGAAAAGATGGACTACTTTTTGTAATTTCAGCCCTAGCCCTCATTGACTTGATAATATGGGGGAAAAACAGTCATAGTACTGACCACAGAATTAAAAAAAAAAACATTTGCAATTATCACAACATGTGGTTAAGTAAATTAGCAACACTTCACAACCTTCACTTAATATAATTAGCAATTATTGCAGTGACTTCTGCATTTAAATTCACAAAATTTAATGAGTTAAAATTGCAGTAGTGTTTTAAAAGTTGAACCCATCATATAATTTGTGATGCTGTTCGGCTTTTCTTGATCTCTGCAGAACAACTTGCCGTTCATTACAACGGTACAATTAACATCCATTCAGCAAATGTGTAAAAGGCTTTTGGTGAATTATAATGAAGAAGCATGGATGCTCTATAACTCAGTAAATTCTGTCAGCTCATAGCTTAGAAAGGAATGTCACAGTGACTGAATAACACAGAATCACATGAATTATGAAATAACTACAGTGAATGCATCTTATGACCGTTTTACCCAGTTTCTGACAGACTAACTTGAAAGTATTCAAAGCAGGAGGGATACGAGGCTGCCATACAATTCCTTTTATTCATCCACTTTGCCTTTAACTCTGTATTTTTATTCAAGGGGAAGGAGCTGTTCTTGCTGTGTGATATATATTCAAACATAAAATATTCCTATTGGTTATATACTGACACAGTATCAATGTATGAACATCTTATATAAGAAAATACAAGACTTTTTTGCATGTACTACTTTATGGATGTCTGAAACATTTGATCTTGAAATATTGGCCCAAACCGGACCCCCCAAAAAAAGGAAATCTTTGCATTATGGATGATTTAAATTAAGCTAAGTACTCCTGTTTATTTACCTACCGATATTGCAATTAAAGTATTGGGACTTCCATTCATCTCTCCACCCATCCATACATGTATTATTTTATTTATACTGTATACCACTTTATGCATTGCAGATTGTTTCTTAGCAGTTTAATATTGACTAACACTTTTTTAGTTCACAATTCATGCAATTGACTACTGGCTTATTACCTGTCTTTTAATAAATTATTAACTGTTCATTAGTAGTTATAACGTATGATCTTGTTCTGCATCCCTAATTTTACCCAAAACCTAAACCCAATAAACAGCTAATTAGTAGTTTAGTAAGCTAGTGGTGTTAATAAAAGGTATGTTAAAGGGCACCTATGATGAAAATAATCTTTTGTACGCTGTTTGGACAGAACTGTGTGTAGATATAGTGTGTCCACAGTCATGTTGGAGTGCCATAAAGACAATAAGTCTCTTTTTTTAAAATGTCCTGACTTTAAAATATCATCCAAATCCCTCCTATTTTAAGGCTGACTGCAATGTGACGTAGAAGTGCAGTTTCCCTGTGCACTAAATTGATTGACAGCCACGTATTAACATGTCTCCATAGTAAAGCATATAATCATATCAACAAGACAGGACGTGCGCAATGCAACCGGGATTAAAAGATCTGTTCAGCACGCTGTGATCATCAGTCATCTTTAAATGTGATCAAGAATGAGTTGTACAAGTTTACAACGTTTTAAAAACAGTGCATTTTACCGTCTTTACTTTATCACCACAGCTGCATAGTGTCAGTACAAATGTAAAAGAAGACGCTTCAATCCCAGTTTTGTGGACATTAAATCAGGTTTATTTTATACATAAACATAACTGATATCATACAGCAGTGGATCTTAACGTGTATCCTGTCACATTTGCCATGCAAAAACAATGCAAAGTTAAATGCACGCGCTGTGTGTGTTTGTGTGCGTGCGTGAATTTTGTAACGACATTGTGGGTGACTCATCGAAAGGCTTGAATTAACTCCACAACAAATACATCAAATAATCATTGGTTAAGATCTTACTGTAGTATCTCACAATCGTTACGTGAGATCGGCTTCCTTCAAGTCTGTCTGTTATCTGACGCAGCCGAGGCGGAGATTGAGGCACACTCTGACAGGCACGTTGGAACGGTTGGTGGGAAGAACTAGGATTAAAGGCACAGGCCCCAAAAACTGCTACATACTGTTCAAAGCAGAAAATTCTAAAAAGTATAGTAAATAGTCTGATGTTTGTTTTGAGCTGAAACTTTACACACACATTCTGGAGACACAAAAGACTTTTGAAAAAGGGGTAAAAAAAGTGCCCATGCTTGAAAAAAACAAACAAAAAAACCCCCCACCTATGAATACTAATGAGACCATGTTGACTTCTTAAATGTGTGGGCTCATTTGTCATTAGGTCATTTTCAGAGACTGGTGTCAGGTCATATATGTAGCGTTCTTCAGAAACTTCAGAACGTTTACAAGCTTCTTTTTTTGGGCGGGTGGGCGAGGGTATAATGTGACATTGGACAAAAGGGAATAGTCTTCATCTCACTATGAAAGACCTCTGAATTGGCAGGGGGAGTGAGAAATGAAAGAGAAGTCGAGAAAGAGCTGTCTCCCTCAACGCGCCATTGCCGCCGTGAGGATCAGAGGAGACAGAGTGACACGGGAAGGAATCCGCCACAGACGGGACGATTCCCTGCGGTCTTGTCAACAGCAGGATTAGACCTTCACTATGCCTGCCGTCTCATGAAGCTTCTGAGGGGGAAAAAAAAGAGGTAAATCGCATGAGGGATGCTTTTTCAGTTTTGTTTGATTCCAAATAGGGCCCTTGACTCAACTGTGGCCCCATACAGGAGCCATATAAACATATTTATCTTGTCACCTGTAAGTGGCTGTCAGCCACAGATATTTTTTTTTCTTTCTTTTTTTGCCTTCATAATACATGCTTTCGTCTTTTTACATTTTGGGGGGCTACTTTCCATTTTATTTGGTCAATGTTTATTGTATCAGAGCAGAAATTACATTTTTATCACATGATTCAGTATTTGTCAGGATGAGCTACTTGGAAATCTTGCCACAAGGAAAAAACAGAGCATGACCTAAGAATCACAGACAGCTTAAAAACAATATAAAGACAACGTCAAATGTCTTTGCTCTGCTGAAAGGCTAATGGTCGCTGACGTGCTGTCTTTCCGAAATGATAAATATTTAAAATAGGCACTGTTCTTATAAAGTCTAAACAACTACATTCTCGCCTAAAAAAGCCTCAAAAGTACATGTTGTCCAACAGCTGCAATATTTGTCAACTGTAGAGTGTCCTCTGCTTGTTGCTGTATGTGGGCGGAGTAACACACAAGGGTGATGGGTAAAGAGGCTGTATGAGTGCTGTTATTTGCAGATATCGCACAGCTAACAGCCAATCAGATTCAAGAACCACACAGAACTGTTGTATAAATATATGCATACATATATGCTTCAGCCATTTATTCATATCGACAGCTGACAGTATATTGCAATGTCATAGTAATGACAAAACAGAGCATATTGCTTGCAGATTATAAAGCTGAATGACAAAATAAATGTACAGAGTTCTCATATATATATATATATATATATATATATATATATATATATATATATATATATATATATATATATATATATATATACACAGTTGAAGTCAGAATTATTAGGCCCCCTTTGATTATTTTTTTCTTTTTTAAATATTTCCCAAATTATGTTTAACAGAGCAAGGAAATTTTCACAGTATGTCTGATAATGTTTTTTTCTTCTGGAGAAAGTTTGATTTGTTTTATTTTGGCTACAATAAAAAAAGTTTTTTAATTTATTAAAAACCATTTTAAGGACAAAATTATTAGCCCCTTTAAGCTAACTTTTTTTTCGATTGTCTACAGAACAAACCATCATTATACAATAACTTGCCTAATTACCCTAACCTGCCTAGTTAACCTAAGTAACCTAGTTAAGCCTTTAAATATCACTTTAAGCTGTATAGAAGTGTCTTGAAAAATATCTAGTAAAATATTATTTACTGTCATCATGGAAAAGATAAAATAAATCAGTTATTAGAGATAAGTTATTAAGAACTATTATGATTAGGAATGTAATAATTCAGGGGGGCTAATAATTCTGACTTCAACTGTAAATATATATATATACACGTGTGTGTGTGTGTGTGTGTGTGTGTGTGTGTGTGTGTGTGTGTACATGCTGATTTTCTGTATTCAGTAACATTAACTTTATGAAAGCCAAAGCAAATCAAAAAGCAAACACTAGATTCCTACTGTATATTATAAATACACCAATAAAAAAAGAGAACGAGTAAAGGAGAGAGAAGAGAAAAAACTGACTTATAGAGCAATTTACTTGCTGTGTAATGATTTATTTGCTATAGTAAATTTTTCTAAGGAAAATGTTTGCTGCCTTAAAATATGCGAGAACCTGAAATTGTTGAGACTTTTATTTCAGAATGTTGATGTACTTCCAAGTGAAATGCAATATTGAGCAGGGGTGTGGCTTTCTTTTTGCAGATCTTTACCTCATAGCAGACCTATGGTATGATTGGGACATTGTGAATGGTTAAAAACATTGTGGCTGAATCCATCACACTAACATCAACCGAAGGACTGCCACTCCAAACACAGAAGCAAATAGTCAGGCTGCGACTGAAAAATACCAAAACAAGCTTTTTTTGGTAAACTGCCTTGCACTAATTAATTGTTCACCTAAAGAATAGCAAGGTGCACTAGTAAAATTGATAATTGTACATTTTGACTTCACACAATATTAAAGACTGATGGACTGATTATGCAATGTAATGTTAATGAAAGGCTAAATGGTTGCCATTGTGTTGGTAGTCCCATCTCTAAAATCATTCATTCATTCATTTTCCCTTGGCTTAGTTCCTTATTTGTCAGAGGTTGCTACAGCGTAATGAGTCACCAAGTATTCCAGCATATGTTTTACACAGCGGACGCCCTTTCAGCCGCAACCCAGTACTGGGAAGCACCCATACACTCACTCATTCACATACACACTCATACACTACGGCCAATTTTGTTTATCCAAATTCACTTATACTGCATGTCTTTGGACTGTAGGGGAAACCGGAGCACACGAACACAGGGAGAACATGCAAACTCCACACTGAAATGTCAACTGGCCCAGCCTGGACTCGAACCAGCGACATTCTTGCTGTGAGGCAACATTGCTAACCTTATAAATAATCTGCCATCTAAACAACTATATTCTCATCTAAAAGTTCCAAAAGTACATAATGTGCTCCAGCAGCCACAGTATTTTTCAAACTATAGTGAATTTGTCCTCTTTATATACCGTTTTTCCCCTCTCTCTCTCTTTGTGATGCTGTCAAGAAGAGCCGGATCCAACAAAGCACGATCGTCATTAATTTTTTACCCCAGATGTGGGTAATTTCAGTATTCTTGCATAATGGGTCTAGTTGTTGAAACAGACTAAAAGCCAAGACAGACTGGAGTAATGTTAAAGGGAAGTATCATGTAACCACTGATGACAGGTTTGACGTCAACGATACCAAACAGCATTGTTTTTCAGGTGTGTCACAACCAATTGAAAAGAGTAAAGTTTGAATATTTAAAACTTGAAATGAGACTTGAAGGCTGTGGTGGAGCGGAATAACATTTGCAGTGAAATAGCTCTCACAAAAAAAAAAAAAAATAAATAAAAATAAATAAATAATTAAAACAATGTCATGCCATTGTCCAAATCTGAATATGAGTGTAAGTAAGATAATGTGTTTATTCATTTATTAAATTCTGTATCCTGCTGTCTTGCAAGAAACAGCAGTTTATAATGACACTGAAACCATGTAGGCGGTTCATTCCGCTGTGGCAACCCCAGATTAATAAAGGGACTAAGCCGAAAAGAGAATGAATGAATGAAACCATGTATCTGTTTAGTCTTCAATTAGGATTTCAAGTATTATAAATGTCTGCAGTATATTATATGTGTTTTATATTTCTGTTCAACACCACCGTGCATCAGATTGAGATTTACTTTGCTATTTTCCAATAATATTTCCATTAAATGGACCATGAACAATGAAGATTCAGAAGTGCTGCTTGCCATTTTTATGGTGCTTTTTTTGAACAACAAAATTAACATTCAACCTTTTTTCTGCTTTCAAATCTTCTTCTTCGTAATGATAATAATAATAATTTGTTATATATGTAATTAAGTTTCAGCATTTTTTTTAACATTTATAATTCATATTTTTCATTGTGAAGCAGGCTCGGATACTGTACTCCTAGCTTTTTTTTCCCCACAGGGGCTCACATTTGATGTCGCTGTA
Organism: Danio kyathit; assembly: GCA_903798195.1. Lineage (NCBI taxonomy): Eukaryota > Metazoa > Chordata > Actinopteri > Cypriniformes > Danionidae > Danio > Danio kyathit. The sequence goes on from LR812522.1 coordinate 32,462,297, forward strand.
GCATACGGCTCTGATCAAACTAGTTAGAAAACATCTGCACACTCTCACCCATAAGGCACAACATACTAATTGCAATTTCAGGCCTTATGTTCGTTTTCCTAATACCACTAATCAATACTTGTTTTTCTTAAAACAGCAGATGTTGCTGGTAGTCTTAAAGCTTTTTCTGTTTGGGTCAATCCATTAAGAGTAATATTACAAAATTAACTGAATGAATGAATGAATGAATGAAAGAAAGAAAGAAAGAAAGAAAGAAAGAAAGAAAGAATGAATGAAAGAAAGAAAGAATGAATGAATGAATGAATGAATGAATGAATGAATGAATGAACGAACAAACCAACAAACCAACAAATTGATCACCTTTCATTCATTTTTTTTCATTATCATTTCAGTCTTTTTTCTTTTTTTTATAACTGAGATTTGCTGTTAAATATATATATATATATATATACAAATATGTATATACATTTAAACACAAATACATACAAATCTTAATCGGTATGATTGATCTATCTATCAATTCTTAATCGGTATGATCTATCTATCTATCTATCTATCTATCTATCTATCTATCTATCTATCTATCTATCTATCTATCTATATATATCTATATATATCTATATATTTCTAAAGGTGCTGTTGACTTGAAATGGTTACCAGATGTTGATAACAACCAAAGAAATGCATATATGAAAATAAAACAGATCTAATTAGTTTCCAAATTAAGTTATGTGTAATAAAAATAAAATGACACAGGAAAAAAAGTATTGAACACATAAAGAAAGGGAGGTGTAAAAAGGGATTAAAAACCCAGACAGCAGCTGAAATCTCTCAGTAGTTCTTCATCAACCCTCTGTCCTTCAGCAACTCTGTAAATTAATATTAGCTGCTTCAGTCCAACATCTACATTAGCAGAATGATGAAGATGAACCCAGTGTGAACTTTTCAGCAAGACAATGATCCAAAACACAGCCAATGAAACTCTTAAGTAGTTTCAGAAAAAGAAAATCAAGCTGTAGAATGGCCCAGCCTATCACCTGACTTGAGTCCAATAAAAAAACAAAAACAAAATAAAGATCAGTTTGGATAGATGAAACCCACAGAACCCAAGATTTTTACACTCTGTTGAAGTTGAAGTATATATATATATATATATATATATATATATATATATATATATATATATATATATATGTATATATATATATATATATATATATATATATATATATATATATATATATATATATATATATATATATATATACACTTTTACATGAATACAAACCTCAATTAATCAGATTAAAACCGGTGTATTGGATTTATAATGTATATATTTTGTGACTAGACTGAACTATATTAATGTATAGTGCTAAGAAATGGCATACAGAGTCAAATGTATGCTTCTAAATGTGTCTACAGCTTCCCTAGGATTTCTTAAATGTCACTGTGTGTTATTTTGTCAACACAAACTGAAGCCCAGCAGATATGTCTAGTCAAATTGGAAAAGCCCACAACTCAGATGAGAGATTTTGGTTGCGGTGCTGCTTATCACTGGAGTTGTGCAAGGCCGCTGACTGCATCATGACACACAGCCTAATCCCATACTTTCAGACTTTGTCATTTCAATTGCCCTTCTCTGATAACAGCATCCATGCGTGGGCATCACTCCCAAGCTCAGTATATGCCAGTAATACTGGAGAAGTATCATATGTGTGTTCATGAAATATAGTGTGCTCAGTAAACTCAATGGATAGCATTATTTTGATTAATCCACTAATTTAAATGCATAAACCTGCAATGGAGCATGTGTACAAATTAAAACATTTAAAAACATCCATCACAGTGTCTACTGTAGCATAATACAATACCGATTGTGCCTCAGACATTTTGAAAAGTCACACCAAATCATTTTGATCACTCGGTGCATTGGAAATATTAAATTAAATTAAAAATTATTTGTTCTTAAAGATGGTTTCCAAGAGCATGTTGTTTTTGGTTTAGATATGTTTTTTTTTTTGTTGTACAGCCCTCTAATCTTATTAGTTTTGATTATTGTGTCCACCCTGTGTCACCTGTTACCTATTGTCTGTGTGTATTTAAGTCCTTTGTTTCAGTTTTGTTGGTCATTTTTTGTTTGTGTTAAGAGGTTATGCTCTGTTTGTTTATTTCTCTTTCATAAATTCCATTGTTTTATACCACATTTGGAGCCACATTTCGACTTTCCTTATCAATCGTGAAAGTAGCACTTGTCTCACTAATTAATTTTACAAACAAATTTACATTTAATCTTTATTTTGTAATCTGAATCTTTAAATATGGAGTGTGGTGTCATGATTGTGTGCTTGAGGATGCGTTTCTGGACATTTTGCTCTTTTCTTTCCTTAAATATTCTATACTGTATATCTTTTGACATTTCCTATTTAACTTTATTTATTTAATTCATTATTTGCTTACTTATTATGTTCACCTGTTCCTTGTTTAGTTCTTTGTAATGCAGTGCATATACAGTACTGTATGTCCAGTGTTTTATTAAGTGGTTATTATCCTTGCAGGACTGTGTTAGGGTTGTCTCACTTCAACTACTGCTTCAACCATTTAGCACCATTTATTTAACAGATGATATATATACTGCTGTGCGCCTCAAATATTATTGATTGATGGGTATCATACACACTGAAATAACTTGAAGCTATCACAGATATGTTATATTTTGTATTGTACATGTAACAATTGGGAACAACTGTTGACTGCCCTGCAGGCATGATGTCATATTGATGTTTGTTCCCCAAAGTACCGCAACGACGTGGGGATGTTGGATTTTGTTTGGAAATGAAAAACAGGTTGACGTCAGAACCCAACATCAGGCTGACTTCAATGTCCAACGTCCAACCTAAAATCAACCTAAAATCAACCTAAAATCAACCAAATATCAACCAAATATCAACGTCTAATTATGTTAAACCCTGACGTTGTGTGGACGTTACCACTATGACATCTATCAGTCGTTATTGGACATCAAAATAACGTTGTCATTAGACGCTAGCTAGACATCAAATTTTGGTCACCTGACGTCATGACCTAAATCTAATCTTATATTAACGTCTTACGATGTTGTGTGCCTGCTGGGTGTGTTTCGTTTTAATTTCTAACAAAGAAACTGTAAGATGAGATGAGAGCCTTACAAGTAAGTTCTTCTAGCTCTGGCAAGCTATTAGGTTGTTTGCCAACATGCACTGATCGTTTTTCACTTTATATTGATTTTTGGCAACTTGGCTAATCTGAGAAAGGATCTCTCCTGTATACTCTTGTTTGTCTCTTTCGTAATGGGTTATTCCGAAAACATTGCTATACATGTATAACATATTTGGTAGTAATTTCTTCAAGATGCAATTTTTGCAACTCTATTTGTGACTAAACAAAATGTTAACACTAAACAAAAATCATTACTGTTTTTTCTACACACTATAATTAAAGATGATCAGCATTTTAATGTGTTTTATATTTCATTGAAGATTATAATTTCAAAATAATATATTTAAATAAAAAATAGACAATTTTAACAAGTGTTGTCATTAGTAAAATCCAAAGTGAATGGCCTATTCTGACAGTGTTGTTCGTGTTGAAATCTCAGATTTTTTTCTTTGCAGTATCTTGCCAGTTCTGATCACAGTTCGCAACCTGTTTCCGCCACTCAAAGGAAACCACTTAGCTCATTAACCTGTGTGAATAATGAATAGAAATTATGAATAATTAATCATTTGTATCTTCAGAAATGAAGAAATTAAATTTTGTAATGTGCAGTGTTTTGAATGTTTTAAATAGGACAGCTAGTTAGCAGTATAAGGCTCGAAAAATACTTTATGAAAAATATTAGATGGAAATGTTTAGAATACAAGCTCCCTTAATGCAATTGACATTGAGTGCAGTTTATAATGCATATATACTTTGTATTCTCAACATTGTCACAGGGGCACCACAGCTGCATTAACCTTGGATCACATATTACCAGAGGCTGTTTATAGTCAGCCAATCAGATTAGAGCTTGCCACATCAAGAAACGATACCTTTTGTGTGCAGCTACATGCCTTACAAGCTCAGCAGATGTACAGTGGGCTGTCTGATCCTGAGACACACAAGAATGTGTGGTAATGTACATCGAGGCCTAATATTCACTCCTTTTTTTTCTGATAGTGAGCCAGTAACCTCGGACAGCTCATAGCTTTCATCAGTAGTTCAAACATGTTCATCTTTCTCTCACAGATCAAAACCGGCAGGACCAGTCCCATCGGATCAATGTCACACCTGTGCGCCTCTCTCTCTCTCTCTCCATCTGCTCCAGCAAGGCCAGCCGCTGTCAGAAGGGACGATCGGTTGGCCCTATTCCTCGCCTCCCATTCCCCCTCACCCTGTCACATCCTGTTTCCCTCATGGTTGATCAAAAGCACCCCAACGTCAGCATACACAGCCCCCAATCTGTGCCGTGATATCCACCTGCAGCCAAATGGTGGCCCAATGTCATCCCTTCACAAGCACCAACAGTTTGTGCCGATTGCTCACTATCTCCAGTACACTGCACACCTGGAAACACCAACCCAGCCAGATGCTTGCTTTTGTGAAACGCTGTAAATCTCAATGTATGGAAGATATATATTTTTCCATTTGAAATACAAAGTTCTGTATCAAACTTTATACATGGTCAGGCTTGTAGGTCAATTCTATGTCCACAACTATTTGTTGCAGGTGATTGGTTGCTGTCGCCTCAGCAGCCAATGATTTTATTTCTCAACATATTAAATGCCTCATTGTTTTACCCTAGGATTATGCACTATGTTTTCGAAGACCCACCTCCACCCAAGCTCCACTTGTGCTTAGATCTGAAACAAGGGTTACATATATATCATGCTTGCAGTAGCTGTTACATTCTCATGCTGAGAACGAGCAGCACGAATGACTCAAGTTTGAAACTTCAGAGGAAATTTGCTTACATCAGAAACTTTCTCTTGTAGGGGCGTGATTATGACGTAGCGCCTGTTGTTGATCTAGTGCACTCAGACACGGCAGCAAACAAATGTACAGTATTAATGTACAAATGTATTAATACTATTATGTTCAGATATGTGTTGAAAAAAAATCTTCTCTCCGTTAAACAGAAATTGGGGAAAAATTAACAGGGGTGCTAATAATTCAGGGAGGCTAATAATTCTGATTTTAAAAGTTGATATATACATACATACAGTTGAAGTCAGAATTATTAGCCCCACTGAATTATTAGCCCCATGTTTATTTTTTTCCCCAATTTCTGTTTAACAGAGAGAAGATTTTTTCATCACATTTCTAGACATAATAGTTTTAATAACTCATTTCTAATAACTGATTTATTTTATCTTTGCCATGATGACAGTAAATAATATTGGTCACACTTTATTTCGATGGTCCGTTTGTTGAATTGAAGTTACATAGCATCTACATGTCAACTAATTCTCATTAGATTATAAGTTGACTGTTAGGTTGGGGTTAGTGTAAGTTGACGTACTTGCAAAGTTTCTTATAGTCAGTTAAATGTCTGTTGAAGAACTGTTAAATGTCAGTATCAACAGATACACAGCAGACAGTCTACTAATACTCAAATGGACCATCAAAATAAAGTGTTACCATAATATTTGACTAGATATTTTTCAAGACACTTCTATACAGCTTAAAGTGACATTTAAAGGCTTAACTTGGGTAATTAGGTTAACTAGGCAGGTTAGGGCAATTAGGCAAGTTATTGTATTATGGTGGTTTGTTCTGTAGACAATCGAAATAAAATATAGCTTGAAGGGGCTAATAACTTTGACCTTAAAATGGTGTTTAAATAATTAATAACGGCTTTTATTCTAGCCAAAATAAAACAAATAGGACTTTTTCTAGAAGAAAAAATATTATCAGATATACTGTGAAATTTCCCTTGCTCTGTTAAACATCACTTGGGTAATATTTAAAAAAGAAAAAAAAATTAAAGAGTGGCTAATAATTCTGACTTCAATTGTGTATATATATATATATATATATATATATATATATATATATATATATATATATATATATATATATATATATATATATATATATATATATATATATATATATATTATAGGTGGGCATAGATTAATTTTTTAATCTAGATTAATCTAGATTAATTTCGAAATTAATCTAGATTAATCTAGATTAAAATGGCTCATTTGAATTCTGCCGAAGGCATTCAGAATATGTGTGTTACCCAAATAATAAATCTTTGAGAACAGGTTTCTCAAGCCAGGTGGCGCATTAAACCAGGGGCTCATCTCCTGTTTCCAAAATGCATCACAAACTGCTTGAGAAACTGTTCTACTATGATAATTGGTGATGAAAATAAATTATGTTCCATAAGATGTACTTGTGTTTACTGTTTATTCAGTTAAACATCAATGTTGAGCTGTAGGCCCACATAAGCTCCAAACAGCGATTTTTTTATTACCTTAATCCATCTAAAGTCATAACTGAACTAAACAGAAATGGAATTAAGATGTGGAGTATGCAGATATTAGTGGCATTATTGAAGTAAACACGGCGGGCTTTAGGACCTTTCGCCATATTTTCCGACAAGATCCACACGCGGCTGTCAGTAAAGGACTGCACACACACACACACACACACACATCGCGAAATGCGGAAGTTTTTTTTCTTACCATTTGGCGTGCGTTATTAAATTCCATAACATTCTCTCCGTATTTGCGTCTAATACCCCACTTTGTCACGAAGGAATGAATGAAATATCCGTGAGTTAAAATGAAACTGCCGACCTGCAGTTAGAGTCAGGCAGCCTGCTGATTTGATTCAGAAGGGCAGACGGCTCACCGGTCAGGTATCCATCCGCGTTAATAGGTGAAAGTTATCACAGCTTGTGTAAAATAGACCCAGCTCCCAACCTAACTTCGAGAATAGATTAACGGCGATATTTTTTTTATCGCGCGATAAGAGTCTCGCGTTAACGCAGCACGTTAACGCCGATAACGGCCCAGCACTAATATATATATATATATATATATATATATATATATATATATATATATATATATATATATATATATATATATATATATATATATATATTGATAACCATATTAAACCTCTCAGAGAGTTGTTTATGACAGAATTGACATTAACACTTTCTATGAAGTATGTATTTATATTGCATCATGTGGGTATGCTTAACGGCTTAAAATGAATGCAAAGTGCCTCACAATATGTTGTAACATCTGATAAATATTTAAAACTACAATTTCAATGCATTTTATTCATGGTCAAGTGTAAATATGGCCGCTTTAGAGAAGGAAGCCCCACCTTCTATTAAAGGAGCCAGTCATCGATCAATATAGACTTGTGATTTTCCAAGGAATGGGATAGATCCAGATGTGTGTGTGTTTTTTTTTTTTTTGGCAGTTTCTACAACTTCAATTTTATATTCCTTCTGGGCTCAACAAATGCATGGGAATCTCAGCAAATACTTATCTCATAGACATGAAAAATATTTCTATATAAAGCCTAAAATCTTTCATTCATTCATTCATTCATTCATTTTCTTTTTGGCTTAGTCCCTTTATTAATCCGGGGTCGCCACAGCGGAATGAACCGCCAATTTATCCAGCAGGTTTTATGCAGCGGATGCCCTTCCAGCTGCAACCCATCACTGGGAAACAACCATATACACTCACTCACACTCATACACTATGGACAATTTAGCCTCTCCAATTGACCTGTACCGCATGTCTTTGGACTTTGGGGGAAACCGGAGCACCCGGAGGAAACCCACGCGAACGCAGGGAGAACATGCAAACTCCACACAGAAATGCCAACTGACCAAGTCGAGGCTCGAACCAGCAACCTTCTTGCTGTGAGGTGACAGCACTACCTACTGCGCCACTGTGTCGCCAGGGGAAGGGTCAGCAAAGGACCTCGAGCTGGGAATCGAACTCGGGTCGCCGTGAGCACCATGGTGCTACATGTCGACGCACTTAACCACTAAGCTATTGGCACCGACCCTTAAAATCTTTCAATGTAAACAAAACAATTACACTTGTTTTGTATTCTGTAATGAAACAAACATGAAGTATAGTATGTTCAGTATGGCCTAATTATTTTTAATTAATTCTTCCATTAAATCAATTGAAACACAAACACATTAGCTCGGTCAACTTAAAAAAAACAGTGTTTTATTTGATTTGAATGCTGAGAAACAAAATGTAATAACAGTTACTTAATCATAACCTTGGCAAAAAATGTTGGAGAATTTATGTACTGCTGCATCAAGCAAACGCATATGGTCTGGTGCAGCCTTCGTGCGGTCGCATAGCCCTTGCTGTGGCAGATGCAGACCTCTCAAAAAAATGTAACTACACATCGCAACAGCGCATAGTGCAAGCTCTGTGATTGGTCGGCTTGGTATTGCTGACAAGCGTGGGCGATGCTGAGAGCCGCAAGCCCGATGTAATGATTGTTTAAAAATGTCAAGTGCCATGAAGGAGCTCCAGATGAAAACTTTTCAGAAATAACAAAACACTCGCAAAGAAACTCAACACAGAGGAACATAAAAACCTACAGCCAGCTAGCGTTTCTGAAATGTTATTGCCGAGCAACACAAACAGCGCACAGATGTATAAATGCACGACTACGTGCAAGGCAGGTGCCGTGGGTTACGCTGATCACTTGACGCAGAAGTATAAATCAGCCTTTAAAAGGACCGTGGTTCCTGACCGTTTTGATTACAGTTTGAAATAAATGTACTTCCCTTAAACATTAGCAGTAAACAGTCATTGATTGTTACTGGAGCATTAGTTCCTCTGTGTAAACTCGAGAACACCAACTTCACCAATAGGAGCTAACGGTAATCACAAATATTCTCTAATATATGAAGTTTGCTACTTCTTACTATTAGCTATTAAACATGATTGTGTCTTTTTTATACAGTATATGTAAATAAAAGCTGTCATGAAAATTGTAAACAAGCAACATAACCTAAAAAAAGAAATTATTTTTGGCTCAAATTTGTGTTTTAAATTAATTGTATAATGATATACATTTTTGCCAAGTCAATAAAAAGTACCTAGGGTGGCATGGCGGCTCAATGGTTAGCACTATCACCTTGCAGCATGAAGGTCGCAGGTTCGAGTCCCGGCTGAGTCAGTTGGCATTTCTGTGTGGAATTTGCATGTTCTCCCCATGTACCTGTGGGTTTCCTACTGGTGCTCTAGTTTCTTAGGTGAATTGGGTAAACAAAATCAGGCATAGTGCACGAGTGTGTGTGTGTGAATGCAAGAGTGTATGGGTGTTTCCCAGTATTGGGTTGTGCCTGTGAATGCATAAAACATATGCTGGAATAGTTGGAGGTTCATTCCACTGTGGCAATCCTCGATAAATAAGGGACTAAGCCAAAGGAAAATTAAAAATGTATACTACCTAATAAGTCAAATAAATTCAGAACAACTCAACAAAGTTAAGTGTATCAAATTCTGATGTTAGTTCTTGTTTTTTGTTAGTTTGTTTCAGTGTCATTTTAATGCTGACTTGGGATATTTAGTTACAAAAAAGAAACAAGGATAAAAACACAGACCAGGCTTCTATTAATTGGCTTGTGTTTAGCCTGGCTGCAGTACTTGTGGCAGCAATGTGCTTTCTTACTGCTGCCAGAATGGGTTGTATGCATAGCTGAAGATGTTTGTGCAGGTTTTTGGCCTTGAGCGCACACCAAAAAGCCAACTGCCCTTGGTAGTGTGGATCAGGGCTCAGAATGGTTCCTATCTCTCCTGCACATGTCCAGTTTGGCTGCACTCGTTCCCAGTAATAGTTTATATCCCAGTCTGGCACAAGACACAGAATTATTTCTGTGTTCATTCTTTTAAAGCCTGCAAAACATTGACTGGTGTTTCCCTTTTCAACCCATGCTGGCAGTTGCTGATGAGAAACACTTGTTCATCACTGTCTGGAGCACAAAAGTCCTCATTTACTCACCTTCACGTTTTTGTACAATCATATAATTTACCTTGCTGGCTTTGCACAGACTTAAATAGAAGTGATTTTTAAAATAACCTTTTTGTTATTTTTTTAGAGAAGCATCTTAATCATTTTCAATCAATATCTGATTGTGTTTCCCATGGGCCAGCCTGATCATCCGCCGGTGACCTTTGGCCAGAGGAGAAATGGTCGTGCCCAACTGATGCTGGTTTCTCTCAAGTTTTTTTTTCCTTCACTTTCATCAATTGGTGAAGTTTGTTCCTCGCCACTGTCACCACTGGCTCAGCACTGACACAGTTCAATACTAGAACTTCTATGCCAAGCTGCTTTGACACAATCTACATTGTAAAAGTGCAATATAAATAAACATGAATTGTATTGTTTCCTAAATAAGCATTACACTAATGTTGAATTTAATAGTTAATGTTTATTTTCATCTTTGCTGCTCAAAATCCTGCTTGTGTAGAACAGAACAGGCATTAGTCTTTCCTGTGGGATTCCGATTTGATTATGCTCTGTATCTCAGTTCTCCATCAGAGCATTTGGGATTATTATTGATAGAGCTGTCAGAGTTTTTTTTTCCATGGTATCTCTTGAATTGGTATGCTTCCATTTTTAAAGTTCAATGCAATGCATAAAATTTACTTGTTTAATTCTTACTATTGCTAATTGAGCTGTATGTGTACTTTCAAGTAAGAATATATATATTTTTAGAGCGGAGGCCAAAGTAGGGCCTGTGGGCCAAAGTTGGCCCATGGGAACTTTTGATTTGGGCCCCCATTCCATCTGAGAAGAGATGGAGCAGTGGTTGGGTTTTTTTTGTTTTATTGCTAAGCTACAAAATCTATATACTGTATTCAAAAAGGTGGCAAAACCAAAGCTCCAAAAATGGCAATTTATTAAATTAAAAGGGCTGATATAAGGCGTGTAACATTTCGAGCACATGGCTCTCCATCAGACAGTGTTCATTACAACAAGTGGCTCCTTTTTTTACACATCCGAATCACATGATCTCCCATATTATCTCGCAACAAGAAAAATAGAAAAAATACACATTTAAAATTTAGATATTCAAAACGAAAATACAGAAACAAACCCTTAAAAACTACAAAAACTGCAATTAAATGTTTCAAATGAATCAGATTCTCAAAGCAAATCAATGCAAATTCAGGTGCGACTTGACTAGTGTATTTACCATTGAACTCCATTGTGTTATAAATGGGATTGTTTATGGTTTTACTGTAATAAGTTAATTATTACAGTTTATTATGATTTAAACCAATGCTTTCTAGATATTTGTTAATATATATGTAAAAAAAATGGAAATTACATGTCAACTTTAATGTAATAGAGCTTGCTGTTTATATCTTCAGCCTACAGCCCTAAATCAAGTTTCGTTTTTGGACCTCTGTAAGAAAAAAGTTTGATATTCCATGTTTTCAGAACATTATGTAAAATAAAAACAAAATTAAAATCATAAATTTATAACTATATATTTTTTTCCAAATATTGAAGGTAAAACGATGGAATAAATACCAATAGACGTTTTCTGGTAATATGCTCTAAATGATAGATATAAATAGATAAATAATAGATGATAGTTAATATAAAACACCAGTAAACATTTTGTTTCAAAATGCAGACAATTTATAACTTTTACATTTTCAAGTGGTATTTACGTATGAAATTGCTTAATTTTTTATGGCTATCATGGTTGTTCCATTCACCCTGTTTTGTTTTTGATTACATGGAATTTGTGTTTCATAGCTTTTTATTTGTTTGTTCAGTCCTTTATTCCGTCTTTCGGATGTCACTTTAAACCAAGGTCCTGACTCTCTGTGGTCCTTAAAAATCCCATGGCACTTCTAGTAAAGAGTAGGGGTGTCCTGGCCAAAGTCCCTCAATCGGCCCTTACCCATCATGGCCTCCTAATCATCCCCATCCACCGAATTGGCTCTATCACTGTCTCTCAACTCGACCAATAGCTGGTGTGTTGTGAGCGCACTGGCGCCGTTGTCCTGTGGCTGCCGTCGCATCATCCAAGTGGATGCTGCACACTGGTGGAGGTGTGGAGAGACTCCCTTCATGATTGTGAAGCGCACAACAAATGTGCTATATAAATACATTTTACATTACATTACATTACATTATTCCGGATTCTTGTGTGTCACATGTTGTATATTTCCCTATGCCAACACTATAAAAAAATCCTGGTTGCCTTACATTTTTAAGCTGAATCAAATTAACCTTAGGAGTCCATTGAACTTATATTATGGCAGACTTAAAACCACTTGCATAACTTATACAATTAAGTTAAAACATGATTAACTAGTTTAGTAAGCTACAGTGACCTAAAAACAGGCATCATGGTGGCACAGTGGGTAGAACGATCGCCTCACAGCAAGAAGGTTGCTGGTTCGAGCCTCGGCTGGGTCAGTTGGCATTTCTGTGTGGAGTTTGCATGTTCTCCCCACGTTCGCGTGGGTTTCCTCCAGGTGCTCCGGTTTCCCCTACAGTCCAAAGACATGCGCTATAGGTAAATTGGGTAAGCTAAAATTGCCCGTAGTGTATGTGTGTGAATGAGCGTGTATGGATGTTTCCCAGTACTGGGTGGCAGCTGGAAAGGCATCCACTGCGTAAAACATATAGTGGATAAGTTGGCGGTTCATTCCGCTGTTGCAACCCCAGTTTAATTAAGGGACTAACCCGAAAAGAAAATGAATGAATGAATGAATGACAAATGTGGTCAGGATTAATTGATCATATAATTTTTTACAGTGAATTTATTAATATATATATATATATATATAATTATTTTTTATTTAATTGTAATTATATTATTATTAATTATTGTTAGATATGTTTTTATTGCATCTTCAGCAAAGATGGAGTTTGTCTTCATCGTTGTGGGCCCGATGGGGAATGATCAGAGCCCTTCAGGGAGACACTCATGGAGGGGTTCTAGAGTGGTCTGGATGATGAGATTTGGTTTGTCATGCCTCGGGGGGTATCCCTGCTGGACCCTGGCTGATTACATCAGCTTCGCCCTGTGAATAGAGAGAACTTCTGTTGTGGTGGGCAACTTGAAAAGGATTCCATTATCAGCGTAACATGGGGCATCACGCTTCAACCATCAATCATCCATCAACTCCACCGGGCTTCCTCATCCCTCCGGCTCTGCCTCGGTCAGTTGTCACTCTGCCTTTTCCACACCATAAACACCTTCATAGTTCCTTCCTCCATCTGATCCTCCACAGTTTCTCCTGCTGGCATCTCATTTTGGATCCTGCTTTCCTCTGAAATTCCATCCACCTCCAGAATCTTTACCTTTCTTATGTTCTGTTACTGCACCACAAAAAAAAATGCTTTTCTTACTTACATTTTTTGTCTTGTTTCTAGTCAAAATATATCTCAAAATTGTTAAATAAAGAATTGTTTGTAGACAAGCAAAACATATTGTGTTGGTTTAAGAAATAATGTGTCAAAAAAAGTGATTATTAAGTGATTAAAAGTGATTAAGTGCTTGATTATTTTGCTTGTTTTAAGGAAAAACTTGCATAATTTTGGCACAATATTTCTTAAAATAAGACCATATCCTTTGATTGTCTTGAAAATAAGACTTAAGACTGTTTACATATTTGAACTAGAAACAAGAAGATGAAAAAGTTAGATTTTTTTATTTTTTTTTGCAGTGTGTGTGTGTGTGTGTGTGAAACCGAACATTGCTCATATGTAATGATTATGTTTGTTTTATTTTAGTTTTAATTAATTGTTTAATTTGTATTTCTTGTTACTTGTTTGTCTTTGTTCAATGTTCCCACAAGTCTTTGATAACTATAACAATTCATTGATGTAATGAACTCTTGTAGGCATTTTCATACTTTCAGTTGTTGTATAAGTTCATCATTCTTGTGGTAGTTGGTTGCACGGTTTTGTTTATGGCTACCTGTGAATCTACCTGAAACTGCTTTAATAAATTGTTTAAGATGACATTCCAGTATAAACCAATGTACAGGTTTTGTTTACACCGTTTATATGAAAGTTGATATTTAGCCACATCATGATGGTGTTTGTAAAATCTAATTTTAACGAGATGTGTCATTAGCCTAATGCTCAACCCCCAACCTCGAGGACCAGGACATACACACATACAATTTGGCTTACCCAATTCACCTATAGCGCATGTCTTCGGACTTCAATACAATACAATACAATACATTTAAAGGCTATTGAAAAAAATAGCTTAAAGGGGCTAATAATTTTGACCTTAAAATGGGTTTTAAAAAATTAAAACTGCATAAAACAAATAAGACAAAAATAAGAATAAGAAATTTTAAAATAAGAATAATATTTTTTTTTTGCTCTGTAGGAAATATTTAAAAAAAAAACTGTAAATGAATGTTTTTTTGCAAATAGAGCACAGTAAAACCCAAAAAGTTAAGGTAACACAAACCATTTGAGTAAACTGTTTGCAAATAAACCATTTAAGTTCAAAAACGAATCCTAATGAGTGCTGTGAACTTGATCCATTAATAAATGAAGAGAACTCAAACCAACTGAGTGCTGTAAACCCAATGAGTTAAGGCAACTCAAACCATTTGAGGAAACCGATTGCTACAAACCATTTGAATTAAAAGAAAAAAAAAACTAATCCATATGAGTACTGTGAACTTACTCTATTTAAGTTGAAGTAATGAGGTATTAAATTGCCTTCAACACTAAGTTCAAAACTCTTTTCAAATGAGTAGAAATAATGTTCAGTAAATTTTGAGTTAACTACACTCATTTCATTTGATAAAGTTGACTGTTGGGTTTTAAAGTGTATTCAAGCCATCTGGTGAAACTGTTTTCATATAGCTATATATACAGTATATATATATATATATTGCAGCAAAACAAAATATTGCAATGTCATTTTTTTTCCAATAACATGCAATGTCATTCATACTTACATGTAAACAAAGCTATACCACTGAGTGTATTTTTTCACATTTATTCATTTAACAAACAAATAGCATGAAACTAGCTTTGTTGTTAAGCATATGTAAAGTAATTACTGAGAAACAAAAATCATTTAGAATTATTACATGAACAATAAAATGAGCTGTGTTTATATAAAATGAGTTGTATGTATATATACAGGGCTTTACATTAACACCCACCAACCCGCCAAATGCGGGTAGATTTCAGTGGTGGCGGGTAAGACAGACACTCCCACTAGCCACTTTGGCTGGTTGAAAATAATTTTCCCGGATAATAATTCATAAAACCAGGGTTCGACAATAAGGATGGTCCAATATGCATGCAAAGGCGACCTTAGAATTGAGAAGCAACACAACTGACAAAAATACTTGCGTTCGCGTGAGCATTAAAAAAGCAGATGAATACCGAATGAAAGGATGATCACTTGCGCTAACAGCTGAGGTGATGAGCACGTCTGTGTAAAACACGTGCGCGCTCCCGTTTCCTTGCGTGAAGCAACTGTGTCTAGAAACACAGCTGATGTGATCGGTTCTTTTTTAAATAGACTAGACAAAAAGTGATGAACATGCACCCACAGTCTTGCTGCTTTCAAGAGCTCCAGATTTGTATTTTTTTTAAGCAGCACCGGTTGCTTTCGCTTTCACCATTATTTGAACAGATTATTTATGGGTCTAACGTTAACCATGTGCGTTATAATCCTTTCATTATCACACAGTATGTTTTTTACCTGCTTTCTTTTGAGTAATGTGGTTTAATTATCATTTTTTACAATAACATTGCTTTAATGGGAGATTACTTCCCATTTATGTGTTGTAAACTGGTGATCTGGGACCTTTAGCCAGGACAGATTACTGTGCATATGTTTTGTTAAATAAAAAGTATAGTAAACAGTTATATTTTGCTTGTTTTGACACATTTAAAATTTGTGGCTAAGAAATAATTAATTGTTTATGTTTGGTGTGGTCAGAGATAAATTTGGTAAATCCTTCATTTTGAGCTCTGAAAATTATGTGAAATAAAAACTAACTGTAATACTATGAAACCATGACCCATTTGCTCATGAACATTTAGCAAGCTCATACACGACACACAAAAAGTGAAATGAATGAGGCATGTGGAGATAACGCAAAATCTAAATCAAAAAAATTTTGCATGTCAAGGTCATATTTATGTGTATAAAATATATTTTCCCAACAATAAAATTGTGGCTAGTGAAAATAGCGAGTGGCTAGTAATGTTGGAAAACTACTAGCCACCGTGGCTGGTGGTCAAAAAAGTTAATGTCAAGCCCTGTGTATATATATATATATATATATATATATATATATATATATATATATATATATATATATATATATATATATATATATATATATGAGAGAGAGATTTGTGTTGATAGAACTCAGATGTAATAGATAAAATAAATGTTTATTGTATTTATATCTTAAATGCTACAGTATGCATGTGGTTTACATTTGTTTGTCTACATTTTCTTTAAGTAAGACCATTACTTTCAAGTATTAAATAAATGATAAAGGAATGAACTTGATTCATTCTTCAAACTGGCTGTCTGAAAAATGCATCATTATGTATCTTATTACACCCATTCTGTGTTAATGATTAAACCACAGGACAGCTTCATTAGAATACAAATATGATTGATATTAAGCCAAACAATAACTTCCACAGTGCAAAAACAGTGATGCAGAAAATATATCTGGAAGAAATAAAGGACAGTATGGAATTATTCAAATGGGAAGTAAGCAAACAACAAAGTAACACTGCTGACGTACGCACTATCAATATACAAGGGAAAAGATTGCATGCTTATAAAAGAGAGAGTGTTTTTTTTTTGTGTGAGAGAGAAGGAGATGTGTTTTACAACACAGAGCCTCATTAATCTTATTTAAGTGAATGAAATGATATTTTCATGGTGGTGATTATGTCATAGTATTTGGTTTAACTGATTAATGTGATCATGATGGAGCAATTCTTTAGATGTCAACTGAAATCCCTCTTAACATCGTTGATGAATGTCTTCACTGTCAAATGAAACACTTGTTTTTATTCTTTGTTAATCAAGAACCCAAATGGATTGTAAAATAAAATCACTTTAAAAAATCACTTCTAAAGGATCGCACAAGTTTTTAAATATTTATACTGACCCTGCTGAAAAAAACAGCTTGACCAGCCTAGGCAGGCTGGGAGCCCAGCCAAAACCAGCTATGTCCAGCTTAAACCAGGCTGGTCAAGCTGATTTTAGCTGGTCATTTTTCAGCCTGACCAGCTAATACCAGGCTGGAAATGGCTGGAAACCAGCCTGGAAGTGGCCAAAACCCCTCTAAAACCAGGCTGGTCAACCAACTAAAACCAGCCAACCAGGGGTGCGTTTCCCAAACAACGACATAACTCGCGGCTGAACTATCATAGTGCGATGCATCGTTTGGCAAAAGAACTATGTAGTGACGAGTGTTTCCCAAAACCCGTAGTTTCTCTGTCGCAGATCCATCACTTGAACCACGTTAGTTATAACGTAAAACGCCCATAATGATGCTCTAAACGGGGTGGAGTAACTTCTTTAGAGAAGAAACCCATAATTTCTTTGTGCAAATTATATTGTTTTACACAAACACGCATTTAAAATAAAATTCAATATTAGTTTTGGCAAAAACATTCACTCGCTTTCCCTATTAAATAAAATAAATGTAAATGGCACATATAGGGCCAATGTTTGCTTTACTAATATTATTGAGAAGTTGAACACTACATATTCTATTCTAAAACATAAAATCACTTAATAATTATTATTATTATCATCATTATTATTATTTAGGATATTGTTTATTTATTTAAAAAAAAAATTACAATTTGACACATGCAAACCACAGCAGAAAGTTCCAACCAACAGGCCCATGTCATATACAGCAGAGAAACTTAATAAATAACCCACTATAAAATAAAATAATTAACGTATCCTATGTTTTTTATTTTCACAACCTTTGGAGACGTACTGTAACAAAATTTTCGCTTTTAAATATACCTATAGCTTTCACCATGAGGCTGTGTTCAAAATGATATCAATGTTTTCAAAGTGGACTGCAAAGGGAGCACAATTGTAAACATGAAGCTCGCTAAAACTAAACTGTAAAAATACTTTGAAAGCAAATTACACCTAAGAGAGATTAACTTAATTTTTTTTTTATTTTTAATAATTCCAACTTTGAATGTTAGAATGTTCTAAATGAATAGGGCATAGGGGGGATAAGTGGGAATAGAACACAGCCAGGAACTATGCTTTTAACTACAGCTCCAGAGGTGTCGTTTCAAGTGCTCAAGTTTGCGATGCAGTTTGCGAATGTTAGTTGTAGCGATGGATTTGGGAAACAGCAAATCAAAGAACTATGTTTGTAACGACGAAACTTGCGACCTTAGTTGGCTAACGATGGTTTTGGGAAACGCACCCCAGCTTAGGCTGGTTTAAGCTGTTTTTTCAGCAGGGTCAGTATAAATATTTAAAAACTTTTGCGATCCTCTTATGTCCTAGCCTGTCCAGCTAAGACCAGGTAGGAAATGGCTGGAAACCAGCCTGGAAGTGGCCAAAACCCCCCTAAAACCAGCCTGGTTGACCAGCTAAAACCAGCCAACCAGCCTAGGCTGGTTTAAGCTGTTTTTTTTTTCAGATAGCTTGGCTAAAACAAGGCTAAGCTTGGGCTTTCAGTGAAAATCTAATAGACATCTAAGAATAGCCCAAAGCTAGACTAGTTGTCAAATAGACAGATTAGGCAGACTTTATATGTATAGTCATTCATTTCTGTTTATTTGATGACTAGTCTAGTTTTGGCCTATTGACATCTATTAGGCATCTTTTAAAAACAAAAAATGCTTGCTGGGTATGAAGTTACACACCCATATCACAAAACCTGTCTCTAAACTTACCTGTATCCCCCAATAGCACCATAAAGTGTTGTGCAATACAAAATGAACACAATGGTCTCTATTTTAACAATCCAAGTGCACTTGAATTAACTTTTGCTATTTTGAGGATGACACATGGCGCATGGTCTAAAAATGCTGTCCTTATTCTCTCAATCAGTTACAAGTGTATTTTGGGTGAAAAAAAGCATTAAACCAATCAGAGTCTCGTCTCCCATTCCCTTTAGGAGTGAGCTGCGGTTGCAGAGCAGATTCGCTATTTACATGGCTGAGTTTGTAAGCAGAAAACGTGGACTATTCATTAGCATGGAAACAAATCTGCTCGTGTGCAAGGTCAATGCATGCATCTATGGAACCAGACTTTTTCCAAGCCAAGGTGAAGGTGTTTATATGTATGGAGACAGAAATAATTTTTTACATTGTAATCCATTCATTCATTCATTTTATTTCTGCTTAGTCCCTTTATTCTTCAGGGGTCGCCACAGCGAAATGAACTGCCAACTTATTCAGCATATATTTTACACAGTGGATGCCCTTCCAGCTGCAACCCAGTACTGGGAAACATCTATACACACTCATTTACACACACCCGGAGGAAACCCACGCCAACACAGCGAGAATATGCAAAGAACATGCATGAAACTCCTCTCAGAAAATGCCAACTGGCTCAGCCGGGACTCGACCCAGTGACCTTCTTGCTGTGAGGCGACAGTGCTAACCACTGAGCCACCATGTCACCCTTACATTGTAATCCTTTAATTTTAAATATTTATGTGATGCTGCACATCCCTGGGTGTGTTTAAGCTCCTTGTACATCAGTATATACTGTAGGAGTAATGGAGGCCAGCTAGTGAAGTGCTGTGCAGGTAAATCTCAGTCCTCGGATCTTAAACGGAATTGTCGGTTCGATCCCGCCTCGGAGCGAATGGATTGTGTAGGACCGGCAGGTTTTATTGTTGCCGTGACCCATATAGGAGTGAGCTTAAAGGGGGTGAGTTTAATGGAGGTCAGCTAGGGGAGTGCTGTGCAGGTAAACCTCACTCTCCTGATCTTAAAAGGTGCTTAAGCAAAAGACGCTGGAGCCTGCGGTCTTTAGCCTCCTTAATAGAGTAACCACCTCCCATGCAAAGAATCGCTGGTTGGATCCCAGCTCAGGGTGAGTGGGTAGTGTAGGACAGTCAGGTTACTTTGGTGCTATAACCCAGATGGTAGTGAGGTTTAAGGGATACGTGTAATGGAGGTAAGATAGGGAAGTGCTGTGCAGGTAAACCTCACTCGACTAATCTTAAAAGGTGCGCTAACAAAGAACGCTCGAGGCTGTGGTCTTAAGCCTCCTTATTAAATCCACTGCCTCACATGCAAAGAATAACTGGTTGGATCTGAGCTCGAGCAAGTGGGTGGTGTAGGACAGGTGGGTTAAATTGGTGCCGTAACCCAGATGGGAGTGAGGTTTAGGGGGGTTAGTGTAATGAAGGCCAGCTAGTGAAATGTTTTGCAGGTAAACCTCAATCCCCTGATCTCAAATTATGCTCTAGCCACTGACGCCAGACTCCTTGTGTAAGACCGGTGGGTTAGATATCACTTACGCACTCTTAAAATAAAAAAAAAAAAAAAAAAAAAATGTGCCATTGACTTTAGTTTAGCTTTTGGTTGGTCAGTGGCTCACAGTTTATTTCCGTTACCTCAAAATAACAAAGCATTAGAATAAATTTGAATACATTTAAATAAAAACGTGGGTAAGTGGTTTGCACTGTTGCCTTACAGCAAGAAGGTCGCTGGTTCAGGTCCCAGCTGGGCCATACCTGTCAACCCTCTAGTTTTTCCAAGGGATTCTCCCGTATTTTATAGTTCTATCCCGCTGTCATCCCGTAAAGGTATTTTCCCGTATTTGTCCCGTATTTTTTATCTTTCTAATGAGAGGCGATCCTCCCTATATGCAAACCATACCGCCAAACCACCAGGGGCCGCCCTTGCTCTTAAATGTGAATCGGTTCTGTGCTTTCATTTTATTTAGGCATGGAAACACTATGAAATAAACATGAAAACGGCGCGATTCATTTCCTTTTCATTACAGGCACCATTGCCCCTATGCAATCCTCAAAACAATCAGTTCATATAAAGATGCATTACTGTCAGCTGATGCTCTTCATAGTGATAATAGACGCTGTTTCCCAAGCGGATTCTGTACGTACGCGATTTGATGCTGAGCTCAAGTGGAAACTGGGTTTTGGGTGCGTGTTTAAACAGACATATACACATAATAATAATAATAATAATGATAATAGTAATAATAATAATTATGGTGGTTCGTTCCGCTGTGGCGACCTCAAATTAATAAAGGGACAAATCCGTAAAAAAATAAATGAAGGAATGAATGAATGATTAATAATAATAATAATAACAACAACATCTAGATATGTCGATTTTGTTGGGTTTTCTTTTAAACACAACAAATTTTGTCTTAAATAAGCATAAACAGTTAGGAAAACAGTCAAATGATTTCACTATAGATATGTGCAGTTTTAAAGTGACAGCTCTGTTATTTAATGTAATCAAACCAAAAAAAATCTCAATGAGAGATTCATTCGCTGCTCTTTAATCAGAATGTTTAAATTATACAGTGAAGAAAAGATGAGATTTGATAACTTGATTCTATTTCTTTATAATAGCTAATAGTTTAAATGAGCTGAACTGTTTGCTAATTTATTTGCAGATTTTTCTAATGTATACTAATTATATTATCCTTTGTAAATAATAATAAAAACGTGAGTTTCCCTTATTTTCACATCCCAATGTTGACAGGTATGAGCTGGGCCAAGAGGCATTTCCGTGTGAAGTTTGCATGGTCCCTGTGTTTGTGTGGGTTTCCTCCAGGTGCTTTGGTTCCCTAACAGTACAAAGATATGCGGTATATGTTAATTTGATTAATTAAATTAACCATAGTCTATAACTGTGTGAATGAGAGACTACATTGGTGTTTCCCAGTATTGGGTTTTGGCTATGCACTCCGTAAACCATATGCCAAAATAGTTGTGGTTCATTGTGCTGTGGCAATCCCTGATAAATCAGGGACTAAGCTGAAGGAAAGTCAATGAATGAATGAATAAATAAAAACATAGCACCTGTAGATTTACATAGCATACATATTTTTTCCTTTTTGTATAATTTCTTGTGATGTCCTTCATTTGTGAGATGATTTGTAAATGCATCTTCGAGTGTAAATGATTAAATGTAAACCAAAACGTATTGTTCATCTTCTCTGGTAGTCATATATGTAAATATTATGCATGAGGCTAGCATTTAAAAAAATGCAAGTTAAATAATTGCTTTGATTTGAAGAAAATACAGTATGAACCAAATGTTTGATCTTACAGTTAAATGCAGTGGAGTGGACATAAATCTAAAGAAATCTCCAAAAAACTGAAGTGATGCTTTCTCAGTTGATGCTTTATCCCTTATGTATGTCTTTTTCTTCTGTCTCCTATGTCATATATCATTGAAAATCACACAGCTCAGAATCACACGACTTGCAAACTGCTTTGGGAATTGCACCTCTGCAGGTGTGAATCACAAGGGAATTGCTGTTAGTTATCATTTAGCAGCACAATGAACAAAATCCATTGTTTAAAAGAGCTGTTTTGACAGTGCTTATATCAAATGGAATAGTTTAAAAAAAAGTGTTACATAAACAATAAACCAATGAAAAATAAAGTAGTATTTTTCACCTTTATGTATTTTACATGATATTAATTTGTATAATACCTTTAAAATAACTTATATTCTTTCTTTTTTTTGGACGGATGGACGAATGGACGGATGGACGGATGGATGGATGGATGGATGGATGGATGGATGGATGGATACTAGTTTAACCTTTGCATATATTTAGGTGTTCATAGATGAGCAGAGTTTTCAGTTGCCATTTGAATGTTTCCAGGGATTCTTAAGTATGTAGAGGATTGGGAAGATCATTCCACCATCAACGAAGTGTTAATAAAAAAGGTTGTGTAAAGTGATTTAAAGCCTCTATGTGATGGTACTGTGCCATTAGGCAGTGTTCGCTTACTGACCAGAAACTTCTAGAGGGGGTGTTGACTTGTAGAGAGGAATGGAGGTCAGACAGTGCAGAGCCTGTGGCTTTTCTGTATGCATCAATGATTTGAACTTGATAAGAGTTGTAGCCAGTGCAAGGAGATGAAAAAGGTGTGATGTTGGAGCCCTTGTGCTCATTGAATACCAGACAAGCAGCAGCATTTTGGATCATTTGTAAAGGTTTAACAGTGCAAGATGAAACTCCAGCCAAGTGAGCACTGCAGTAATCTAGCCTGGAAATCACAAGTGCTTGGACAAGATGATGTGCAGCCTGCTTTGTGAGGAAGAGTCTGATCTTTTTAATGTCATATAGTGCTTCTAATGTCACATAATACCTGCATGACCATGCTGTGTTTTTAAAGTGATCCTACGTACAAGTGATCCTTCGAGGACAACTGGTCATCAAAGTGCACCCCAAGACTCCTGACTGAACTCAAAGGGGTTATGTTTGATGACCCCAGCTGGATGGTGAAATTATGATGTACAGTTGGAGTTTCAGGTGAGACAAAGAGCTCTGTTCTTGTCAGATTAAGCTACATATGATGATCTTTCACCCATGCCGAGGTACGGTATCCTGTAGGCAGTGTAAGATCCATGCAGATACCATTGGATCACCTGGTAGAAATGAAAAATAAAGCAGTCTGTCCTTAGCATAACAGCTGTAAGAAATCCTGTGTGATGGAATGAAGGGGTTCCATTGAAATGGTCTAAATTGAGAAGAGGAGGGTTTCAATAACTAATCCCTGAGAAATCCCCCAGATTAACTGATGTGCTTTGTATACCTCTCTATCATTCAAGCAGCCCTGAAAGAACTACTGTTGAGGTAAGACTCAAACCAGTGAAGTGAGGTTCCAGTAATGGCCACTGAGAAGCAAGACATTAAACAAGATCTTCCCTAATTAGATGCAATTTCGCAATTCACTGGAAAATACTGGCTCTACTCTGAGACTGCAGACTCTCACAAATGTTTTAGCTGTCACCCAGCCCGCAGCTCTACATATGTCTGCTAAAGGAGCAATATACACTAATGCCCAGGAGGAGGCAACACTCCAGTGAGCCAGCCTCTGTCAGCCTCAAGACAGCATAAGTGTAAGCCAGCCCATTTGTTGACAGTAAATGCATGCAAGTCCCCTGTCCTCTTAATATATGCCAACATAACCTGGAGCAAGGGTGTCCAAACTTGGTCCTGGAGGGCTGGTGTCCTGCTGAGTTTAGCTCCAACTTGCTTCAACACAACTGCCAAAACGTTTCTAGTGTATCTAGTAAGAACTTGATTAGCTGGTTCAGGTGTGTTTAATTAGAGTTGAAGCTATACTCTCCAGGACACCGGCCCTCCAGGACCGAGTTTGGACACCCCTAACCTGGAGTAAGTATTAAGCAACAAATATCTTATCTCAACTGAGTCAAGTGATTCAAATGGATTTATATGACTATAGAGTTTAACCTCCTGCTGCCACTTAGGAACTCGTTGATCAGGTCATGCTTCCTTAGTGACCTGCCATTGACTTCTTCATGCTCAACAGCAATGGCTTTAATAGTGATCATCAGTGTGAAGGGTGACAGTCTCTACTTTGACTTATCCCGAAGAAAGGGGTCCATAATGAAAAAGAGCACAGCAGAGTGGGCTCTATCCTGAATGTTTCTACTACAACTTGAGGCAGGCTACTTAGGTGTCCAATGTCCAGGTGTCATTTATAATAATGCTCTTTCATTTTAAAATGTTTGTTTTTTTACAGTTACACCTCGCATCCACACTACTCTGTCATCTTTGACCAGCAAAAATTGAGTGTTTTTAAATTTGAAGTATTTAAATTTTATGTATAGGGCTGCACGGTGGCACAGTGGGTAGCACGTTCATCTCACAGCAAGAAGGTTGCTGGTTTGAGCCTCAGCTGGGTCAGTTGCGTTTCTGTGTGAAGTTTACATTTTCTCCCTGTGTTTCCTCTGGGTGCTCCGGTTTCCCCCACAAGTCCAAAAACATGTGGTATAGGTGAATTGGGTAGGCTAAATTGTCCGTAGTGTATGTGTGTGAATGAGTGTGTGTGGATGTTTCCCAGTGATGGGTTGCGGCTGGAAGGGCATCCGCTGCGTAAAACATGTGCTGGATAAGTTGGCGGTTCATTTCACTGTGGCGACCCTAGATTAATAAAGGGACTAAGCCGAAAAGAAAATGAATGAATGAATTTTAAGTATAGTCTAGAGTCTTCGCATTGATCCTGTGGGCGAGCCTGATCACTCGCTGGTGACCTACCTACACCTGCAGTTCTCCATGATGGACATCTAGTGTTCTTCAAGCCTCTGGCACCTAGACTACCACTCCAAGACTACCAAGAGAAGAAGTGGTCGTGCCCAACTGAGCCTGGTTTCTCTCACTTTCATTAATTGGTGAAGTTTGTTCCTCACCACTGTCACCACTGGCTTGCTTGGTTTGGGACTTGTGGAGCTGCACATAGATGGATTTGCTCTTCAGTGTTTGTACTTTCAGCAGTGAAAATTAAACCACACTGAACTGAACTAAACTGAAGTTCAACTCTGAAAACTGGACTGACACAGTTTCAATTTACTAGAACTTCTATGTTAAGCTGCTTTGACAATCTACATTGTAAAAGCACTATAGAAATAAACCTGAATTGAATGGAATTTAATTTATTCTGTTTAAATTGGGAAATGCTGGTCTGCCCGAAAATCGAAAATCAGACATTTTAAAAAAGGCACAGCTAACCACAATCACTCCCTGACTGGTCTACTGGACTATTGCATATGGTTCCCTGATTCATCAAGCTTCTTTCATATGACAATTACACAAGTAGTATACTGAAAGCATGGATGCCAGCAAATATCTGCATGTTCAGTAAGGATAAAAAGTCATGTATCATGGATTTTAGGCTGCAAAGTGTGGATGCAGATTGTTTTTCTGAAGCGCAATAAAAATGGCAGTCTGGAAGAGGAGCATTTTCATTCCAAAACAGTTTTAAAATGAAAAAAGCACTTGTGTAAACAACACCAAAGGGAAAAGAGGAGCTATCGCAAAGAGCATGAGTTCTGGGAACCAGGTCCAGGTGGGCCCAATATGGTATCATCCCACAGGAACATTAGCTGTCACAAGAGAACATGCAACTAAAAGGTCCAGAGCTAAGTACAAGTGTTGCATGCTGCTATAAATAATAATACTTTAACAGGGTGTTTACTGTACACCATTAAAAAATAAATAAACGCAGAAAAAAATCCATGACATCAGTATTTTGATAAATTCCAAATTTTAATTATAATTGCAAAGTTTGCAAAAATATATTTAAAAAAAAAAAATTGAGAATGACACAATTGATAGTTTTTACATGCCGTCACACCATTAGGGAAACACCCCCCTTGTGGGCAAAACATTGCTATCTCCTGCTGACTACCAAGTCATGGGCTATGTAATTTCTTTTTAGCTAAAAAAAATATAATTGTTGTGCGATAAGGTAGAGCTTTAATAACCAATATGAGACACTCCCGGACTGTGCTTCTACAGAATCCCTTCAGATAAAGAGTAACTAGAAAGGAGCAATGTATGAATTTGTGATAAAAAGTTGCACCATTGACCTATAACAATCTATGGAACATATAACAGTTTCTTTTTAATCTGCAGGATAAGTGCAATTAAAGTATTGATTGAAATGCAAAGTCAAAGTAAAAATATGTTTTCCCTACCAGCAAACATAAGTCTAAGCAAAGAAACAACACCAAATTTAAAAGTAAACACTTACAAGCTGTAACGCCATCACTAATGACCAAATCGCTGAGGAATATTCAAAAGATAGATGTTAATGTCACCGACTTAGAGCTCTGAAAGAGACATGAGGGATTTAAATGACTGAAAAATGGGTGCAGGTGCAGTATATGAATCGCAAGTGTCCACAATTTACCGTTTGTGATCATATCTCTGTTTTGTTCTGTTGATATGTGATCCAAATATTTAAAGCTTGAAGCAGATCCCAGTGCTCCCTTTCAGAAACTACTGATCTACTGGGATTTTCATGCACAACCATCTGTAGGGTTTACAGAGAATGGTCCAAAAAAAGAGAAAACATCAAGTGAGCGGCAGTTCTGTGGACGCAAATGCCTTGTTGATGCCAGAGGTCAGAGGAGAAGGGCCAGACTGGTTCAAGCTGATAGAAAGGCAACAGTAACTCAAATAACCACTCATTACAAACAAGGTATGCAGAAAAGCATTTCCGAACGCACAACACGTCCAATCTTGCAGTGGATGTGCTACAGCAGCAGAAGACCACACCAGGTGCCACTCCTGTCAGCTAAGAACAGGAAACAGAGTCTACAATTCGCACAGGCTCACCAAAATTGGACAATAGAAGATTGGAAAAACGTTGCATGGTCTGTAGAGTTTCAATTTTTGGACATTCGGATGATAGGGTCAGAGTTTGGCATCAACAACATGAAAGCATGGATCCATCCTGACTTGTATCAATGGTTCAGGCTGGTAGTGTAATGGTGTGGGGAATATTTTATTGGCACGCTTTGGGTCCATTAGTACCAACTGAGCTGAGCATCATGTCAGCGCTACAGCCTACCTGAGTGCTGTTGCTGACCATGTCCATCCCTTTATGACCACAGTGTACCCATCTTCTGATGGCTACTTCCAGCAGGATAATGTACCAAGTCATAGTGCTAATCATCTCAGATTGGTTTCTTGAACATGACAAGGAGTTCACTGTACTCAAATTGCCTCCACATTCTCCAGAACTCAATCCAATAGAGCACCTTTGGGATGTGGTGGAATGGGAGATTCGCATCATGGATGTGCAGCCAACAAACTTGCAGCAACTGTGTGATGCTATCCTGTCAATATTGACGAAAACCTCAGAGGAATATTTCCAGTATCTAGTTGAATCTATGCCATGAATGATTAAGGCAGTTTTGAATGCAAAAGGGGCGTCCAACTTGGTACTAGTAAGGTGTACCTAAAAACGTGGCCAGTGAGTGTACTATGTGTACTGAACAGGAAAAAAGAAGCAGACGACACCAATAAAATACAGGGAGTCTGATCCAGACCATGAATCAACAAGTGACATTGAGTTAGCAGATAAAGGGCCCGGTTGAGGTGGAAGTTACTTCCATCAAAAAAAATAAATAAATAAATAAGAAAATGGGACTTTGCTGTGGTTTAGGTTGAGTGTCAGGTGAAAATGTTATCAGGATGAGCCCAGGGGTGAAGACGATAGTCACTGTCCCATGTTGAAGATATAAAGTCCAGCTCCGGATTGTTTCTGAAGAAATCAATACAGAAATCACACCAGCCTGGAATGAAGGGCAGTGTTAAAAGAGAAAGTCTTCCTGAAGGAGTTTAGGAGACCTCAGGTGCCTGCCGCTCACAGCAACTAGATCTGACAAAATCAAATGGTGTCAGTTTGAGTCCTCAAGGGATGTAAAAGGAAATTCAAAACAGCATAATGTGCTGCAATGTAATGAAACATTTATTTTGCTCATGAGACACCAGTGTACATATCCATACACAGAAATAAATAGGGCAGTTTGGATAATGTTTTTGAACAGTATTACATATTTATTATAATTGTATATTTTATAATTCAAACTACTGACTTAATTTTGTTGAAGTTTTCATAATTATGAAGCCATAAGCAGAATACTTTTTATGATTTTCATTTGATTTATCTAAGATTTCCTACGAGTTACACTGAATCTTTAAATCTGGAAGTCTGGATGTATCCTTACCCTCTCATTGATTCAATTTTCCTCTTCCCGTCAGTGAACATCAAACAGAAGCTTTGCTCAGGAGGTCTGCCCACACCCTGCAGCCACTCTTGATCTTTGTCTGAGCGTATGTGTTTGACAACTTACAAATGAACCTGACCTCTTCCTCTCCAGACCCAGTGTCTCTCTCTCACACCCTGCAGTGATGCAGAGCCACGGCGTCTGTCATCATAAAAGCCTCTTCTCGCTCTCTCGCCCCACGGATCACATATCGACCCGCTTCTACACAAGTCAGGGAGCGTGACCTTTGTATTTTCCCTGGAGTGTGACCCTTGACCTCTCTACTGCCCCTTTGCAGGGTGGAAAGACTGACTGCTTTTTGAAACATTTCTTTGCACCCCTTCATCAAGCAGAATTTTTTTATCAATGTTTATATATCTATTGAAAGAGGCAGTGTAAGCAAGCCTAAGGTGGTGAGTTGGTTCAATCTGACAATTTTAGCCTAAGCATAACAAACTAAAAGAGCAACTAGACCATTATTTCTCAGACCTTTTTTTCTGCCATTACCCACTTTGGATTTAAGAAAGCAATCCGAGCACCACATGTCCCCAATCCCCCAAACAAAACACTAATACATTTAGGCTTCAAGTTGAACTTTTCAAATTTGTTGAAACAACAACCTATTTTTGTTGACCAGGTGTGCTGACTGTATTGGTTTTCTCTTTTTTGGATTTATTTTCTTTTTATTCCATGTCACAAACGTACTTATTTCAAACTTTTATAGTCACTATATTAGGGAAGTGCAATATTGGGAAGCAAAAAATAAATCAATATTTTTGGGGATTTGGCCATTTGCATGATTCAAAAATGTGTTTGAAAATTTCTGATATTGTAATACTTCTTTTCACAATGCCAATAGGATACTTATTCATTGCAACAATATATTGAAAGACAGGGTATTAATTATTTAAAACTGAAGCAGTCAAGTAAAAACTGTAAAACTTTAAATCACTGTTCTGCTATACAGTGTAAATGTGCAGTATACAACATCCAAAACAATGCCATTACATATACAGAGAGTACAATAAAATGTCCAAAACTAGAATTATAAGTTATTGTAACAGTTCCACAATAAAATGTACACAAAACTACAGTATTTAAATGAAATTGCTTAATGATCTGTATAATATTACACGTATAAAAAAAAAAATCTACAATTTCTAAGATTAATATACTGCTGGAGTATAACATATTAACATCAGTAATACAAAATTCTTAAGCAAAATAGAAAGGGAACGTAATATAGCAGTTGGCCACAGCACAGTAGTCTACTGTGAAATGTTATTGTTCACTGTCCAACTTGAATAAAAGTTTATTATAACTGTTACATATCACTAAAAAGAAAAACAACAGTGAGGGAAAAAGTAGATCAAAGTAATTTCAGCATGATAGGCGGCATTCGTTTTTCAAAAGTATTCTCCACAATAAATTTTTGTTCTGCTTCTATTTGAAAATCTGACATTAAATCATTCTCGCAGACGACTTTGGTTCCCAATGAAATTGAAAGGAATTTACAGATGAGCAAAAAACAACTTAATTTCCCCATGTTTGTCGCATCCCAGGCTGATTGGAAATATATGCCCAGGGCTACATTTTTGAGAACCAAGAAATATGTACCCTGGACTCACAGTGTACATTTTTGAAAATCTCAAATTCTTTTCTGGGTCATGTTTTCCCCTGTGCCATTTCTTGTAAATCCACCAGAGAATGCTGTGTACATTTCTGGCCATCTCAACATCTTTCTGACGTGTGTCTGTGAAGAGAGGGCAGTCAGCTTGTCGTCATTCATAATATATCAGCTTGATATCAAATGAACGACCCACCCACCCCCTTCCCTAAACCCAAATTACAGTGTTTTCAAAAACAAACTAGAAGAGAAAAACCCTAACCCCGTGGCACATATTTTTAGGATCTCATAAATGTATCCCTGGGCACAGCCTGTGTGGGGAACTTTTTTCCTGTCACCCGTTGAAATCCAACATGAAATTTGGAGGGAAAGGAACATATGATGATGGGTGTTATATTGGAAGAGATGATTCTGAAAAACAAAGCCCAAACTGAGTTCTCTCAAACTACTCCTATAACGAACCCCTGGCAGGGGGAGTCCCACTCCTGTCACCAGCTGGGAAATCCTAATTCAACAAAAAAAATAGTAATAGCGGGAGAATCGAATCTAGCTAGAATCCTTCCATCTCACAGGCCCATGCGCAGGTAGACAGCTTCCCAGGTGCCACATTTAACCATATTATTGGCATCCTAGAAAAAATGTAGCCGGAACCTTCAATAGAGATAATTATTATTTCAGTAGGCCTTAGTAACTGCTTGTCCAAACAAGAAACTGCTATCAAACAGTTACAACAATTATTGAGATATGCAGCTAATACAATTACTACAAATGCTTGTAATAATTGTAATAGCTTCCCAATTAAAAGTTTCCTAATGCTCAGAATTTCATTCCATTGATTATGTCATGTCCTCGGTCTGATCACCTATCAGTTATTCTTGTGGGCTATTCCCACTGGAATTTCTTTTCCCCAATTACTGAATGCTACTGAGCATCTCTTCTCTCTTTATTCCTCTTCGGAGTAGTTTTTGTTGGTAATTTTGAAATTTATTTTTTTTTCATCCCTTTCCCACTATGCTTCAGTTTATTTCCAAATATATTGAGTGTGAGACCTGCAACTGTGTCTGTTCTGCTTCTCTTGACTAATCCTTGACAGAACAATCTGACCAAGATGGACACTGCAGGTCCAGACCCTGTCATATCTGAGGTAGCTCAACAGGGAGTCCTGCTTGGTCAGCATGAGACCCAGCTTACCAACACCACTAGAGAAGTGGAGTTTCCGGCTAATCAGGTGGCTGACCTCACGGCTCACATACAGGAGCTCCAGCAAGAGACCATTCAAGGTCATTCAAGGTCATTCAAGTGTAACAACACACCCACCAATGATGAGGACCCCAACTCATGCTGGGCTTTTTTCTCCCAATGTTCTGTTGTTTTTGCCCTTCAACTCGCTTGTACACAGCAGAGGAGACGAGAATGGTTTTTGTATTAACCCTTCTCACAGCAAGGGTCTGTGACTGGGGAACTTCAGTCTAGGAGTCTAGAGCCCATGTTGTGTCTCCTTCAATGATCTCGAGCAGGAGATGATGAGGCTCTTCGACAGGTCTGCCAGGGGACAAGAGGTGGCAGGCCAACTAGCATGGCTTCATCAGGTAAGTCACTCAGTCACTGAGTATGCCATTAGGTTCAAGACTCTGGCAGCCTTGTGCGACTGGAATGAGGGAGCTTGTTTCATCCTGGCTTGGAGAAGAACATCCAAGATGAACTTGCAACCTATGACTTGCCTCATGACTTTGATGACTTCATCAACCTGGCACTTTGCATCTCGGCCGTCTACACCACCATAAGCTGGCCCATTCCTCTGTCAGGATGAATGACCCCTGTTCACTCTCTGACATTTTGTCAGATCCTGAACCCATGCAAGTGGGGCGCATTCGTCTTACACCCATGAGATGCAACAACGACTGACTTGGGGTCTATGTTTTATTGTGGCAAACCTGGACATTTTGCTGTAACCCGCTTAACAAAAGGCTTACCAGTGAAGCGGGGATCCTTGTAAGCGCTATCCCACTCTTCTATCCCCCCTCTTAACGCACTCTCCTACATTTGTTGGTCCAGTATGAGAAGTCCCCTAACTTTTGTCCCTCCTAAATTGATTCTGGGGCTGAGGGCAATTTTATGGACAGCTCTGTGGCTGCTCAGTGGGAAATTCCAGCCATTCTTCTCCCTGAAACCATCCCTGCCCAGTCCCTAGATGACACCCTGATTACTACAGTCTCCTATGCTTCTCCCATTGTAAGTCATGTTGTCACTGACAATCACTGTGAGGTTACCATGCTGTACCATCTAGGCTCTCCTAGTGCTCCTATATTCCAGGTTGGTGCAGCATGGCCCTCATATGGATTGGTCTGGGAACTCTGTTTTGATTGGAGTCAAACTTGTCTTAAGTCTTGTCTTGGTTCTGCTCTGTTTTCTGGTTCGATTTCTCCTGTGTTGCAGGTAGAGCTGGCTAATCTGACTGGGGTCCCAATATCTTGATATTCTCTCCCTCTCTACAGGTACACGCTCATCATGTTTGCCAAGTGCTACTTCAATAACTACTGGAGAACCAACTATTTGTTAGGGTGGAGAAGTGAGTCTTCCATGCCAAATCAGTGTCGTTCTTGGGGTTTGTGATTTCGGTGGCATTGCAGTGATTCCTGGGGTTTGGCAACTCTTATCAGCACTTTATCTGGAATTTTGGTCAGATTGCTGCACCCTCAACTGCATTCACCTTTCCCAAGGTACCGTTCAGGTGGGGAGATGACCGATCCCACCCCATCTACTGGATGGCTCCCCATTCTACACTGTTAGGAGATTACTGGACATCAGACTCAGTGGTCAGGGTTTTCACTACCTAGTGGACTGTGAGGGCTATGGCCTGGAGGAGAGGCTCATCAAATTTTCTCCACAGGAATTTGTTTTCCCTATTTACGGAGTGCTACTGACCTTTTCTCTCTTAAGAGTAGTTTTTGTTGGTACTTTTTAAGACCCCCCCTCCCCCCCTCCAGTTAGTCTGTGCTTTAGTCCAAGTAAATTGAGTGCAAGACATGCAGTTGTGTCTCTTTTGCTTCTCTTGATGGATCCTTGACAAATTATTTACTCTGATAAATAGAGGAGAATATATAAAGATTGATTTACAAACATAATTATTTCAATTCTGAGCGATGTAAGTTCCTACCAGACCTGAATAAACTGCTGTTTTGTACAGAACTTTTCGATCCAGTTCAGTGGACACATGAGGCGGTGTCAACCATTCTTGAGTTCCGGCTCAACCACTTAAACTTGTAACAGGGAAAGAGGTAAATATCACAAATTCCCATCTTTCAAATATAACCTTTCTGACATATATCCCCACTCCCATACAATTTTGTGCTTACCAGCAGTTCAATAGGCATTTCAAAAATACCCAGATCCCAGTAGACCTGATAAAGAAGCTTCTCAAACTTAGTTTAAGCAGAGATGATTTTGTATTAAACAACAAATATTATGTACAGACACTTGGTATGGCGACGAGCAAAACATTTGCTCAAGCCTATGCTAACATGTACATGAGTCTGAGAAAGGAGACAGTATTTCCCAAATTTAAACTTCTGCCTTTAAAATAATTTAGATACCTGTACCTTGTCAATATTTTTTGCCTGTGGGAATATTATCTAGAAGATTTTGAGGGGTTCCTAAATACAATCAACACACACTATGCAGCCATTAAGAACACAACCTCCGAAAGGAAGAGAAATTTTAAATCTGTTTCAAGTATTTTAACAAATTCAATTTTATTTTGAATCAATATACCCAATGTGGCATGTTCACTGTATATAGGACAGACCAAACATTTAGTTTGGTTTCATTTCTTACTCTGAAAATGAAGGCTATCTGGGACAGTTAAATGTGCCTTATGCATGGAGCAGTTTTAAGCCAGCTAAAAAAAACTGGCATGATTTTATGTTAAATTTGATGTGGTTCCTTGAACAGTAAAGACAATTTAGTTTTTGTTATAATCAGAGTAAAGTTAGTTAAATAGACCTAAGATTAGTTCAGTTATTCAAGCGTAAAACAAGATGAAAAGACATTTAAATTTAAGAGTCCTGAGAAGTAACAAGCTGAGAGCTGAAAACCCATAGAGAATAATGTGATAAAATATGTTCACATTTTAAAAATCTTAAAGGGATAATTCACCCAAAAATTAAATGCATGTCATCATTTACTCACAGTTTTTTTTTTACAGTTTTTTCTTCTGTTGAACACAAAATAAGTTATCTGAACATAGCTGAACACCTAAATGCCATAGTATTTGTTGTTATGAATGCCAGGTTACATGTTTTCATTCATTCATTCATTTTCCTTTGGCATTTAGGTCACCACAGCGGAATAAACCGCCAATGGGATGCCCTTCCAGCCACAACAGAAATAAAGATGTATTGAATTGAATTGAAAGAAGAATATAAGAAGGTAAAAATAGGTTTCCATTGTAGTCCAACATAAGGACTGACTAAATAGCATAGCCAATGATAACTCTAACTTCAAATACTATCCAGAAACTAACCGAACACAAAAGGAAACTTTAAGACTAAAGATGGCAGGTGAAATTCAAAGAAACTTCTACATTTAAACTAGGTCAAATTAAACTGATATAAAGTCCCTATTAAATACATATTTGAAGCCAACATTTTTAGCCCTACTGTGAAATTAGTGGCCATTTTTTTGCCTGTTGGTATGTGCTAAAAAAGATAAACATCTATTAAACCTTCATGATTTAATTTTCATTGTATTTCAATTGTCATTATAATATTAATATGTTTAAGTATTTGCGATATTGGTAACACTTTACAATAAGGGTGTATTAGTTAATGTTAGTTAATGCAATAGTTAACATGAATTAACAGTGAGCAACACATCTGTTAAACATTACTTAATTGTTGCTAATGTTAACTAAACATGTATTAATGTGTTAATACATTAGATAACATGAACTAAAGATGAACAATGACTATTATAAAGAACTACATAATCTGTTAATGTTAACTCATATTCCAATGCACCATTTTACATTAACAGACTAATTAGTTAATATTTACTTACACACACATGTACACTAGTGCATTTTTTTTCAACGATTAGATAGTATGACCTAACATTGAACAGCGCATTTATTAAGCAATACTAAATCAGCAATACTAAAATACATTTGTTACCACATTAATGCTTTAGTTATAAACCAATAATGAACAAATGTAAGTACATAATGTCGATGTAATGGACAATAAGGTTCAACAAATGCTTTGCTAATGATGAATTGTGTTAATAAATGGTTAACAAGCATAGTACAAAAATACTTTTTTTTTTTTTTGTGGGTCAGTTCTGTTGTGAAGGATGCAGCAGACTAGCGACTCCTGGCATACTTTATTGGTACTGTACAGTATTAGCACAGCATCCGTTCCGAAGACCTAATGGGCTGTTTAAAATGCTGCAAGTATGCTTGACAGCCACATCTGGACATATGCCCAGCAATTATTCTCTTTTCCATTATTTAATGAAAAATTGCTGCCATGATCAATAGAAAAAAAAAAATGTACACAAACATTGTTTTTTTTTTTTTTTCTCAATTAAATGTACTGCTTGGTTTCTGTGGGCAGTAATAGTGCAGCGTTAATTGTAGCTTGCAAATACAGTTTTGTGAATAAAAGGCAATCTATAATGAGGCTAATTTACATACAAAGGAGACCTGTTTGTGACAAAGAATGAAAATGACTTAATTTAAGGCTCAGAGTGCAGTGCTTCTTCAGCACTGAAACCATCTGGCAAACTAGAGTGTAGTGTGCCAGTTGGATAAAATGTATTTACAATGAAATATACAGTGAACAAAATAATGGTTTAGTTAAACTGCACTAAATAATAAAGTACTAAATTAAAATAGAAATCATGACATTCATATTTAGTCAATTCTATTTCATGCAAAAAAAAAAAAATAGTTTTTGCACTGTACATCCTCAGTCTATGGTAATTGAAAGGATGTAAGATATAGATAGATAGATAGATAGATAGATAGATAGATAGATAGATAGATAGATAGATAGATAGATAGATAGATAGATAGATAGATAGATAGATAGATAGATAGATAGATAGATAGATAGATAGATAGATAGAGTTCAGATGCCAAAACCTCTAAATTTAGTCTGAAATTTCCATCGAAAATGAACACTTTTCTCAGCCTCCTTTATGTTGGGATATTTTACTTTCAATACTGTGTGATTTCCTGATGATCTACGAGTGCTTTTTCTCATTTGTAGAGATTATTTATAAGTCTCTTGTTTGTTCTGAACAGTTAAATTGACTGCTGTTCTTCAGAAAACTCCTCAATCTCCTACAGATGCTTTAGTTTTCCAGCATCTTCTGCAGATTTAAACCCTTTACAGCAGTGATTGTATGGTTGTGAGATTCATCTTTTTGAAACAGAGAGACTCAAACACAAGTGTTAAAAAAGGTTTAAACCCTAACTTATGATCCAGAAGGAAACACAATGCATTAAGAGCTGGTGGGTAAACAAACATCACAAAGCAGAAAAAGAACTCATCAGGAAACACAGTATTGAAAACCAAGGGTATGTAAGCTTTTGCAGGGGGTTATTTTAATAATTTCAGCTAGATTTTTGTGTAGTGAACTATATGTAAACATTTTATGTAAAATATCTTACTCTGGAGAATAATAATAAAAAAAACAAACATGCATTTTGTATAATTTCTCTTATTTTGTTCAAATTTTACTTACATTTTTATTTAGAAAATCGTGGAACAGACAAAAGTAAATAAATTCAACGAATGATAATGGTAGTAGTAAAAATAATATTAATAATAATAATAAAATAAAATAATCAGGATGTGCAAAGCCAAAACAGCAAACAAAAAAGAATCTATAACTATAAAAGTAACCCTCTAAATAGAATAAAATAAAAACAGTCACACTTTATTTTGATGGTCTTTGAATTTAAGTTACAATGCATCTAGATGCCAACTAATTCTCATTAGATGAGAAGTAAACTGTAAGGTTGGGGTTAGTGTAAGTATGTACTAGCAAAGTTTCTTATAGTCAGTTAAATGTTTGTTGAAAGAGCAGTATCAACAAATATTACGCTGACAGTCTACTAATACTCAAATGGACCATCAAAATAAAGTGTTACCAAAATAATAATAATTTAAAAAAAAACACTTACAAACAACTCCCTTTGTACCCAAAAACAGGAGAACATTTTTAATAATTTATTCAGAATAAAACCAAATTAAAAAGAAAGACAAAACCATAATCTTAATTTAACTTCAAATGTTAATGAAGATGCACATGCAAATAAAAACAAAGAATAACATAACAAAATGTCAAATCTTAATCCAGTAAAAAAAATTGCAGCTGAACACAACTAACAAAATAGTTCCAGAGGACAAAGGCGATGTTCTGCAAAAAACTCTTGGAGGAAAGTTTCTCAAACACTAGTAAATTCTCTGCTTTTATGCTGCCGGGGTCTTGATTGACATGTGCATGGTTAAGCTGTGAATGGTTATCAGCTACCTGTCAGCTTAAACAGGTAGGAGGAGCCAGAGGGAAAACAGAAGAAAACAAATGCAAGAAAACAAGAACAACATCAAAACATTGCTGGATATGTGACATAGGCAAAATTATTAACCCTCTTGTGACTTTCTTTATATTTCCCAAGTGTATATTTGTAAAGAGTATTTTGTTCGACATACATAATAGTTTAACTAATTTAGTTTGTCTTTGCCATGATGATAGTACATAATATTTTGACCAGTTATTTAACAAATTTTTTGTATTAAATTGAAAGTGCAATTTAAAGGGTTAACTAGGTTAATTAATTTAACTAGGCAAGTTAGGTTAATTAGACAAGTCATTGGACAACGGTGGTTTGTTCTGTATCCAATCCAAAGTTTTTAAAGGGGGATAATCATATTGACCTTACTATTATCAATTTCATTAATTTTCCTTCAGCTTATGCTGCGGTCAAACTGCACTTTTCTCCCCATAGACTTCCATTCATACGCACATGAATGTGCCAGACCGGAAATGCAAGCTCATGCATCAAGTTTCGCAGTTAGCTGCGGTATTAAGTTCAAGCTTGGTGAACTCTGACCTGCAAAACCGAATCACTTGACAGTGTGAGACCAATCGAAGATCCAAACATGACCTCTCTGGACAGAAATTTAAAACATGGACACTTTTTTTAATGGCTAATCATCTTGTTTAATGCCGCCCCTTTTCGCAGCGCCGTAGTACAGAATTTTACAAGCACAAACTCTAGTGTGACAGCAGCTTTAGTCCCTTTATTCATCAGGGGTCGCCACAGCGAAATGAACCGCCAATTTATCCAGCATATGTTTTCACAGCGGATGCCCTGTCAGCAAATGACCATGGAATAAGCGGGACAATCAACAATCAAGAAGTGTGGCCGCCTCCGCAAAGTGCATTAACGGCAAGCCGTTGATTATCCCGCTTATTTCATGGTCATAGTTTTGCTCTTTGCAGCACAATATTTGTCCGAATTTTTGTCAGTTTTGACATGTTAGATTTTCTAGTCCCTGCATTAAATCAGCAGTGAATGACAGGCAGGCAGAGAGAGAGAGAGAGAGAGAGATCATTTGCGTGCTTTTCATACCTGCTAACGTTATGCGATTTCATCAATCCGATCACAGGTGGACAAATAAGACATTCCCAGTCACACCTGGAGTGTGTTCGCAGTCACATTCTCAGTCACACATTTCTTTTGTCTACTTTCTACCACTTCTCTGATGAGGGAGGATTTCTATGTATATTGGCTTTCTCTTAACATTACTTTTAATACTGCGAAAGCTGGGTTACCTATAGCAGAATTTCCACGATTTACATTTACCATACCAATTAAATATGCTTCAGGAATATGTTACTTTATGCATTGGCTAATGAAATTAAAGATGATTTATTTTATTTCCTATCAACTTTAAACCTTTACATTTTATTCTGTTTAGTTTTAACATGCTGTTTTTATATCATTTTATAAATAATATTGTATTATTTAAAGTTACAGTCATATATTAATTATGAAACTTATCTTTGCGATCTGCCAAAAAATACACCTGAGAACAAATAATAGATTTAACTGTTAGATACACCAAAGATTAATTATATATCACGTTTTAACAACAGAGAGGAAGAGCTGAGATCCAGCGGCAGGTTCTGAGATGATCTCTCAGTGAGGAGCTCTTCACAGAGCTGCCGCTGACCGCTGACCGCCTGGAGCTCAGAGTTGAAATTTTTAAAGACACGCTGTCCTTATACATAAACTGCCGATTTGGCTTTAAAATAACAATATTCTTGCCTGAAAAACTCTTAAAACTTGATTTTGTGGCATAATTGATGAGTAGCAACCTTCTTGCTGTGAGGTGACAGTGCTAACCATTGAGCCACCATGTCGGCCACCTTATTATGCATTAATTATTTTGTGTTTGACTATATATAAGACAACCCAAAACTCGTCTTGCGACTAAGCTGTATCCCCAATGCCTACCAGATAATACTGTTCAAAAATGAGCTTCTCTACAGCAAATGACTTTGGTGGCAAAAGGACAAAGCAGAACAGCTGTGAAGAAACCCAAAGGTTTGCCCACAATATTCTCTCCTTTGCCAAAGATTCACCCACTCATCCACAACATCTGTCCATCCAATGCCAGGCTCCAGAAAACCTCTGGAATGAGGTAGTGTGCATCTGCCCTCTCCTGATGCTGCCATAAAGCGACAAGGAAAATATATGACTGCATTCATGAGTATTTATGTCACTAAGGGACCTGTCAAAGCTGACAGAAATCCTCCAAAGTGACAGCGTTTGATTATATAATTGCGATGTGTTTTAAATAGCCAGGCAATTAAAGTTTAACACGAAGCTTCCCTGGAGTTTTGGAAATCTTGTATTTCTCTGGATCTTCCTTATGTCAACAACTCATTACGTCTCAGCGTTCATCATTATTCTCTTTATTGTTAGAACAAGCAACAAGCAGATGTCAAGGAAATCATTAGTTTTAGTAATGATAAAAGTATTACGTTTAGAGTCAAGTAAATAAATCACTGATATGATAATAGACCAGTGTGATGGGGGAAACTCATTAAAATGGCACAACTGTCTCTGTGAGCGATTGTGCAGACAACACTAAATACATTTGTGAAGATGATTGTAGACGTTGTTTTGTAGACGATGTAAAATAAGTTACATAATGATGCAATTTTTTGTCATTTTCATGCTAACTGTAACCTAATACACACACTGCTTTTTTGAGCAGTTGTCAAAGTTTTACATCTAAAAGCGGTATGACTGAAAAATGAAAGAAAGTAAAGAAAAAGAATCAAAGTTTAGTAGTTTTGTAGCAGAAAATATTAATCAGGTATAAACATTCTGTACCTGATTTTGTAAAGTTAGTCTAATAGATTCTTAAAGGTTGATTAAAGTGTGAAAATGTTCATTCCAAATGTTCAGTGTTGCATATTTTCATTGTACAATTTTTTTTCTCAAAATTTCAAAAAGTTTCAGCGTTTCATGTTATTCCACATGAAAAGAATAAATGAATAATATATTAAATATAATAATAATTCTAATAATTCTGACTTCAAATGTGTGTGTGTGTATATATATATATATATATATATATATATATATATATATATATATATATATATATATATATATATATATATATATATATATATATATATATATATATATTCATTTAATTAATTTTCTTTTCGGCTTAGTCCCTTTATTAATCCAGGGTCGCCACAGCGGATTGAACCGCCAACTTATCCAGCACATGTTTTACGCAGCGGATGCCCTTCCAGCCGCAACCCATCTCTGGGAAACATCCATACATGCTCATTCACACACATACACTATACCAAAAATTTGGCCTACCCAATTCACCTGTACCGCATGTCTTTGGACTGTGGGGGAAACTGGAGCACCCGGAGGAAACCCACGCGAACGCAGGGAGAACATGCAAACTCAACACAGAAAAGCCAACTGACCCAGCCAAGGCTCGAACCAGCGACCTTCTTGCTGTGAGGCGACAGCACTACTGCGCCACCCTATATATATATATATATATATATATATATATATATATATATATATATATATATATATATATATATATATATATATATATATATATATATATATATATAATCAATAAACGGTTTCTCAAATACAGTTGAAACCAGAAGTTTACATACACTGTATAAAATACACTGCCAAATTAGTTAAAATGTGCTTTAAGGACAACAGAGTGAATGTTTTGGAGTGCCATCACAAAGCCCTGAACTCAATCCTGTAGAGAATTTGTGGGCAGAGTTGAAAAAGCTTTTGCGAGCAAGACAGCCTACAAATTTGATTCAGTTACACCAATTC
The DNA here is from genome assembly GCA_903798195.1 of Danio kyathit. NCBI lineage: Eukaryota > Metazoa > Chordata > Actinopteri > Cypriniformes > Danionidae > Danio > Danio kyathit. The sequence continues at coordinate 32,504,149 of LR812522.1, forward strand.
TTTCAGGAGAAATGGGCCAAAATTCCTGCAAACTATTGTGAGAAGCTTGTGGAAGTATATCCAAAACATTTGACCAAAGTTATACAGTTTAAAAGCAAAGCTAAAAAATACCAAGAAAATGTATGTAAACTTTTGACTGTCTAGAAATCAATAAAAAATTCTCAAAAAGAAATTCTCTCATTATTCTGGCATTTAGCAAATGTAAAGGATTTAGGTAATCCTAACTGTCCTAAAATAGTAAACGTTTAGTGTGATTTACCATCAGACATTTTTTTTAAAAATGGTTATGTTCCTTTTTTTAGAGTGTATATAAACTTCTGGTTTCAACTGTATATGCATGCATGTATTTATATATTTGTATTTTTTTTGGATGTAATTATTCATGAAAAAAATAACTAGGACTACTATAAATGCCTTTAGTATTAATTTATGTGTGCTATAATCTATTTATTTATTTGATTTATTTTTTGCTTATCATACATTGCTATATTTAAAAAGAAATTGTACAAACTGTTAGTTAAAACACAAAGAAAGTTTTTTTTTCTGGCAAAATTATAATGAATATGCACGATTACTATCTTCACACTTCACACTTTTGTACGTAATGTTTATTTTATTCTAGATTATACAATATCAATAAGTACTCATATTTGCATGTATATATTTGAGCAGTCTTTTTCACATTTACATTCCTAATTACGTCACTTTCTGTATGCAGTATTCAAATTTATATAGTTTTTGTGTTGTTGTTTTTGCTGTTGTTAGTTTTTTGTTTTTTTTTTTGCACTCGACTCCAAGACAAATTCCTAGTGCTTTAAAGTATTGTTTTGTTTTTGTTAGTTTTTTTCCAACCCTTTGCTGTAGAAGGCAATATATTTTAATTTCTGATTTTGGTTCTTTGTTAGACGGAGTATTATACATTTGTTAAAGTTATGATCAGTCCTGTGTAATATTTCTCTCAGATTAAGATAAAACAGATCATATAAATTACAATCAATCAAGAATCATGAAGGCAATTTTTCTCAGTACCAGGGTTGATTTATGTAAGAAAAAGAAACAAATATCTGTAGAAAGAAAGATAATGTCCTGCCAAAAAATTACAAGTAACTGTTCTGCTATATTCACAGACATTCTCTAAAATAAATCTCTAAGAACTGTGTTACATGGCTGAAATCCCTGTGAAACACCGATACAGAAATTTCCTGTTGTTAGCTTTTTTACAGACTGGGTACTATTTTCAGTCTAAAGACTGATCAGCGATCTGATGGTTTGATCTCTGTGTATTTTTAGTTTCTCTCTTCATTTCAGCGACAGCACTGTTACCTGTTCTTTTCATCATGTTTTGTATTTCTGTATCTCTCTCTTTCTCTCTTTCATTCTCTCCTGTGGTGCTGCTCTCCCAAAGTCATCCTAATTAGTGTTTAATGCAGGACTCCCGTCGGCAAGGTCACCAGTGCCTCTGTGGCGCACTGTTGTCAGGACGGTGCTAGAAATAATGAAAGGGCCTATCTGTTCCCATCAGCAGAGAGAGAATCACAGCATAGCCGCTGCACCAACACCCTCACACATTATCAGTCGTCTGCGTTCACTTACACTTGCTGGCAATCCAGTCAAAGATGATGATGATGATGATGATTATTATTATTATTATTATTATTATTATTATTATATCTAGTAGTAGTATGGATGTTTAAATATTAAACCTATTTAACAGGAAAGCAACTGTACTGTATATACTATTTGTAGTGTGTTACACCTGTAAATTAAACTTTAACACTGTCTCGTAACAACACATGACGTGACAAGCAATTTCACTGTCTGAACCAAAAGCAATACAACATGAGAGAAACATTCTCATCCCAGCCACTGCACTTCCAACAAAATGGTAAAGACTTTTAATTTAATTAATACATATTAAACCTCTTAAACATTATAAATATACTACTGAGTGACTGCCCAGCAGACACACAATGTCATAAGACATTAATATAAGGTTAGATTTAGGTTACCAGCTTCTAAGGACAATGTTATTTTGACGTCCAATAATGATGCGAAATGATGTTGATATTTTGTTGATTTTAGGTTGTGTTGGAAAGTGACCAAAATCCAACGGCAAGTCAACATCTTAAACCAACATCATATTGACATTTTTTGTCATGTATGACAACCAAAATCCAATGTCTGATAGACATCACATTAGTAAAGCCCACACAACGTCAAGCTGTAACATCATTAGACGTTGATAATTTGTTATTTTTAGGTTGGCTGGAAAGTAACCAAAATCCAACGTCTGTCTAACGTTGGACATTGATGTGGGTCTGATGTTGGGTTCTGACATAAACCCGATTATCATTTTCAAACAAAATGTAACGTCCCCCATGTTGATGTCCTGTGCCTGCTGGGAGGTGTTGGTTTGTAATTAATCACAGTTCTGCTGCAGGCAGTGTGGATGTAGATGTGTATGTCATCCGTCCAGTAAACGAACAACCAATCAATTGTTATATTTCATATCATATCATATCTCAAACATCACATCATATGATTTCACCATATGATATTTTTCCCCATGTGTTTTTGTCAATGGGATTGAACTACTATAGAATCTCAATAATGCACTTTTTCTGTTTGCTGCATGCCATTTAGTGGGGAGGTATTTTGTTACAGTATGTGGTAAACAAACATATATCATGAACAGATTTCCCATCTCTGTATTTCCAAACAGATTTCCCATCTCTGTATTACTGCAACCACAGAGATCAAGTCAAGTCTCAATCAGTGCATGAAATCAGATGTCGCATAAGAAATGCAACTAAAATGTCAAAGAGAAAACTAGTCTCCTCTGAATGAAGCTAGTTAATCACCCAGCAGGCTTCTGTTTATCATGCCATGTGGGAGGCTGTCAAAGGAAAAGCCAAAAAAAAAAGGCAAAACACAAGGGAAGGAATAATTGAATCAATACTTTGTGACCGAGGGAGTCTAAATGTCAGCGAACTGAGCTTCCTGTGTTCAGCGTATATCTTATTCTGAGACTGGAAGCACTGGTCTGGAGCTCTGCACTCAAAAAAAAAAGATTTTTTGCAAACTACTTATTTAAAATGAGCTGTAAAAACACAATTCTTGAAATTTTATTAGGACAATTTAATTGTTTTCTTCAACCTACTTAAATTTGTTACGTTAACTTAATCAATTTAGTTTGGGACAAAATGAATAAATTGTGTGGAACCCTGCATTTTTTTTACAGTGTGTAGATCAATAGTCCACTACGGCACATGTGATTTCACAGTGACCACCTCACGCTCCCCTGAGAAGGCAGAACAACAAAGGACTAATCGTGTAGTTGTTGGGTTGAGAATAAGCATGAGCATAGATGGCGAATTTGACAACGTAACAAAAACAGATATCAGAAATGGGAGCCAGACAAATTATGTCAATTACTCATCTTTGCTGTCCACACAGTACTAACCTGGATCGATCAATCTAAAAATCATACTGTGATCTGATTGAAACGGACTGCGCAGTTTTTGCTGTTTTGCCTAAAACAAAACTTAACAATAGTCATAATGTGTGCCTTTTGGATTCAGAAAGTTGAGCTTTTGGGACTGACCAGATATTTGAAGATGAAAATAATTCATATGGTTTGGGTCTCTGAGGATCTTCTTGTTGGAGTGCAGATTTATGTTGCTACTTAGCATATTATGGCTGGAGGAGATGTAATATTTCCAACACTCACTTTCAATATTAGTTGTCCCACGTGGCTTGAAATAGATTTCCCCTTCACCTCATGATGTAGAATTTGTTAACATTCATGTTGTATTCTTTATATATATACACACACACACAGTTGAAGTCAGAATTATTAGCCCCCCTTTGAATTATTTTTTTCGGTAACACTTTATTTTGATGGTCCATTTGAGTATTAGTAGACTGTCTACTTAATATCTGTTGACACTGACATTTAACAGTCCTTCAACAGACATTTAACTGACTATAAGAAACTTTGCAATTACATGTCAACTTACACAAACCCTAACCCCAACCCCAACCCTAACCCCAACCTAACAGTCTACTTATAATCTAATGATAATTAGTTGCAATGTAACTTAAATTCAACAAACGGACCATCAAAATAAAGTGTGACCTTTTTTTCTTTTTTTAATATTTCCCAAATAATGTTTAACAGAGCAAGGAAATTTTCACAGTATGTCTGATAATATTTTTTTTCTTCTGGAGAAAGTCTTACTTGTTTTATTTCGGCTAGAATAAAAGCAGTTTTTGAATTTTTTTAAAACCATTATAAGGTCAAAATTATTAGCCCCTTGAAGCTATATTTTGTTTCGATAGTCTACAGAACAAACCATCATTATACAATAACTTGCCTAATTACCCTAACTTGCCTAGTTAACCTAATTAACCTATCACTATAAACAAAATCTGTAATTTTACGGTTTATTTCCGGCAGCTGGGGTGTCAGAAATAAACCGTAAAATAATAGCCCTTAAATTGCAGAAATTTACTGTCAAATAACGGACATTAAATTACAGAAATTTACTTAAATTTAAATTTCTGGTAAATTTCTGTAATTTAATGCCTGTTATTTAACAGTAAATTTATGTAATTTAATGTCCAGATTTTTTTACAGTGTTATTAAGCCTTTAAATGTCACTTTAAACTGTATAGAAGTGTCTTGAAAAATATCTAGTAAAATATTATTTGCTGTCATGATGGCAAAGATATTATAAATCAGTTATTATAAATATTATGTAGTTATTAAAACTATTATGTTTAGAAATGTGCTGAAAAAAAATCTTCTCTCCGTTAAACAGAAATTGGGGAAAAAAACAAGCAAGGAGGCTAATAATTCAGGGGGGCTAATAATTCTGACTTCAACTGTATGTATGTATATATATATAAAAAAAACGATGTAATATTTTATTAAAATAAGTTAAAAACAATTGTAGTTATGCCTTTTTGTCATATCATTTACAGTGTATTATTTCAAATGTATGATGACAGAAGCGTTATTTTTAATTTTAGTATTCATTCATTACAGTTTTTTCCAATTGCTAACACACAATTTTTCAAACTAGTCTGGTTTTATCAAAATACTTAACACAATTCACAAAACCACGCACCCAAACTGCAAAATAGCTGTCCCCCTTAGCTGTTAGCAAAATAGCAAAATAGCAACAAAAAAATAAATAAAAAAATAAATAAATAAATAATAATAATAATGTATATATATATATATATATATATATATATATATATATATATATATATATATATATATATATATATATATATATATATATATATATATATAGGGCTTATACAATGCAGGCTAAATATTTTCCCCCACAGTAGAGTACATTGTACAGAAAACTTGTACAGTCCATGAATGGCTGACGTCATACACTAAGTAAACAGGTGTCACCTAACTGATACACTATGACATGGGGTATACTACATGTGTACTACATGAAATTCTGGTTACCTACCTGTTCTCCAGAATAAAGGTCTAGATGACAGAGGCGACAAAAAATCGACTCGATTTTGGATGAACTTTCTGTCCAGCCTCATGCATTGTCAGCCCATGGTTGATGATCTACTAAGGTTGCTCTGATTTCATTTGAAAGTTTTTGTCTTCTTTGGCCATTAAGTCCATACCAGCTTTACCCCTACCTCTCACTCTTCCTCCTCCTCTCATTCTCAACCTCCCTCTTCCTCTTCCTCTCTCTGCAATGTCTTCCATTGTTGTTGTAAAAAAAAAAAAGTTCTCACCTGTCGTCTTTTCATAGTGCTTACATCCTGATTGAAGTGTTAAGAATTAACCATTGAGGCCATGTTGCACATGTGATTGGTTAATTAGCTCATGTGGTGTCATTTTGAATGGCAGTGTTTTGAAATGGCAAACATGTGACTTTATGGCTGTGTCTTATGCAGAGAACTGATTTCAGTGCAGTTAAAAAGTTTCAGTTTGCAATGTGAAATGTGTGTAAAGCAGAAAATGTGCTTAGAATTTTGGAGAAGTTTGTGTTTAGAAGTTTTGCTCTCTGTGTGTCAGTTTAAATAATTGTGCTGTGCATGTCATTTTAGTGTGTTAGCAATTGGAAAAAAACTGTAATTCATTCATTCATCTATTTATTTAAATTTAACGTTACATGAAACAAAATGTAACACAACACTGTAAAAAAATACAGGGTTCCACACAGTTCCTTCATGTTGTCCCAACACAAATGGGAAGAAAAAGTTAATGTAATTGTTTTAACAAATTTAAGCGGATACATAAACATGAACATAAAACAATTAAGTTGTCTCCCAAAAAAACAAACAAAATTTTTTTTATTTTCAGCTCATTTCAAATAAGTATAATAAGTAAAATATTTTTGAATGAACATAACATAACATATAACATAAGATGACATATAACATAACATATAACATACCATAACACATAACATAACATAACATAACATAACATAACATAACATAACATAACATAACAAAACTAGAATCAATCCGGTGGGAATAGTTTTTTAATCTGAACAAGTAAACAGGTTTATATCGGATCTTTCTTGGTGCGGTATGCTTGGCTAGATTGTGCTGTCAACATATCTGTCAAGTCCATGTTTACAAAGTAATAAATATCAAACATAAAAAATAAATTTAAACAAAAAAAAGCTCAACAGCTGAATGCAAAACCTTGCAAAGAACTGTAAAATATTTGCTGTTAAAAACAGCCTGCCACTGCTGTTGGTTCTTTAATCATTCTTAGTTACCTTTAAAACTGATCGTCTATATTTTTACTAAGATATATTTAACAATTGCCTCATATCATTTCTATAATGATTTATATCTTTTCTTACAGTTTTTTCTGATAGCTTAAGCACATTTTTTGTAACTATTGGCTATTTCTGCAAAACTCTACACACAAATAAGAAAACCCTTCACCAAATCTGCAAAACATTTTAATTCTCTTGCAAAAGCTAATAAATATTGCTAAACTCTTCAAACTTTCGTAAAAATGGTATTTTTCAAACATTTAACATCACATTCATAAGCACACAATGTGCCAACTACACACTGATGGAATGAATAAAAACTACATCTGGCTTTTGCTTTGAATACAGCTCCTACTAAACTACTAAGACTAAACAATTGTATGATTTGTTTCAAGAATATGGTTTTATTTAACCCCTTACAGAGTTTCTATTTGATGTCTGCACAGTATGTTGTTCTTTTTTTTGTTATTTTATATATATTTTTTTAATTATATTGTTTGTTGGTTGGGCAACGCAGTGTTGCCTCACAGCAAGAACGTCACTGGGTCGCAGGTTCGAACCTCGGCTGGGCTGGGTCAGTTGGCGTTTCTGTGTGGAGTTTGCATGTTCTCCCTGCGTTTGCGTGGGTTTCCTCCGGGTGCTCCGGTTTCTCCCACAGTCCAAAGATATGCAGTACAGGTGAATTGGGTAAGCTAAATTGTCCATAGTGTATGAGTGTGAATGTGTGTGTGGAAGTTCCCAGAGATGGGTTGCGGCTGGAAGGGCATCCGCTGCGTAAAATCGTGCTGGATAAGTTGGCGGTTTATTCCGCTGTGGCGACCCTGCAAGGGACAAAGCCGACTAAAAATGAATGAATGTTTGTTGGTTTATTTGTATGTTTGTTTGTTTTGTGTAATTTTATGGCTTTATATTTGATTTACTGTATGACATGTCTCTATCAGTGTGTGCAAGATTATGTTTGGATTGAGTTTGGCCTAAATTGTTATGTTTTTGAAAGGCAAAAAAAAAAGGAAGGCTTTTGCCTTCTCTGAGGACAAGCTAGGTTATGTCAGTTTGAGGTCATACCTTTCTCATAGTTCTGTAAACATATGCAAACTTCAAGTACTGGTGTTTATTTACACACATCAAAACAAGCACAAGTGTTTTTCCAAATCAAAACACAAAATAGTAATTTCACTGAGAAAAAAAAAAAATCAGACTACATTGTGTCGTCTTCTGGGTCCGGCCACAAAATTTCATCTATATTTCATGCAATGTCCTCTAGTCCAAGGCACCGGGGAAAGTATCTGATTGGAAAGTGAACTAATTATCTAAAACAGTTTTCACATGTGAAAGTGTGCCAGACAGTTGGCAAAATAGTTTAAATAATAGCCAGACATGTGTATAGCTTTGTTAGGAGTGTGTTGATGATTTGGAAATTCAGTGTAAAGCAGTGAGTTGTGTTTACAGTTCCGCAAAAAGAGTGCTGTGCAGTGGATTGTACCTACAATTTTGCAAAGTGTGTGGTACAAAATTGCAAACTTAGTGCAAAGCAGTGTTTGTGCTTTTAATTTTACAAAGTCAGTGAGTGGTTTTGCTATAAGAATTCATCTTTTTATAAATTATGCTATAAGAATCTTGGTCAGGGTTTAAGCATTTAGAAAAAACTGTAATATATAGGACAGGTTTGTGCCAAATAGTTGGCTTCATTAGCATGCATCATTTCTGCGAATACATTTAAATGTCAGATTGTTTTTACATGTACCGCGTCAAGTAAAGGCACCTTTATTTCTGCAACACTTTACAATAAATAAATTAAACTATATTAATTCAGATGTTAGTGCATCATTAATCGTGTACTCCATGACTTACTGAATAAAGATGCACACATTAAGAGCTCTTGTTAGTAAATGGTTGTTTAAAATTGAGTTAATTACCTTGGGCTTCTTCAAGTAAAGTCGTGACATATATGTCTCAAAATTCATGAGATCATGTTGGTAAATGACTAGTTAATAATGAGTCAATGACCTCGGGCCCCTTCAAGAAATGTCATGACATATAAATGCCTCAACAGATCATGAGATCATGTGGTCTGCATTTCTTCATTCTTCTCAAGGAGTCCACTTAATGAAGCTGTCCATTTTGCCTTAATTAACATGTTAACAAACAAGCATGTGCTAATATGTAGTTAAGGTGGCTGCTGTTAACCCTTTATAACCACCTGGTTGATCTTTTGTCCATAGGTTATCATTATTATGTTAATTGCTTATTACTATTTATCAGAGTTGAGTCAGTATATTATTCAATCCAGGATGTGGGCCAAAAATTAATTTTCAAGGAGTGCACCTTAAAGGGTTAACGCATGAATTCTCATTATCTCAGTCATAGCTAAAGTTATCATAACAATTTAAGGTGACAGCTACACATGTTCCATGTACTTACTGTAATTATTATAATGATTTATGCATATTTACAAGTAAATAACCCTAAACATAGCTTATATTCCAACACAGACTCATTCTGAAAACTTAGTCCCATGGACGTTTCTGGAGATCGCAAATTATGTAGCCGGAGGTACGTATGGCTGCATTTCATTTTTTAAGCGAACGCTAAGGGGCGGTATGACGCCGTTCCTTTTGGCGCTTACCGGCTTTCCCGCTGCAACCAGTTTGTCCATTTAGCTCGTCGTGTACGTCGGCGGACTTGAGACCACGACGACGATGACCAGGTTTGAGTCCGAGGAAGAGCGGTTCCAGAAATCTGGTAAGACAAAAACAGAATCCAAAAAATAAAATGAACGAGTGAACATCAGGGTGAGGATGTGGTAAAATCCGAAAACGTGGTAAAAATCAGACGAGGGCTTTTCTTTTTCTGGACGGCTTTTTTGGGTGGGCGGGTCAATCGGTAAAATTGGTTGGGTTTAGGGAAGGAGGAGGGTGGGTCAGTCGATTGGCCGGTCGCCCAGTCAATCATTCATGCAGACAGACAGACAGACAGACAGACAGACAGACGGTTGGTCGACAGCGGCCTCTGGGGGGGTTTACGCGAGAACAGCGCGGACGTGAACAGCACTCGCGAGAGACATTTGAGATACAAAAAAGCGCACACAGCGGCCTCACGCGGATTAGCGAAAACAAAAAACTGCAAAAATACGTACCTCGCGGGACGTATTTCACGATCTCCAGAAATGTCCACGGGACTATGTTCTTCAGAATGAGCCTGGGTTGCCATTTTCTAACACCAACCATATAACGAGTAGATGTAATTAATTAATATTACTCATTATTTAAATTCATACTTACATTGATTTAAGTATGTCAGTGTGTCACCTTAAAATAAAGTGTAACCGATGTTAGTCGATGTTAAATATGTCAGTATGTCACCTTAAAATAAAGTGTAACGGATGTTAGTCCTTTACTAATTCCTGATTGATCCATTATTTAATCCATCAATAGTTCACGCTAAACTAACTACTAATTCAGATATTAATACATCATGAAACATGGTTAGTGTTACCTTTATTTCCATACAAGTTTTGTATATGTGTTTTGTACGGTGTAGACTGTGTTAAAGCCACTTTAAAAGAAACAGGCAAATAATAAAAGTCAGATCAAAGATATAATCATCATTTTGGAACATATTGGTCCAATTCAATATGAATGAATGTGCATTAAAACATAAATAAGGTTCCCCTTCGGAAGGGGAACTTCAATGCTATGTGGAAACTTCCACTATGGGGATTTCATTCAGAAAGCCAATCATCTGAAAGAGTATGTAAACGGGCCAATGAAATGCCAATGAGTTGGCAGCTTCAGCTTGCGCACCTGATGCTCGTTGCAATTAACTTGCTATAAGAGTACATGTGCGAGCAAAGCCAAAGCATCATTTTCACTTCAGAGACTTCAACAGCCTTCTGAGAGAGTCGATGAGGGTTCCTCCAGCTGAGTTTCAGACAGAGAGTGAACGAGAGCGATCTCCCGGTCCAGAGTGTGTGACACGCAGCGGCAGATGGTCGAGCTGGGTTTCTCCCTTGCCTGGCGTCCTTTGGGTCCGGTCCTCCAGAGCGGTATGTATTGTTGCGAATTTCCTAAAAGAGCAACACGGTCGTGCAGCGCGTCTTTTTCAAGACGTCGCTCCGACTGTGCGTTTCTGGATGCGGTGGTTTCCTGTCCTCGGATGATGGGCACGAGCACTGCGTTTCATGTCTGGGGGTCCAGCATGTTAATGCGGTGCTCGTGGGTAGTGCATGCCATCACTGCGGTGGCATGTCTGTTGCGCAGTTAAGATCGCGGCTCGCTCTTGCAAAAGAGCCACCCACCCCAGTTGTCCCCCGCTCCGCGGTGGGCACTCGGGCAGATCTGAGGGTTACAGTGGGAGTAAATCTGCCGCCCTCGGGCTTGTGGACCTCTCACTCCTCCACGCGCTCCATCCAAGCTTTGAGTGAGATAAGCGCTCCATCCTCGGATGGCCGCCCTCTCACTTGATGACACCGAGGCTCAGATGTCCACCGCTGCATCGGAGGTTGGGCTGTCATGGTCTGATGAAGGATCCCCCCCCCCTCCGTTCCCTCCCATCGGGAGCGAGCGCGGCGGCGGCCGATCTTGAAACAGACATGATAACCGTGCTTTCCCGGGCTGTTTCGGTCGTGGGTCTGGAGATGGTTTATCCCCCAGCCCCGCGGCCGGATCGACTAGATGGGTGTATGTGGAGGATTAAAAGGCAATACCTTCTAGCCTCCCATCCCTCTCTTCCGGAAGTGCACAGTGGGCTCACGCAGTCTTGAGGGCACCTTTCTCTGCCTGATCTGCGTGCGCCTCCACCTCACCACTCTTGATGGTGGAGCAGCCAGGGAGTACGAGTCGATTCCCCAGATTGAGAGTGCCATCACGGGCCCACGTGGTGCCTCCTTCTGCTGGAATTAGCCTCATCTCCCGTCCAAGGCGTGTTGGTTTTCTGCCTCCCGAGCCAGAGCCCACACAGCCGCGGGCCAGACTGCTTCCCACCCTGCACGCCAGGGTCCATGCGCGCGCGCTGGCCCAGCTGCACGAGGGTGGTTCTGACCCAGGCTTGTTACAAGCCCCGCACCGCACCCGACTGAGCTCCACGGACCTCAAGTCCGCTGCGTGTGCCCCGGGAAAGAGGAATTCACGGCGGTGCAGTCGGATACGATGGGCATCCTTCGGCGGGGATGTAAGACCGCTCCCCTCCCGCCGAACCATCCACATCCACTGCTTGTCGCCGAGAGCGCCCGTCTTCGAGTGCTGCTCCGCCCCCGCCTGCGCCTCCGGCCAGCGGCAGCGCCGAGCACCTCGCAGGCAACCAGCGCTCCCCGTCCCAGGGCGCCGTTAAGTCCGGATAACGGACCGCGAAGCGCTCTTGAGACGGCCATCTGGAGAAGAGGGAACTTGCTCTCTCCCCGGTGGGGGGCCGGGCTCCTCAGAGAGAGAGCATCTTTCCCTTCCCTGGATGTGACAGCCCGAATACTGCCAGTCTGGGACGCGATGAAAAGCCTTCCAGCTCGCAGGATCGGCGCACTTCGCCAGTGGCTCACGGGGTCTGGGAGGACGGTCTCCTTTCTCTCACACCTCCAGCCCTCTCCTCTGGAGTCTGAGTGCAAGGTGAGTAAATCTCTCACCTCCAGCTCTTCCGCGGGACCCCAGCGCTCCCCGGATCAGCACTCCCACTCCGCGCTGCCCCACTGCTGGTACGTCAGCGATTGTAGCGATGCAGTCATTAGCGAGGGCTCTGCCTGCCTGGTTAGCGCAGCCCAGCCCTTTGCGGTGGCTCATACGCACGATCAGACTCGGCTACGCGATTCGATTCGCGAAACGGCCTCCCAAGTTCACGGGGTGTACGTCACCAGGGTCAGCCCTGTGCCCGCCCCTGTCTTGTGAGAGAAGGTTGCTGTCCTCCTGGCGAAGGATGCAATCTAACCGATCCCTCCAGCCGAGATGGAGAGCGGGTTTACTGCCTGTACTTCATCGTACCCAAAAGAGCGGTGGGTTACGGCCAGTCCTAGATCTGCGCGTTTTGAACCGCTGTCTGCACAAGCTGCCGTTCAAAATGCTTATGCAGAAGCGCATCCTCCTGTGCGTTCGTCCTCGGGATTGGTCTGCAGCATAGACCTGAAGGACGCGTACTTCATGTCTCCATACTCCACGCCACCGTCACTTTTCTGCGGTCTGCGTCGAGCGAGCCTGACAGTACAAGTCCTCCCCTTCGGGCTCTCTCTGTATCCGCGGGTCTTCACCAAGCTCGCGGAGGGTGCCCTAGTGCCCCTTCGGCTCGCGGGCATCCGCATACTCAATTATCTCGGCGACTGGCTGTTTTAGCCCTCTCGCGGGAGTAATTGACTATGTACAGAGACAAGGTGCTCCAGCACCTCCACCTATTGGGGTTTCAGGTCAACCGAGAAAAGAGCAAACTCGCCCCCGTGCAGAGGATCTCTTTTCTCGGGTTGGAGCTGGACTCGGTCACCATGACAGCGCGCCTCTCCGGAGAGCGCGCTCGGCTAATGCTGAACTGTCTGTGAGAGTTCGACAGCAAAATAGTGGTTCCACTGAAATCTTTTAGAGGCTCCTGGAGCATATGACATCCGCAGCCGCTGTATGCGCTCGGATAACTCCATATGAGACCACTTCGGCACTGGCTTCACGATCGAGTCCCCAGACGCGCATGGCACGCGGACACACACCGAGTGACTGTCACTGCGCTGTGTCGCCGCGCCCTCAGCCCCTGGAACGACCCCTCGTTCCTACAGGCCTGAGTGCCTCTAGGACAGGCGTCCAGACATATTGTCGTTTTGACAGATGCTTCCAGCACTGGCTGGGGCGCCGTGTGTTGCGGGCATGCAGCTGAAAAAAACCCAGTTGCATTGGCATATCAATCGCCTAGAGCTGTTGGCAGTGTTTCTCGCTCTCCGACGTTTTTTTACCGGTGCTGGAGCGACAACACGTACTGGTCAGGACGAACAGTACGGCTGCGGGGGCGTATATCAACCGTGTGGGGGTATCCACTCTCGCAGCATGTCTCAGCTTGCTCGCCGTCTGCTCCCCCGGAGTCATACGCGCCGCAATCGCTGCATTCCATTTTTTCCCCACCGAGCTCAAACCGTGCAGCCCATTCGCTCTCACGGCAGTTTCGCCCTGGGAAAATGGAGACTCCACCCCCGACTGTCCAGCTGTTCGGTGCTGCGCCTTTCTCTCTCTAACTCAGAGATTCGTGCGCTCTCGCTTGAGTTCCCCACTTGGCGAACCCTGCAAAGTCCACTGGCTACACAGCTGGCCTCGGGGCGTGCGTAATACGCATTTCTCCAGTGAGCCTACTCGCACAGATACTGTGTAAAGTCAGGGAGGTCGAGGAACAGCTCTCGTATTGCGCCTCTCTGGCCCAATCGGACCTGCTTTCAACTCTCTCCTCGTGATGGCCCCTCCCTGGCACATCCCCTGGGAACAGGGGACAGGCACCGTTTGGCACCCGCGCCCAGATCTATGCTTCACGTACGGTTCATAGATGGAGCGCGGAGGACTTAGGTGACTTACCGATTAGGTGGTTAACACTGTCACTCAGGCTGAGCACCCTCTACGAGGCATGCCCACGCCTGAAGTGGAGTCTATTCGCTGTGTGGTTACCTTTTTCCCCGAGAAGGAACCCTGAACATGCCAGATCAGAGTGATGCTATCCTCCTTCAGTTGACTGGAGCTAAGGCTGTCCCCTCCGCTCTGAGGGGTTGGCGTTACGATCATCCCCGCTCTAAGGATGCGGCGATGGTGGCGCGCTGGGAAGTATCGTCTCATCATCCAGTTCCCAGAGGCGCGAGACATGAATATTAATTTTCCTGTTTCCCTCTCATACCCACTTGAAGATCTCTCTTAGGAGAGGTCTGCTCGATCACTCGACTCAGTATCTTTAAGATTTCTGTCCAGGTAGACAGCTCTGCTGGTCGCGTTTGCATCGGCCAAATGGGTGGGTATCTGGAGGCATTTTCGGTCAGCGAAATGTGCCAACGTTTTGGGTCGGCCCACTCTCACGTTTACCTGAGACACCGGCCCACCTAGGTGCCCTAGGTTCCTACAGCGTTCTTTCAGCCACGTAGTGAACCTGCAAGCGCTGCCCACGGAGGAGGCAGACCCAGCCCCTTTATTTGGTCCTTCGCACTTTGCTATTTTGCTATATATTATTTGCATATCCAAACAGAGGTTGGAACATACCCACTGAACTCTGAATGCCATCTCCCTCGCTCATCTGAGCCAGGGCGAGCCGCGTCCCCCAAGAGTGAGAGCGCGCATCCTTTTGGGCGTTAGCACGCGGCGCCTCTCTAACAGACACTGTAGAGCTGCGGGCTGGGCGACACCAGAAGATTTATTAATCTTGAGGGAGCCGATTTTCTCACGCGGTGAATGAGAAATTCGGTT
Source organism: Danio kyathit (assembly GCA_903798195.1). Classification (NCBI taxonomy): domain Eukaryota; kingdom Metazoa; phylum Chordata; class Actinopteri; order Cypriniformes; family Danionidae; genus Danio; species Danio kyathit. The sequence continues at coordinate 32,519,324 of LR812522.1, forward strand.
AGGTGTTGTAAAACGCTTGCTGCGCCATTCTCTCTAACCCAGAGATACGTGCGCTTTTTCGCTCTGTCAGAAAAGTTCCCTGCTGGCGAACCCTGCAGATATTCCTCCGAGGCCCCCAGCACCTGACTCAGCGGAGGAGTCAGGCACTGGCCCGTTACGTTGCTGGTCTGCCCGATGGTCAGCCCGCGTTCTGGGTATAGGTGCCTGGTATGTGCGATCCCCACTAGGCGATCCCATATGCTTATACTGCCACGGTGCAGTCCCCCCTCACAGGCGGACCCGTGTCTTCCCTCACCGCTAACCATCTAATTTCATATGCTTACTCCCCCTTCTCAGGGTTAGTTCATATGCTATTTGCCCCAGTGTCCCCACTTGGGTAGCAGGTGGCCTCCGCAGCGTCCTCCCTATCGGGACTGCACGCATTCCCAACGTACTGTCGTATTAAATTCCTAGAAATTATTCTAGACGCATTTGCGGCTCCCGAAAAATATATCTAAATCCGTAAATCTTCTGTTGAAGTGGGATAAGTAAGGGCCAGGGAACACGTTGGAAGACCGCGCCTCTGGTGACGCAGGTGCGCTCACGCTCTTTGCCTGGCAAACCTCTCATCGGGGGCGAAGGTAAGGTTCAATCATTATGGCGTTTTCCAAACATTTCCCTATAGTGGAAGTTTCCACATAGCATTGAAGTTCCCCTTCCGAAGGGGAACGCTCTGGTTACTAAAGTAACCCTCGTTCCCCGAGGGGGGGAACGGAAATGCTATGTTCCTTCGCCATAATGATTGCCCCTTAGCTGTTGAGGTGAAAGTCTCTTCCGCTAAAAAAATGATGCTTTGGCTTTGCTCGCACATGTACTCTTATAGCAAGTTAATTGCAACGAGCATCAGGTGCGCAAGCTGAAGCTGCCAACTCATTGGCATTTCATTGGCCCGTTTACATACTCTTTCAGATGATTGGCTTTCTGAATGAAATCCCCATAGTGGAAGTTTCCACATAGCATTTCCATTCCCCCCTCGGGGAACGAGGGTTACTTTAGTAACCAGAGCGTTTTACATAATACTTTTAAAGAGAATGTTGCTAATATAATGTGTGTATTTACATATTTTTTTTACATTATTTAACATAACTTGCATTCATCAACTTAGACAAACTTATTTTAGTCAAGCTTGTGTTTCTTTTAGATCATCACATCACTGGAATTTGATACAATACCACAATTAGTTGTGCAGAATGTGTAACATTTAATTTATTTAAGTATAATTTTAAGAAATGGCTTCTTAATAAACAACATTGTGCACACTAGATTTTTTTGCTATTGTTGTGATTGTTTTTTTAATTATACATTTGAGTTTTGTTTATAGTTTGAATTTGTATTTTTTATTGGTATACACTGCCTGACAAAAGTCTTATCATGTAGAATATAAAGTCATGATGCAGAGAAGAGTTAATGTTGTGCATGACTCTCATGAGCTTGGAGGACTGCATCCATACATCTCTGAAATGACTCAACTTATAAATAATGTCATCTGGAATGGCAAAGAAAGCATTCTTGGACTACCAGAGATCATCAAGATTCTTTGGATTCATCTTTAATGCCTTCTCCTTCATATTACCCCAGAAATGCTCAAGAATGTTAATCTCTGGTGACTGGGCTGGCCAATCCTGGAGCACCTTGACCTTCTTTGCTTACAGGAACTTTGATGTGGAGGCTGAAGTATGAGAAGGAGCACTATCCTGCTGAAGAATTTGCCCTCTCATGTGGTTTGTAATGTAATGGGCAGCACAAATGTCTTGGTACCTCAGGCTGTTGATATTGCCATCCACTCTGCAGATCTCTCGCACGCCCCCATACTGAATGTAACCTCAAATCATGATTTTTCCTTCACCAAACTTGACTGATTTCTGTGAGAATATTGGGTCCATCCTGGTTCCAATACGTCTTTTGCAGTATTTGTGATGACTGGGATGCAGTTCAACAGATGATTTATTGGAAAAATCCAATCTACCTTCTGCTACTTTATCAAATGATCAAGTAGATCATTGATCAAATGACAACCCTTGGTGTAAAATAAATAAATTGAAGAAAAAAAAGACTAATATGTAGCTCTAAATATAAACTAACTAGCTAAAAATACATACAAAGAAATATAATAACAATAATATAGTAATAAGAAAAAGCAGTTGTTATTCTATTATACCCATTTTTCCCCTTCACTTTCATCAATTGGTGAAGTTTGTTTCTCACCACTGGTTTGCTTGGTTTGGGACTTTGCTTTGTTAGATTTGCTCTTCAGTGTTTTGGCTTTCAGCAGTGACATTACAATGAACTCAACTCTGAAAACTGGACTGAAGCAGGTTCAATTTACCAAAACTTTATCTTTGTTAAGCTGCTTTGACACAATCTACATTCTAAAAGCTCGACAGAAATAAAGATGAAGTGAATTTGAATTGAATTGGGACAACACAAAGGAATTATGTGGAACCCAGCATTTTTTACAGGCAGACTAAGGAATAGTTTGGCACAGAAACAGTCATTATGACATCTCTGAAATAAAAGTTGCAGAGCACATACTGTACTGTATAACAACATTAATATGAAGACAAAAAGTTAAGGTGGGTTTTAAAGGAACCAGACCACCCACTACGTCGCTTCCTCTACCCATTACTGGCATTTGCTTAAGGTTCATTCCTATTCCAGTAGTAATTGCACTGTGCCACTTTACAGGGCGGCTGCAGGTGCAAGGGTCCGATAATGAAGCACTCTGCGGTGTGGGTGGCAGCTGTGCTTGACTCTGGAGAGGAGAGAGCCGTATCCCCTAAACACACATACCTCCGATTGACTCAGCACTTTGAGAGACTTGTGTGGTGAGACTTAAGTTACTTCCCCAGCTGGCTATACTTGCTTTTCTCCGCAGCTCTCCTCACATATATATTACAGGTGCACTCTACTTTCAATTAGACCCTCTCCCCTCATTAATAAGAGTGAATGACCTATGCTCCCTCTGGTTCTGTGTGGACTTGGCTTCAAGGGCCAGGTGCTCATCCAGCCATACAGAAAAAAAAAAGAAAGAAAGAAAAATTCTGTCTCTGTGAATGCTGAAAGTCGACATGTGCTCTATAAATATAATGATAAAAATAAACTACAAAGTCTAAAGCCCGGCTCACACTGTGTGAATTTTTAAGGTCCTTCACGGCTGTGGTTTGTCAGGCTATACGAATATGATCCCCCATGTCACAATTTAAGATCTCAGTTGTCGTAATGTCAAACTCTACGACAATCAAGGTGTGAAAAAATGGACGCACTAAAGAAGACTCATCCAGAGTTTTATAGTATGTCATCAGTTAAAATAAGATTACAGTCAAAATATATACAAAATATATCAGATTTACATGAATTCCTATTTAATAATAATGGTTTAAGGCCAATTCACACTGTACAGATGAACACTAACAAACGTCTGTCGGAGTTTGTTGGATCAGTGTGTTACCCCTGTTGGCATTCATTGCCACTGGTCTTTTTTTTTTTTCACCTGACTGAACATGTTCAATCAGTGTGTGTTGGATCATGGAAAATCTGAGCGGTTTGATATGATTTTCAAACAAACGACAACAAATTTGGACTTAATCTGAGCAGGGACCAGATAGGCTTAGTGTAAATGTCTTTTTAGCATTTTAGTGCATTTTTTTTTACAATTTAAGATTTAACTAATATATATATATATATATATATATATATATATATATATATATATATATATATATATATATATATATATATATATATATATATTATATATACAGTTGAAGTCAGAATTATTAGCCCCTTTAAGCTATATTTTTTTTCTGATAATCTACAAAACAAACCATCGTTATACAACAACTTGCCTAAATACCCTAACCTGCTAGTTAAGCCTTTAAATGTCACTTTAAGCTGTATAGAAGTGTCTTGAAATATATCTAGTCAAATATTATTTACTGTCATCATGGCAAAGATAAAATAAATCAGTTATTAGAAATTATTTATTACAACTATTATGTTTAGAAATGTGTTTAAAAAATATTCTCTCCGTTAAACAAAAATTGGGGAAAAAAAATATATATATACAATAATTTGCAAAATATTTTTTAAAAGAATAAAAAATTAAAAGGGGACTAATAATTCTGACTTCAACTGTATATATATTTATATATATATATATATATATATATATATATATATATATATATATATATATATATATATATATATATATATATATATATATATATATATATATATAATTGTCACAACACTAGACAGAGAGGATCCAATTGCAAGTATTTAATGAAAAAATAAGTATCAAAGGATACAACTGAATGTTCTGGAGACAAAGAAATGTTCACAAACAAAAGAAAGCCCACTGGCCACAACGAAGACGTCAACCGAACGCACAGACTGCGAAGAATCCTGAGAAACAACAGACAGGAACAAGAACAAACAACGGACTGATAACCAGCAGTAACCACAGGCTGAAATATATACAGTAGCCAGTGAAATAGGGATCAGCTGGAGGATGATTAAGTCAGCTGATAAAGTCAGCTGATACAATAGCATGCTGTAAACACAAAAAGGTAAACAAACACACACCCTCGCACACGACAACACATAACATACAAAAAAAACACACAAACCCATAAACCGTGATAATTATAGTACAGAAACATAAGTTTAAAAAATGCTTTTACATTATATTTTAATAACATTAAATGTAATGTTTTAATATACAGTACATAATGTTCATTGTTCTCTAATGTTATGTTAGCGTATGCAGTTACCATTTACTGTTTGTCTTTTAAAGTGTTACATTTATATTAAATGTGTGCATGTATAGTGAACAGGTGTATGTGTAATCGGAAAGAAATGTGGGCATATTTGGCTCATTCAGTAGCCTAATGTTATGCCTGTCTATGCAATACAGTGGAATACTGCTACAAGTTGGTACACAACCATACTTTATTAATATCAAACATTTTTAATTGTATTATATTTATATACAGTGCATCTGGAAAGTATTCTTAGCGCTTAACTTTTTCCACGTTTTTTATGTTACAGCCTTATTCCAAAATGGATTAAATTCATCTATTTCCTTAACATTCTACACACATTACCCCATAATGACAATGTGAAAAAGATTTTCTGAAATTGTTGCAATTTTATTTAAAATAAAAAACCTGAAAAATCACATGTACATAAGTATTCACAGTCTTTGCCGTAAAGCTCTAAATTGAGCTCAGTTACATTCTGTTTCCACTGATCATTCTTGAGATGTTATAGCAGCTTAATTGTTGATTGGACATAATTTGAAAAGGCATACACCTGTCTATATACGGTCCCAGGGTTGACAGCGCATGTCAAAGCACAAACCAAGCATGAAGACAAAGGAATTGTCTGTAGACCTCAGAGACAGGATTTTCTCGAGGCACAAGGCTGGGGAAAGTTACAGAACAATTTCTGCTGCTCTGGAAGTTCCAATGAGCACAGTGGCCTCCATCATCCATAAGTGGAAGATGTTTGGAACCACCAGGACTCTTCTGAATGCAGCAATGTGCAGAGATATCATGAATGAAAACCTGCTTCAGAGTGCTATTTACCTCAGACTGGGGCTACGGTTCCGCTTCCAGCAGGAAAATGACCCAAAGCACACTGCCAAAATATCAATGGAGTGGCTTTACAACAACTCAGTGAATGTGCTTCCAGGCCCAGCAAGATCCCAGACCTAAATCCTATTGAACATCTCTGGAGAGATCTGAAAATGGCTGTTCACCGTCGCTTCCCATCCAACCTGATAGAGCTTGAGAGATACTACAAAGAGGAATGGGCAAAAATTCCCAAAGACAGGTGTGCCAAGCTTGAGGCAAAGGTGCATCAACAAAGTATTAAACAAAGAAAAGGCTATGAATACTTATGTACATGTGATTTTTCAAATTTTTTATTTCCAACAATTTCAAAAAAAATCTTTTTTTCACATAGTCATTATGGGGTACTGTGTGCAGAATTTTGAGAAAATTAATTAATTTAATCAATTTTGGAATAAGGCTGTAAAATAAAAAAATGTGGAAAAAGTGAAGCGATATGAATACTTTCTGGATGCACTGTAGTTACTTTAAAACACCCCAGCTGATGTGTGTTTAATGTGTGTTTATACAAACAGCCTATAATGGTAAAAACTCTGATCTCATGAGGAAGCGTAATTTCCAACCCAGGCTCAATATTGATACGTACCCCTGTATACATTTTTGGAAAGCGTGAAATACGTCCCAGGAGGTACTTTTTTTGCTTTTTAGTTTTTGTGAATCCACCAGAGGCCTCTGTGTATGCTTTTTCAGATCCAGAAAAAGAAAAGCCCTCATGGGCATCTGGTTTTACCACTTTTTTCTGATCTTAACACATTCTCACCCTGTTATTTACCTGTTTATTTTATTTTATTTTTGCATTTTGTTTTTGTTTTGCCTTCTTTCTGTATCCTTTCTTTGCCTGAGTCGAACCCCATCATCACAGTAAACTCCTCTCTGTTCCTCAAGTCCGCCAATGTATGCGGTGAGCTACTGGGCAAACTGGTAACAGCAGAAAAGGCATCCGCACAGAGGTAAGTGGTCAGCTGTTAGCGTGAAAAGAAACAAAGCCTTTAGCTGCGTCATACACCCCATAGTGTTCGTTTTAAAGACAAAATGCAGTCATACGCAGCTCTGGCTACATAATTCACGCTCTCCAGAAATGTATACGAGGGTACGTTTTCACAATGAGCCTGTGTTGGCAATTTTGTTTTGTCAGTTTAGTGGCTAATCTGTATGAATTCAAATGAGTTCAGTTGAAAATGTACGATTTATTAAAATAAGGTGTAGGACCAATCGTCACTAGGGGATAATTAAATTGTATTAAATTGTACAAATGAGATTGTACAATTACCTCATACAGTACTATTCCACATTTGCCCCTATTTTGCATCTGTTAACGCTGTTACCATAGATCAACAAGAAACACTGCATTCAAACAAAAAAAAGCATACATATTCTAAGCTACAAACATTATTCAGTCAAAAGCAGTGAGTGATTTTCTGTTTTTCTGATTTATTGGAAACCGCTGGTATCAAAATATCTTCTTTTGTGTTCAGCAGAAAGAGAAACTCATAAAAGTTTGGAACCACTTGAGGGTAAGTAAATGCTGAGTAGATTTCTTTTTTTATTTTGGAACTAAACCTTCAAAGAGACACAAACTAAAACCATTTTTCTTGGGCATGTTCTACATGGAACTGTATAATAAATTATTTTTGGTGTATTTGTATTTTCAGCCTAATATGTAAGTAGATTACCCTCATCTGATTATTATTAGTGTCTTTATGCACATTGAACATTATGAAAATGAGCGTCCTTTGTTTCATTTGTCCATTGTAAGTAATTGTACTTGCAGAACCTTCCACTTCTTTCAGTGCTTTTATGGGATTGCATTCTTTTGCTAATTCCAGCTCTTTAAGATTTCATCCTGTTACATCTTTGAATGACGATAAACTGTTATAATATTGGGTAACACTTTAGTTTAGGTCACACTTTGTGGTATTAACTACTGGCTTATTGCCTGCCTATTATTAAGATATTAACTGTTTGTTAGTAGTGATAAAGTATGATCTTATTCTGGATCCCTAATCCTACCCAAAACCTAAACCCAACTGCTACCTTACTAACTATTAATAAACAGCTAATGAGTAGATTATTAGTTAATGGTTTGTTAATACTGTGAATTGTAACCTAAACTTAAGTGTTACCTAATATTGTGTACAAACAATGGCAATAGAAAAGAATACTGAAGTACAAACTAAATACAAGCGTCAATCAATGCGCATATTTTAGTGTTTTCATACATTTCAATAGTGGCATTTTGGTGGTGCGCTGATAAAGGTCAGTATTGTAACACTGCAGTCTGAGAGTCACTTTTGAAAATGCCTTCAAGGAAGGTTTATGTATTGTTCTAAATATATATTTATTTATAGAACAATCAGGTTTAACAGTTTGAATCTAGCAGCCACAACAATTGATTTAGACACCATCGCCATCTTATCAGAACCTAACCCGCTAGCCGAGGCCTGTAATCTGTAGACAAATCTGACCACTTGTGCATTGCGGAATTGGCAGCTGTACTCTGTAATTGTCCATAATGGCTGCTGCTTTAGCTCAAGGCATGCTGGGGGCCTGGAACAAGGCGGCTTACATGCATTAGGCTTCCATATTGTCAAGTGGCGGTCTGATCCGCTCTGGCCACATCAGAGAACATGTGCGCTCTAATTAGACCTCTCGTCAGCACCTTCATCGTGTCCTGTAACCACTTGTCTCGGTTCTATCGCCTCCCCCGAAGGGTGGTCTTCAGTAATTGCCTTTTAGGGGTTCGAAGTACTCTGTATCTGCCTTGACAATCACTGCACTGTAGAGTGCATGTGACAGGATTGCTGCAAATTACACGGTGCCACTGCTGTTACCTGGGACACATCGACTCCCGCCCAAAAGCCTGGAAGACCCGCAGAAGTACCCGTGAACTAAATTAACAATGCGCTCCTTTAAGAGCAGAGGTAATTAAAATTCTAATAAAGCAAGCGTTCCATGCAAAATGAATTGGAAGTGCTTAAAGGAATAGCTCGAGCAAACTAGTTTTGTTTTGCTTATCTATGTATTATTCCAAGCCATATGCTGTTATTTTTCCATGCGCAACACAAAAGCAGGGTTTCAAGGCTCTTCATGAAATGACAGTTCATAATATTTGAAAAAAAAAGTATTACATTGAAATGATGCTTCCATGGGGCTTTTTTGGTCCATTTTAGAGTTTGATGGATGTGGTTCACACACAAACTGTTTTTGTGTGATGTGTAAATAAAAGAGCTGTGGGAGAAGAGGGAAAATGCATAAGGCTTTGGATCAACAAGACAGATGGAGAAAAAAACTATTACAATGTCACGTTTTAGTTTCTGAGCAAACTATCCCTTTAAACGCAGGCTCATTCTCAACAACATATGCTTTTAAAGTACTATTTGTTGTTATCAGCAGCATGTAAATGAAACAACATGATCATGTATTGCCCAAAGCTTTTCTTACTTATTTCTAGTCCAAATATCTAAGAATTCTTACATCAGAACCATTTAAATTAAGAACCATTTTCTAGACTAGAAATACATGTTGTCTTGTTTTAAAAAATTATATGCCAAAATTAAGTAAGTTTTTCCTTTAAACAAGGTAAATAATTTGCCAATAGGCTAAGCAAACTTTTAATCCTCTGAAGAGAAAACAGGATTGTTTTTGCTTGTCTTAAGTACAAATTTAATTAATTTATTAATTACTTGTAATTAAATTTTAATAAAAACTTAATTTTGGCATATATATTATTTCTTAAAACAAGACAACATTTTTTGCTTCTCTAGAAAATGCTTAATTTAGACTAAAAGGTCACATTTTATTTTGATGGTCTGTCTGTTGAATATAAGTTTCATTGCATCTACATGCTAACTAATTCTCATCAGATTATAAGTAGACTGTTAGGGTTAGGGTTAGTGTAAGTTGATATGTACTTGCAGGTTTCTTACAGTCAGTTAAATGTCTGTTGAAGGAGCATATCAACAGATATTAAGCAGACAGTCTAATAATACTTAAATGGACCGTCAAAATAAAGTGTTACCAGAAAACAAATCTAAATAATAAAAGCATTTTTGCAGTGTTACAAAACCTACAAAACAGCATACAGGCAGCAAATTTCAGTCTATCAATAATAAATGTTTCCAAATATTGCTCAACTGAAAAATTAACCTAGTAAAAAGTTCCATCATTAAGATTTTATAAGCTCTGCCCATGAAAATTACTGGATGTAGCTCACCTGGTGCAGCATAGTAAAGCTCCAAACTTTGTTGAAGCAAATGAAAACTGCATGATGCATGTGTTTTATCTCAATTTTTTTGCTTTTGTTAACTATTGGTTTGGTTAAAGGTAGGGTTTAGAGTTGATGGTTCACCCTTTTTTTTAAACACTATAGAGCTGTAACCTTTTAGCGCTACTCACCTCATATTTCCTTTTCAAACAGCCACGCTATGTTCCAAATGTTGCCACTTTCACGTTGATCTGTTATGGATAAACCCGAATGTGCTTTTATCTCCTCTCACTGGACATTTTACTTTGAAAGTGTGATGTAACACAGAAAATAAAACATCTTACAGTAATAGCATTTCACAGAAATATCACACAGGCATGCTTTCACCAACACTGTGAGGGGAAAAAAAGATATTATTCTGTCTGAATCACCATTCCACAAGATGATTTTGTTGAATGTTTTTCACATTCCTTGTTATTTACAACAATATTTGGTCACACTTTATTTTGATTGTCCATTTGTTGAATTTAAGTTACATTGCAACTATGTGTCAACTAATTCTCATTAGATTATAAGTAGACTGGTAGGTTGGGACTAGGGTTAGGGTTAGTGTAAGTTGAAATGTACTTGCAAAGTTTCTTATAGTCAGTTAATTGTCTGTTGAAGGAGCAGTATCAACAGATATTAAGCAGACAGTCTACTAATACTTAAATGGACCATTAAAATAAAGTGTTACTCAATGTTTGGTATATTTTTTTTTTATTAAATGATGAAGTTAGACATTCTGTTCACACTTTTTTTTGGTAATACTTTACAATAATGTTGTATTGGTTAATATTATTATTGTATTATTGTTATTGTACTGTATTTACTAACATTAACATACATATTAGAGCATTTATTCAGCCTAATGTCAGTTAATGGAAATACTGTAAAGTTGGATTTGTTAATAAACTGTTTGTTCATATCATCTCACAGTGCATTAACTAATGTTAACAAGCACAAAATTGGATGTTAATAATGCATTAGTAAATGTCCTACAATTATTAAATGCTGTTCATTATTAGTTCATGTTAGTAAATTTATTAACTAACATTAACTAATGAAACATTATAAAGTGTGATCATTTTTTTGTTCCTTGTGTTAAAAAAGCTATTGAGTAAAGAGCTTTTATTATTAGCTTTCCAATAAACTGGAATAATTTACCTGCTGATATTTGATCCATTACATCATTTAAGACTTTTAAGCAAACTTTATTATTATATTTTACTTTGGATAGTTGTAACGCATATAATGATGGCGGGAACTAGAACAAAGGAGCACATGGTGAGGATCACATGACGAATACAAACACACAAGGAAGACAGGTTGTGACAATAGTAAATGTTTTTTTGAAGATTATTATTATTAATATTATTATTATTATTGTGTGATTGTGATAAACGGGGAGACCCTCTCAAAAATTAGATGGTACATGAGGTGACCTCCTTCTGTCATCAGATCTTGGTTGCATTTCTCACTTAGTGTTATTGGACCTCAGTTCTGCATTTGATACAATTGATCATAATATTCATAATAGTTGTCAGACTTCGACATATGCTATTAATGTCTGATGCGGAAAAGCTTATTCATGCTTTCATGACCTTTCGGTTAGACTATTGTAATGCGTTACTAGGCGGTTGCCCTGTTGGTCTAATTAACAAACTTCAGCTAGTTAATAATGCCGCTGCTAGAGTCCTTTCTAGAACAAAGAAATATGATCATATTACTCCAGTTCTTTCATTATTGCATTGGCTCCCTATTAAATATTGTATAAATAAAAAATAAAAAAATTATTGACTACCTACAAAGCCCTGAACGGCTTAGCTCCCCAGTATTTGATGGAGCTCCTGGTGTATTATAGCCCCTCACGTCCACTACGCTCAATTAATTCTGAACAATTGATTATTCCCAGAATATCAAAATCAACTGTAGGTGGTAGATCTTTCTCATATCTGGCACCTAAACTCTGTAACTGCCTTCCTAGCATAGTTCGGGAAGCAGACACAATCTGTCAGTTTAAAACTAGATTAAAGACACATCTCTTAGCATTAGCATACACATAAAACACAAATGCTTTTGAAATCCAAATCCTCTAAAGGATTGTTAGTCTGCATTATTTAGAGCCGGGAACACTTCCCAAAAGACCTTATAATTGGAACGGCATCTGCACTTATGTTAGTCTGTTTTTATTATTCCCGAGGTTTCCATAATCCTGGACCAGGTCGTATCCTGAGTAGCTGCTGTGGTGGTCATGGAGGAGTGGAGAGCATGAGACTGATTCCTGTAAGACCCCAGTGACAGATGGGTCTTCGCATTGATCCTAAACAGCCAGCCTGTACACCAACCCGTGACCTCTCCCACCTACATTTTCTCCACGATGGACGTCTAACTTTCTCCAGCCTCCGGAGCCTTAACTGCAGCTCTGCACAAGAAGTTTGGCCAGAGGAGAAATGGTCATGGCCAACTGAGCCTGGTTTCTCTCAAGGTTTTTTTTTCCTGCACTTTCGTCAATTGGTAAAGTTTTGTTTCTCGTCGCTGTCGCCACTAGCTTGCATGGTTCGGGACTTGTTGAGGTGCACATTGATAGATTTGCTCTACAGTGTTTGAACTCTCAGCAGTGAAAATTAAACCACACTAAATTGAACTAAACTGAACTTAAACTCTGAAAACTGGACTGACACAACAACTGACTATTTCAATCTACTATAATTTTCTATGTTAAGCTGCTTTGACACAATCTACATTGTAAAAGCGCTAAAGAAATAAAGATGAATTGAATTTAATTGAACCTTGGTTTAATCCCAATGACATAAACTCAAATTCAAACAGTATTGACTTACAGTGATAGTTCACCCCAAAATTAAAATTTACTCACTATTTACTCACCCTCAAGCGGTTCCAAACCTTTATTTTGAAAAAAAAACGTGTAGCCGCTGACTTCCATAGTAGGAAAAACAAATACTATAGAAGTCAATAGATACACATTTCAAGCTTTCTTCGAAAAATCTGTAAGAATAATTTACAGTTTGAAGCCAATGAATGACCAGTCTGCCATATGAAGAACAGATGGATTCAGAGATTTAAATAAATAAAGTTTACTGAAGATAGTTTGTAGTTTCATCAGCAGAAGCCTGCTTCAACACTCGCAATGAGTTCCTAGGCCGCTCTGCTTACAATCACAAATCAACGACAATTATACTCTTACATAACGTCATTAACTGCTTCATACATATACTGTAGGTGTTTTAACCTGATTGGTTAAAGCACAGACAGACTTAAAAAATTTCCATGTGGGTGCGTGCGTACAACGATATCTAAATATCTCAAGCATACAAACGTCAGACATCCACTAGGCTGTTTAGATCTGACTCCAGACCTGTAGAAGGATCCACAATCGAAATGAACACACACACACACAGACTCAAAGTGCAATCTGTTTCTTGTACGCTCAGCCATCTTTATCAAAACTGGTTAATAAAAATGGTATAATCTATGTTCAGGCTGCTTTATTCTCACTACACAAAGTCTATCTTGAATAAAAAGGAAAATCACTTTAAACAGAATTAACACATAATAATAATATCAAAAACACTTTAGACATTATTAACACATAGCAATACAAATAAGAAAACAGTTGTTTTCGATCATCAAGCCCTTAAGTTTCACACAAGGGTCCTCCATGACCTCTGACCTGGTTTGGTGGCTCCTGAAAATAGAGTTACAAAGAGATAGGCAAATGCACTGAACACTCTTATATTAAGCAACTTTATTCATTAGTCAAAATCATTTCAAGATTAAATACTGATTCTAGAGAGGATAATGAGAAAAGGATACACATTGATACTTTCTGGGATGGATTTGAAGACAGAAATCCGACCCTATCACATATTCTTTTGTGTTCAGCAGAAGAAAGAAACTCAAACAGGTTTGCAACAGGAAGCGGTAAGCAAACAATTATAGAATTTTCATTTTTGGGTGAACTATATACAGTTGAAGTCAGAATTATTAGCCCCCTGTTCATTTTTCCCCAATTTCTGTTTAACAGAGAGAGTTTTTTCATCACATTTCTAAACATAATAGTTTTAATAACTCATTTCTAATAACTGATTTATTTTATCTTTGTCATGATGACAGTAAATAATATTTGACTAGATATTTTTCAAGACACTTCTATACAGCTTAAAGTGACATTTAAAGGCTTAACTAGGTTACTTACGTTAACTAGGCAGGTTAGGGTAATTAGGCAAGTTATTGTGTATAAAGATGGTTTGTTCTGTAGCAAATCGAAAAAAATTGCTTAAATGGGCTAATAATGTTGACCTTAAAATGTTTTTAAAAAAATTAAAAACTGCTTTTATTCTAGCCGAAATAAAACAAATAAGACTTTCTCCAGAAGAAAAAAATATTATCAGACATACTGTGAAAATTCTCTTGCTCTGTTAAACATCAGTTGGGAAATATTTAAAAAAAGAAAAATCGAAGGGGGGATAATAATTCTTACTTTAACTGTATATATATATTTATTTTTAATGAGTGTAGCATTTAATGTATTGTTTTTATTTTCTTCTTGTGTACCGTGACAGGATAATCACCATTAAACTGTATTGGGTTGCTAGGACAATGCTGTATTCTAGAGTAAAATAAAGATATAGGTTTGGAACATCACAAGGGTCAATAGCTAAATGATGATTTTATTTTAATAAAAAAAAATGTTTTTTTTTATAATTTGCATAGATAAAGAAGCTGTGACCATATTTGTTCTTCTAACTTTCCAGTGCAATGTCCTCTGTTTCATTCTGGTCACCATTTGCAGCCCAGATCACATTCCCAGAGGCTAGCATCTTGATTCCTTGGCTACTTTCATGGACACAATTGTAAGTCTCCATGCAGCTTCCTTTAATTCTCTCTGGATGCATTACATTACCCCTGTACCTGTCACTGCTACAGCTCCTTAAACACTGCCTAACATGTACTGCGGATAAATAAGCAGGATGGCGAAGAGTGTTTCTGTCATATTCCCAGGGCTTAGATCAGTCACTATGAACAGCATGTGCAGTGGTGAGCTGTATAGCCAGATCCTCTCCACGGGCGTGTGACCCACCAATCAGCTGGCCAGATGCTGAGGGAGTGTTTTGGAAGCCATGCTGCTGTCAATCACGAGGCTCTTCTGGGATTGAACCTGTCAGCAGCCTCTGCCCTTCCTCCTGCTATCTCTCAGATGACTGGCTAACTGCTTTGACCCATATCTGTCTCGCCTGGATGTGGCCCAACGTTGCTCCAATCGCTCTAATTATGCCCATGAATTACAGTTGTCTGTTGCAAAGGGGACCCATTTGGCATCTCCGAGCAAAAAGAGTGCGTGTTGGCACTGCATCGAGGAAGAGAGCGACTAAATAAACTTTGTGTGCACTTTGTAAAAATGCTGCGATCAACAACAGCTGTTTTCCTGCATTGTGTTTTTCTTAGAACAGTACTGTAGCACTTTTAATAGTTCTTCACTGTGTAGAGTGAAGCCTGGAATTTTCTCATACCAATGGCAGAATCTGACTTAAAGTTTGTAAAACATAAATAATGAAAATGTACAAAATTTAAATAAAGCTGAGAAATATATATATATTGTTTTTCCAACAATGATGCCTCTTATATAGGCTTTTCCTACAAAATAACACGAATAATATTTCCTGTAAAAAATAAATAAAAATAAATTTCTTAACTTAAAGTTATAATTTCCCAGGTGTATATGAATCATTTTAAGCTTAACTGTAGATTGTATTATGTTTCTTACAGTGCTCAGCATATATGAGTACACCCCTCACAAATCTATCTTTTAAATTCATATTTTTAATAGGAAGCTATACAATGTTATATTTGTGCATATACATTAGATTAGTCAGTACTGAAGCCAAATCTGGAGCTTAGCTAACAAAATAACGTACAATAATGGTCCAAAAACTAGTACACCCAAATGTATATGCTATAAAAAAATGTTAAATACAAATTTTAAAAGAGGAAAAATCAAGAGAATCAAAACAATTAAATAAAATTTAGTTGACATTTTGTAGGTTGTATTTTTATTTTTTATTTTTTTGCAATATTTAGCTTGATTTTAATTGTATTATCTTTCAATTTCTAAATTTGTTTGGTGACTAAAATATTATTTTAATAAATATATCTGTTTAATAAATTAGTTTTGTTAAAATGGACCAAAATATATTCCCTATATTTACTGAGAAATGGATACAAATATTCATATTGAAAATGGGCTGTACTCAATTACGCTGAGCACTGTATATGCACTCATTCCATCTTCCAGGTCATCATTCAGATAAATTCAAATACATGCAATAATTCATTTAAATGTTATAAGAAAACTGTATTTCTGATATAATAATTTGACCCCATTTGTAGAATTAAATATCTACCTAATAATGTGTGTGTCACAACAATACTTCATGCTTGAAATACTGCTCGGTGTGCAGGAAGGATCCTTGTAGAAAAGAATTACACTTTAGCATGCTTTTAAAATAGCGTCTTGAGTAAAAGTAAAAACAAGGACTTGTAAACTTACTTGTTTACATCAGTTTTTGATCTCATGCTCTGATTTGTTGCTTGATAACCAATCAAATCGCTTTCTTCAGCCAATGCCAGAGGCCAATTCTACATCGAGCCTACTCGATTTGACGTTATCCGGACAAGAGCTGACACATGAAACACCAACTAGCTGACCGACTAGCTGTTGCTACTGATTGGTCAGTCTGAATGTCTCAAATTTAGGATTCGGTCACATAGATAAAAGAACATTCTAACGTTGCCTCTCCCTCTTGCTTTCTGGCTTTTTCATGGACTCTCTATGCAAACTGTAGTAATTCATACACCGTTCACCTGATTTGGATGTAAATACTCAAATTAAAGTTAACAGTCTGCAGTTAAAGCACATCTTGTTCGTTTCATTTTAAATCCACTGTGTTGGTGTAAAGAGCCAAAAATGTTATGGACCTGACTGTTTATAAAGAGACCATTTTCTCTTTCATTGCAAAAAATGATTTCTCACTTTCTTCTAGACCAGAGGTGCCCAAAGTAAACCAAAATTAGCCCATTGTAACCTTTAATTTGGCCCACCATTCCATCTGAGAGGAGAGGGAGAATGATGGCGATGGTTGGGGCGAATGCCTTTAACACAGAGATTGTCATCTCTTATTTGACATAACCTTTTTGTTTGTTTGTTTGTTTGTTTTATTGCTGTTTAATTGTTTCATTTAAATGTTGTAAATTAATCAGATTTTTTTTAAATGTAAATACTGTCACTCAACAGACAGAGGACTTGGCAGAGGACATTGGCGAGCAAATCAAGGCAAAAAAAGTGTAATTCTGTTATAAATTAGATTGTTTTGTTTTAACTGTAATAAGTTCAGTATACAATGTAAAAAAATACTGTATTAGTTAATATAAAAAATTTTCTATAGTAATTTTTAAACATTTTAAAATAAATTAGGAAATTAGCCATGGCAACTTTATTTACCTCCGGCCCACTAGCCTCAATCAAGTTTGGTTTTTGGCCCTTGATAAGAAAAAGTTTGGGCACCCCTGTTCTAGACCAAATATCTAAAACTCTAAAACTAAGAATTATTATACTAGACAAGCAAAATATAGTGTCTTATTTTAAGAAATATTATGCTGGAACGAAGTGTGTTTTTCCTTAAAACAAGCAAAGTAATCTGTCAATGGTGTAATAAAAACAATCTTATGTCAAATGGAAAAACAAGATTATTTTGCTTACCCCATTGGCAGATTATTTTGCTTGTTTTAAGAAAAAACTCACTTAATATTGGCATATTATTTCTAAAAACAAAACATTGTGTTTTGCTTGCTAGAAAATGCTGCTTGATATAAGAATTTTGAGATATTTGGACTAGAAACAAGACAAAAAATCTAAGTAAGAAAAGCATTTTCTGCGGTGTTAATACTACATTTAATCATTATATGTACTATTAAATATTAAACAAACCTTGCAACCTTACACATGCTTTAGTTTGGGGATCAACAAATCAAAAAAGTACAATTTAAAGTTAGTTTCAGAGTACAATTTGTTCAGTTTTGTACAAGTGTTTGCAAAACACTTATATACACTTGTATTTTCAATTGGACCAGAGAAAAGCACTTAATTCTGAACATAGCTTTTGCCTTTTACAACTGCTCTATACCCCTGATTTAATCAAGACTAGGTGAACCTTACATAAATCATCTGAACCCTATGTCGCCCCTGTACATTAATGAGATAATAATCCTTTAAACAATTAACTACTTCTGTGGGCGGACACCATGTCCCCATCTCCTCCTGCCAGCACTCCTTGTTATTTTAAGGTATGAATGGGGAATGATTGAGGGGTCAATCAGTAGAAGGGATTTATTATGTGGGAGGAAGGAGGGTGGAGCTGTTTGGCAGGGGAAGGAGTGAAGGGAGCAAATGGAGATTGGGTCGCGTGGCACCATTCATGCGTGGACCTCCCTGGAGCGCAATCAATCCTTTTTATCTTTTCTGGATTTGTTATCTCACCATTTTTTGCTTGGATAATGACCCTATATCACTGCCAAATGCAATGATGAATTTTGAAAAAAATAAAAATACTTGTCCTAGTCATCTTTATAAGCAGTACTTGATGCCTTGCTATCCAGGCCATCTTTGTTTATTTTATTTTTTAAATCAATTAATTCAATCACTCTATTTTATTTCATGTTATTATTGCCCCTAAAAGTTCACCTATGGGAAGATTAGTAGATGCCTTGTGCTGATCAAAACTGAACACGTTGACCAAGGCAATATCGGTGTGAAGGTTTTTGATCTACCAGTTAGTAGGAAATTGCTTTTTTCCTGCTTCCCAGAGTACAAGATCTGTGGATTTTTTTTTTCTATTTTGCTTTCATATTTTAAGTTTCCTTTCACAGAACTAACTGTGGCTGTTTTAATACAAGGAAATCCTATCTTTATCACAGACATGTAACTAATCACATTTCTCTTCCTGCAGTGTTCCAAGCAATAAAAGATTCAGATTTTTTTTTTAAATGATTAATCTAAGGTATGATTTTGATCCAAAGCCAGAGTTATTTGGCATGGCCAGACAAGATCAAAACAGGATGTGGGAGCATTTTACAAACATGTCTAGACCCCTGTGTAGATCTCCGTGAGGAAGATGCTGAAATAATACCCAGTACACATCAAACACCTGGGGCCCTATCATACACCCAGTGCAATGTGGTTCCAGGCGTGATTCAAGTGTTTTTCAGTTTGGAGCAAATTTCATTTTAACATTGTGCCATGGTGTAAAAATATTAAATGCATTTTCGCCCATTTTTGCACTCATCGTGAGACTGCTGGTTTGAAAGGGAAGTGTGTTCAGTTAATATATGCATATATATTAGGAAATTATATGTATATATACAGTTGAAGTCAGAATTATTAGCCCCCCTTATTTGATTTTTTTTTCTTTTTTAAATATTTCCCAAATGATGATTAACAGAGCAAGGAAATTTTCACAGTATTCATTCATTCATTCATTTTCTTGTCGGCTTTGTCCCTTGCGGGGTCGCCACAGCGGAACGAACCGCCAACTTATCCAGCACGATTTTACGCAGCGGATGCCCTTCCAGCCGCAACCCACCTCTGGGAACTTCCACACACACATTCACACTCATACACTATGGACAATTTAGCTTACCCAATTCACCTGTACTGCATGTCTTTGGACTGTGGGGGAAACCGGAGCACCCGGAGGAAACCCACGCGAACCCAGGGAGAACATGCAAACTCCACACAGAAACGCCAACTGACCCAGCCCAGCCGAGGTTCAAACCTGCGACCCAGCGACGTTCTTGCTGTGAGGCAACAGCACTACCTACTGCGCCACTGGGTTGCCCAATTTTCACAGTATGTCTGATAATATTTTTTCTTCTGGAGAAAGCCTTATTTGTTTTATTTCGGCTAGAATAAAAGCAGTTTTAAATTGTTTAAAAGCCATTTTAAGGACAAAATTATTTGCCCCTCTAAGCAATTTTTTTTTTCGATTGTCTACAGAACAAACCATCGGTATACAATAACTTGCCTAATTATCTTAACCTACCTAGTTAACCTAATTAACCTAGTTAAGCCTTTAAATGTCACTTTAAGCTGTATAGAAGTGTCTTGAAAAACATCTAGTAAAATATTATTTACTGTCATCATGGCAAAGATAAAATAAATCAGTTATTAGAAATGAGTTATTGAAACTATTATGATTAGAAATGTGTTGAAAAAATCGTCTCTCTGTTAAACAGAAATTGAGGAAAAAAATAAACAGGGGGCTAATAATTTTGACTTCAACTATATATATATATATATATATATATATATATATATATATATATATATATATATATATATATATATATATATATATATATATATATATATATATATATATATATATATATATATATATATGGGTTTATTATTTTTAGTTTCGATTTGTCCAACTGTTGGGTTTTAGAGATGTATCCATATAGAGACATAGGAATAGGAAATAGGACTTGTGTTTGGATGTTGGCCATGGTGGTAAGGCTCAGTTTTTTTTATGGGTTTTGTTTATTTATTCATTTTCTGGAAATTAGAACTGAATTTAGAAACTGAAATAAATCTGAAATTAAAAGAAATAGCTTATTGAATAGATATCTTGAGTGGAGTGCGTCCAAAACAACCATTGTTTCTCAAATCTATGTGCATGATGTTTATTCAGTTCCTCAATTTTGAAGAGTTTTTCTACTTACAAAGTCAGCCATGTAAAGAGCGAATACACCATGGTGTAACAAACTCACTATTAAAGTGAATGGGAGATAAGACTCTGATTGGTTGCATGCACTTTATGCCTAAAGCCCCAGTCACTTTTCGCCCTATAGACTTCCATTCATACGTATGCGAATGCAGCAGACCGGAAATGCAAACTCGTGCGACAAGTTTCGCAGTTACTGAATTGGAAAGTTCAAGCTTGGTGAAGTCTGAACTGAGAAATTGCATCACGTGATTGAGTGAGACCAATCAAACATCAAAAAATTACCTCTCTGGACAGAAATTTAAAATATGAACCAATCGCTCGCTTTTTTAATGTCTAATTATCTGTTTAATCCCGGCCCTTTTCGTGCTGTACAACAGAATTTTGCACGCAAAAACTCTAGTGTGACCATGGCATAAAACACCACCCATAAGTCATTAATGGAATGAGGACAGCCCTTTAAGATGATGTGCTGGGTGCGATGACTGTTTTTCCCCTCCTTAAAATAGCTAATGTGGATTTGGACATGCCAGACATAGATTCTTTAATAGAGGGGGTGTCAAACTCAATTCCTGGAGGGATTTAGCCCTGTAGAATTTAGTTCCAGCCCTGCTTCAACACACCTAAATAGCAAATAACAAACTAAATCCAAATAACAAACTAATTGAATGCTTTAGACTAAAGCATTCAATTAGTTTGTTCAGGTGTGTTTAATTAGGGTTGTAACTAAACTGTGCAGAGCTATGTCCTTCCAGGAACTGAGTTTGACACCTGTGTTCTATAGAGTTTACACTTAAAAGGATAGTTTACATACAAAAAAAAAGAAAATTCTGCTATTAAGTACCTTCATATCATTCCAACCTCCTGAGGCCTCATTCACACTAGCAGCGACTTTATAGGTGTCTGTCGCTCAGGGTGGCGACCTGCTGCGAATGCAGGTCTGTGGAGGTATACAGCACAGAGAATACTGTACATCTGCCTCTGAGCGAGCTGAGAGAGGATTACGTGAACTCAACTGGTGCTCCTACTGGCTGTCGCTCTCTTTATTTGTATAAAGTTGACACAAAGTTGAAGGATTCTCAACTTCGTTGCGTTGCTCGGCACGCCCACCTGGTTACAAATGGTTGCTGTCGCTCACATAGACAGAGGTCGCCAGAAGTCGCTCACTCTCCGCTGAAATGAACAGTCGGTTGTCGATTTGCAGTAGCTCGTAGTGTCAATGAGACTTATTGTGAGACAATACAGTATCTTTGGAACACAAATTAAGAAAATAGTGATGAAATTGGAGACCTGACTCTCTATAGGCAGAAATCATTCAAAC
>LR812522.1:32546364-32898864 GCA_903798195.1 Danio kyathit
GATTTCTGTCCAGATAGACAGCTCTGCTGGTGACATTGGCATCGGTCAAATGGGTCGGATATCTGGAGGCATTTTCGGTCAGAGAAATGTGCCAGCAATTTGGGCCGGCCCACTCTTATATTTTCCTGAGACCCCGGCCCACCTAGGTGCCCTAGGTTCCTACAGCGTTCTTTTAGACTACAAAGTGAACCTGCAAGCGCTGCCTACAGAGGAGGCGGACCCAGTTCTTTCATTGTGTCCTGTTCGCGATTTGCGTATTATGTGGACCATACTCAGAGCTTTAGATCCTCTGAGCAGCTCTTTATCTGTTACGGTGGTCGGCAGAAGGGAAGTGCCGTATCCAAACAGAGGTTAGCCCACTGGATAGTGGATGCCATCTCCCTTGCTTCAGAGCCAGGGTGAGCCGTGTCCCCCAGGAGCGAGACTCCACTCAGAGCGAGACTCCACTCAGAGCGCGCATCCTCTTGGGTGTTAGCACGCGGCGCCTCTCTAACAGACATTGTAGAGCTGCGGTCTGGGCGACAGTGTTGGTGTTGTAAAATGCTTGCTACGCCTTTCTCTCAGTGATACGAGCTCTTTCTTGCTCTGTCAGCTGAGTTCCCCGCTTGGCGAACCCTGCGGAGTTCCTCCGAGGCCCCCAGCATCTGACTCAGCGGAGGAGTCATGTGCCTGGCCCGTTACGTTGTTGGCATGCCCTCTGGTCAGCCCACATTCTGGGTATAGATGCCTGATATGTGTAATCCCATGGTTTAGTCCCCCCTCTTAGGCGGGCTCGTGTCTTTCCTCCCCGCTAACCATCCTATATACAGTGTGTACTCCCCCTTCTCAGAGTTAGTCCACATGTCTTCTTCGGTTCGGTCTCTCCTTCTTGGCAGCAGGTGGCCTCCACAGCTTCCTCCCAATCGGGACTGCATGCTTTCCCAACGTACTGTCGTATTAAAATTCGTAGAATTAACTAGGTAAATACACGACTCCCCGAAAAATATATCTAAGCGTGTAAAGCCTCTCAGGTAAGTAAGGTAAGTTAACGCCAGGGGGCACGTTGGAGGGTTGCACCTCTGGTGATGTTGGTGCACTCACACCTAGCCGGGCAAACCTCTCACCAGTGACGTAGTAAGGTTCAGTCGCTGTGGCATGTTCCATACATTTCCCCATAGTGGAAGTTTCCACATAGCATTAAAGTTCCCCTCCTGCTGGGGAATGAAACGGTTACCACATAACCCTCATTCCCCGAGGGGGGAACGGAAATGTAATGTTCCTTCGCCACAGCGATTGCCCCTTAGCTGTTAGCTGTGCAAGGCTCTTCAGCTAGAAAAGGTGACTCAGAGATGCCCAGCTGGCATCTTTATCCAATATTGATTGTCATTGCTGTCAGCTGTGCATGCGGACGCCGCCAACTCATTGGCATTTCATTGGCCTGTTTTATTACTCTTTCAGATGATTGGCTTCTGATGTAATCCCCATAATGGAAGTTTCCACTTAGCATTTCTATTCCCCCCCTCAGGGAACGAGGGTTATGTAGTAACCATTTCGTTACAAACTGATATATAATATAACTGATACTGATAATATATATTTGAGTTAGTTCTTTTCAGTGTACTAGTTGATTATGTACATAAATTGCGCTGACAGATTTGCTCACAAATCCGATTCAACTCAGTGATCTGGTCAATATTAAAGGCTCACTGGAAGAATATATTAACAATAACTTTTTAATTAAATGACATTTCAACTCACTGACCCAGTTATTCATTTAAATGTTAATGGCTCACTTAAAGGAAATATTAAATTGTCAAAATTTGTGAGAAAATATTAACAATTGTTATTTATGTCTGAACTACTTAACTTTAAAACATTTTTATGTGAATATATTTCTTATTTGAGTGCTTTATTGAGAACTCCTTGCTCTAAGAGCTGCATTCTGGTGAAAAATCAATGTGTGTAATGTTCAAAGAGAGTATTTTGTTGTGCTGTTTTTCATCCAAAACAAAGCAGAGTAACAGGTCACCAGTTTCAAACCTAATTCTTCATATAAAAATTATGTTTTGTCAGGAAAAAAAATAAAAATAAATTTCCCACTCAAGCTGCAGGCCCATGTTTTAACCTACCGCTGTTAATGACTATGGTTCAATGGAAGAAAAAAAACATTGTCATTATTTAAACCTTTAAAAAATCCAGCAATTATAGAAAAAGAAAACCTTTTAAAAATCTTAAGCACTTTTCAGTGAACCAGTTGATTTGCTTAATTAATTTCAGATTTACTGTTAACTCACTGACTCACTTGTCAACAGCTCAGGGGACATGAAAAAAGAAATATATATTCTTTAATATACATATCAAAATGTGTGAGAAAATATTGACACAATTTTCATTTTTCTGGTTGCACTGCTATAAAACATTCTCTATATGATTCCATTTGACATGTAAGTGTTTTTTTTTCTGCACTGTGAACTCTTCATTCTGGTGAGAAAATCAATTTGTGTAATCTTCAAAGAGAGCATTTTGTTATGTTGTCACTTCAGCCATTGTGTTTGGTTTCTGCAGATGTGTTTGAGGACTCTCCAGGCATCAATAGACAAAAACAGATTATATACAGTAAACATCTCTCTCTCTATCTCTTTCTCTCTAGGTTATTAGTGTCTCTTTTCATTGGCCTCAGTGTATTGTGGAACAGCTGCTCTCCATACAGAAAAACATTGACTCATCTGTTTTCTCCTTTGCTGTCAGGAAGTGACACAGCAAATGCTGGTCATGCATGGTTTGAAGCATGATTATTATATTATCATGCAACCCCAAGAATGCAGTTTTGACCTAAAAAATGTTTATGCATGCAACTTCAGTAGAATTTTTTTTAATTACCCTAAGGAACCTTAAGCCAGGCTATTTAAAGGAAGTTTAACATCCTACAATTACATGTAATAGAGCTTTGATAGCACAATACCTGCAATAAAAGTTTTGTTCTATTGTATTTCTTATAAAGCACTGACATGATAATGGTTGTGACTGAGCAGTGAAGATATAAATACATTAATGAAGCTGCAGTCTATAGTCTAATAGTCAATAGTTAAAGTTGTGGGCCTGTAGTTATACAGTAGCTCTAATGGAGCTAGGACTACAATTGTCCTTTTCACTGCAATGTACATGTAATTAAAGGAGAACCATTACATACAGTCATTAAAAGACAGATCAAAATAGTGAGAGAAAATGAGTAATGACCAAAGGCATAGAATTAACGTTGACGGAGGTGATGTCCCCATCTATATCCACTGATTATTGAAAAATCCCCACCAATAATTGAATCCTTTTCAAAATAAAATAATTCTCTCTCAACTCTTATAAACGTACATGTGCAGAAAGGGTTAAATCGTGTTCTTTACTTAAGTCCTAACTTTCAAAAATGTGAGAGGTTGTAGCTATGTTGTAACTGCAAAAACATTTTCATGGACATAATTCACTTAAAGTGAGGTTCTCTATTGAATGTTTATCGTAACAACAGTAACAAGGGCTGTGCAATGAATTGAATTTCAGTTTCAATTTTGGTCTCCAAAGGTTATAAAAAAACAATAATTGAGATAAAATGGTTATTGCATCACATGCCTCCTCCTTTCCAAAAGTTTGCATTCATAGAGTTTAGAAAGGTCTCCAAAATCAAGAGCAAATCTATGACATTTGGTATGATACAGGTTTTCCTACAACTTGACACCAAAAAAGCTTTGATGTCAACCCTCCTGAAAAAAAATAGATAAAAAAGAATGTACATTTACTAAACAATTTGGGAAACCCATTCAAATCATTGAAGTCAGGTATTCCATTCACTTGCTTAGCCTTATGTGTATAAAGTAAATCACCTAGACATGCTTCTACAAACCTTTGTTGTGATTTTGTATTTTATTATTGAGATTTACACCATCTGAAAACTCAAAAGCTTTCTAGTAATTGTCTTTTTTTTAGGTTAGGCAACTTTAAACTGAACATCGGAAATGTGAGGGTGCAAAAAATCTACATACTGAAAAAAAATCACGTTTAAAGTTGTCCAACCTCAAGTCCTTAGCAAAGCATATTAATATTGAGGGTAAATACATGGAAGTTACACTACAGTATTTATTAAGCACAACTAAAAGTTTCTATATACAAAATTTCATAAAAATATTTCTCCAGGAACATATTAAATTTTATACCTGACCTTTCGCATTTTATCCATTTGCTCTCAATCAGGGATGAGCTTACGATTTGAATCTAAAGTCACATCTGACCTTAAACAGTCCATAAAACTGTGACTTAGGTCTCAGCTAAGCTCACTATTTTTATAGAGAAGCTATTTAGAAAATTTGTGACTGGCTCACCTGAACTTTAAGTTTTAGGGTACTTTCACACCTGTGTATCAATTCTCTTGTTCCGAAACAGGGATTAAAATTGTAACAATGTTGCTCTTTGTTTTTGGTGCGGTTCTCTTTCTCCTCACAGTGGTCAGAGTTTCACAGGTTGTTTTGCAGAGTCCTGCTCATGCATCATGCGTCCTTATTTTAAGTTATGACGATGAGCAATAAGACATTATAAGTAAAAGCTGCACTTTCATTTTGAATGGTGACACCCACAGACATAGCCACCAAATATAAATCAGAGAGGTAAAACTTTATCATACATAGCCGTTGGCTTATGCATTATAGGCTTTACATAGTAGAAAGCAATAACAGATAAACCAAGACTGCAGTTCGGTCAATTGTTCTAACGGATAAACAGCTCTTTTTAATGGTTAACATGCTTTTACTTTCATATTTGACATGAAACGCTCATTTACTGGTAGGAATGACATCTTACCCTACTCATTTCTCAATTCTCTCTTCATATAGCCATATATATGCCTGTAACATATCTATAATACACTGTGATATAGCCTGGTTCGGATCGTATTGCTTTCTCACTATAATCGATCCACTCCAGAGTTTGTTTCAATCGAGCCGAGACCACCTCATTCAGGCGATCTCGGACCAATTGTTTTCGCGCGGATCCGAGCACGATTGCTGGATTCACATATGCCAAACAAACTGAAAGGTTCCGAAACAAATGTCTAGGTGTGAAAGCACCCTTAAGTTAAGTTTTAAGCTGAAATGTAAGTATTTTCCCACTTAACCTGCTCGAACTCACTCGATATGCTCCAAACATTGATCAAATGTATCATCTTCCAGGGCCTCCTCCCTTGCAAAGACAGTCTCTGGACATTCTGTATCAGCTTTCAAATGATTTGCAAAAACTTGATTTACTTGGCTCACAAATTTTTTGCTGTTCTTAGCATTTAAATTGAGCAAACATGAGCTACCTCAGATGGGTTGTTTACAGTCTGCACGTGAAGAGATGCTGTAACTTGTTTTGTTGATCTGGGTCAGATTGCTTTATGGCTCTCTATCATTACTAATATAAAGACATTGTAGAGAATAGATGATCCTAAAAGAAGAATTTCTAAGCTTTAAACGGAGACCAAGCTTGAGTGGGTAATTCCCAAAGAGCAGAAACAAGTTAGTGGAATTTTGCTGCGTCCACATACAAACATTATATTTTAAAAGGTTTACAGTAGGAAATGTACAAAATATCTTCATGAAGCATGATCTTTACTTATATAAAAGGGCTGGACAATAAAACTTGCATGGCTAAATTTGACCAGCCTGTCTTCATTGATTGCAAATTCCACCAGTAAGACCAGAGTGTAAAGGTTTAACTAGCAGAGTAATAGCACAGTTTTGTCTAAATTATGTGACATATCAGAATTCAAAAGAGGACAAATTGTTGGTGTGCATTTGCTGGCGCATCTGTGCCCGAGACAGCAAGTCGTTGTGATGTATCAAGAGATACAGTATCCAGAGTAATGTCACCATACCACCGAAAAAGGGTAAACTACATCCAACAGGAGTAACTTTGGATGCAAGAGGAAGCTGTCTGAAAGGGATGTCCAGGTGCTAACCTGGATTGTATCCAAAAACATAAAACAGCTGCCTGACTAACTGCAGAATTAAATGTGCACCTCAACTGTTCTGTTTCCAACAAAACTGTTGGTCAGGAGCTCAACTAGGTCAATATACATGTTTGGCTGCTATAGCCAAATTTTTGGTCACACGTGCTTATGTCAAATGTTGGTTTCAAAGGTGCTAACAGCAAAAAGATTGAGCTGTGGACAATGTAAACCACATTTGTTTTCTGATGTGTCCACCTTCACTGTATTTCCCACATCTGGGAGAGTTACAGTGTGGAGAAGCCCCAAAGAAGCTTACAACCCAGACTGCTGCATGCCAAGAGTGAAGCATGGGGGTGGATCAGTGATGGTTTGGGCTGCAATATCATAGCATTCTCTAGGCCAAATACTTGTGCTAAATGGACATGTTACTACCAAGGACTTCACTAATTGATGAAAGTGAAGGAAAAAACCTTGAGAGAAACCAGGCTCAGTTGGGCACAACCCTTTCTCCTCTTGCCAAACTTCCTGTGCAGAGCTGCAGTCTAGGCGCCGGAGGCTGAAAAACGCTGGACATCCAATGTGGAGAAGCTACAGGTGTGAGTAGGTCATCGGCGGGTGTTCAGGCTGGCCAACGGGATCAGACCGGAGACTTGTCTGTCACTGGGGTCTTTTAGGAATCAGTCTTATGCATCACCACCACCACAGCATCTGCTCAGGATACGGCCTGGTCTAGGATTATGGAAACCTCTGGATAATAAAAAACAGACTAACATAATCAAAGATGCTGTTCAAATTATAATGTCTTACAATACACACAGCAAGACTGATTCACAGAGTGGTGTGATGAACATGAAAGTGAAGTTGAACATTTCCCATAAACTGCACAGTAACCGGAACTAAACATTATTGAGCCATATTGGGGTGTTTTGGAGGAGCGGGTCAGGAAACATCACCAAGGACCTGGAAAATATTCAGCCAAACGATTGACTCCAAATCCCTCTGGCTATTGTGCAGCACTTGTATCTGTCATTCCAGAGACAAATTGATGTTGTATTGTGCGTAAAAGAAGGCCCTACCCCATACTTATTATTGTCTAAAATCTTCAGTTTCATTGTCCAAAACCTGTATCTTCATATACTAATGATTTTTGATATGCAAAACAAAAGACAAATGCATCATTTTGATCCGTACTATACTATTCACCTTTTTCTCCACGTACGAGTGGGCACAGCCATTTGAATCTTTTTGGCTCGAGACTTCTGGTCTGATTCACTACCATTAATTTTTATATGTTAAAATCAGCTTGTTTTGCTGCTTTATGTCGCAAACTGATATTTTCTTCTTATATGATTCTATTTTGTCTGCATAGTCATGCAAACACTTGTTTGTAGAGCAAGTAGTTTGACCGTTTTCTGCTGTTTATTATTCCTAGTCATTTCTCCCATAGGCAGCTGAATCGGAAGTTCTAATACAATCGCAAAAACGAGCGCACATCCGCATTGAAGAAGAAGGTCAATACTATACTACCATAGTATTTCTGGCTTTTGATATAAATATACCTTTGTGACTTGTTACTGGTTCTGTGGTCCAGGGTCACAGTTGTGAAAGGATACTCCATTGTCAGACAGTGAATTCTTGCATGGTATGCTGATATGTTGCTACTTTTACAGTAATTCCATTTGGAAAGTTTCCTCACTACTAAATACTTCACTGCCAGCTATTTATTCTATAATAGTATTTGGTTAATGGTAGGAAAGTTGGTGACACCCATAAATCAGCTATAAAGTATTAGGCGACGTACAATCACAGAGCGAGATCAACACATGCTGAGGTGTGCAGATGTCAACAACATACTGCAGAGTCAATAGCAACTGATCTCCAAACTTTGTGCGGCCTTCAAATGAGTTCAAGAATAGAGACCTTCATAGAACAGGTTTTCATAACAGAGTAGCCCTTCATGTTCCAACATGACTGTGCACCAGTGAACAAAGCACCCAACTGTGAGCTACAAGCAAGTATCGCTGTAGCCCAGGGACCTCCAAGTGGGAGGAATTACACCACAAATTGGCTGGGTGACCTCCAAGTGGGAGGAACTTACACTGAAATTAGGTTGGGTTTAGGGTTGATGGAGGTGTAGTAGACGTTAATAAAACACAACAGGTTGCTGTGAGGTTGGGTTTAGCCTTGTGGTAGGTGTAGACATTCAAAAAACACAATAGGTTGGACTCTGTGGCCCCGTTTACACTAATGCGTTTTCGTTTTAAAACGCATAAGTTTTGCTACGGTTATGCCATCCGACCACACTATGCCGGAGTTTTCGAGCCCCGAAAACGGAGCGTTTTGAAAACGGTGAAGAGCCCGTTTTAATACTGAAACGCTGCTGCTCCGTCTCTGTGTGGATGGGGGAAAACGGAGACATATGAAAACGGAGGCGTGGCTGCTGAGATTCGCTACCTGATTGGGGCTTTTGGGTCATTGCGTATCCTTCCCTTATTTGTCAAGCCCCTATCACATGACTATAACGCTACCGGAAGACGGCAGACCAGCCTTCACTGTAAACAACAACATGGACACAGAAATGGGAGCGTTGTTTGCACTATTGTCCGTTTTAGGTGCCATTGTGCAGTTAAACTCTGCCTTTTTTACTACAGCAGCTGCATAAATTCACAAGAAGCAAGCTATTGTTCGAGCACTCGCCAATCGCTCGCGTTCATCGTTCAACCAGCGTTTGTTGACTAACAATCACCAAATGCCGAGCGAGACACAGGCTTCCTGTTTATACTTGAACTCGCATGCCCAGAGTGCGCAAATGGTCACGTGATATACGTTTTTGGTGGAGTGGTGTGGACGGAGATATGTTTAGAAACGCTAGATGAAACGCTAGTGTGGACGCGGATCGTTTTTGATAAAAAACGCCGTTTTAAAACGAAAACGCATAAGTGTAAACGGGGCCTGTGTCATGTACAGGTTCAAGTCCCACACACTTGGAGCTGACCAGCCCAAACTACAGATTAAGACTGGGTTGTCATTAAAGTATATGCGTATATAAAGGCAGATGTCCAAAAAATGTTTGCAATATTGTCTATATGTAAGAGATAATCAATGGCTGGTCATCTGTTAAAGGATTTTAAATGTACAACATGGAGGCAAAGAACCACCCGACACACAGTGGAGGCATTGATTATCCAACCCAGGCTTATTGCTATATACATTTCTGGAGAGAGCAAAATACATTGCAGGAGCTACTTTTTTTTGCAGTTTTTGTTTTTTGCGAATTCACCAGAGGCTAATGTGTATGCTTTTTCTGATCTCAAATTTCTCTTGTCAGTGTCATTCGCGCCTGCTGTTCTCGTGTAAATCCACCAGAGGTCGCTGTCGACTGACTGACTTACTGACTGACCAGCCTACCGTTAACCTCAGCCTTCCCATTCTCTAAACCTAACCAATAATGTTTTGAAAAGCACTGATTGTCCTGCCCACCCCCTTCCCTAAACCCAACCGCAGTGTTTTAAACAAAGCCCCCAGATTTTTATTATGTTTTCAGATTTTACCACACTGTTATTTACTTGTTTATTTTATTTTTTAGCTTTTGTTTTTGTCTTACCTGCTTTCTGGAAATGTTCTTCACCTGACTCGAACCCCGTTGTTGCAGTCAATTGCGTTCTGCGGCTCAAGTTCGCCAATGTACATGGTGAGCTACAGGACATACTGGTAACAGTGGCAAAGCCGTCCATATGGAGGTAAGTGGTCAGCTGGTAATTAAGAAAAGGAACGGCGTCATACCGAGCCAGTTTCTGTGTCCGACGATCGGGTTATTGTGGTCCTAACCTTCAACCACCACCCATTCCACAATGCACTGGCCCCTGTAGGTGGTGAGCCTGCAGAAGGATGGTCCCACTTCAGTCCTTAGGCCTAAGCCTGGCCGGGATCCATGGGAAAAAACCCGGCCACCAGGCACTCGCGTACGAGCCCCAACCGTAGGCCTGGCTCCAGGGTGGGGCCCCGGCTGCGCCATACTGGGCAACATCACGGTCCTTGATGTAATTAAGTTGATAAGGGGTGTTTTGTTGTTTGTTTGGGTATGTGCTTTGTTAAGGGCTGTCTTGTCCCTGTATGAACAGTAAGAGTAGGAGTTTGGTTCACATTGCCGGCAATAAGTCAGACTTGTTTCCAGTGCATGTTAGGCTCCGGCAGGGCTGCCCTTTGTCACCAATTCTGTTCATAATTTTTATGGACAGAATTTCAAAGCGCAGCCTTGGGCTGGAGGGGGTCCGGTTTAGGGACCTCAGGATTTCATCTCTGCTATTCGCAGACGATGTTGTTCTGTTGGCTTCCTCGAACATGGACTTTCAGCATGCACTGGGGCGTTTTGGATAGAGCGTGAGATTGACAGGCGAATCGGTGCAGCGGCATCAGTAACGCGGTCGATGTACCGGTCCGTTGTGGTAAAGAAGGAGCTGAGCCGAAAGGCAAAGCTCTCGATTTACCTGTCAATCTATGTTCCTACTCTCACTTATGGTCATGAGCTTTGAGTCATGACAGAAAGGACAAGATCTTGGATACCAAGACACGGCTGAAATGAGTTTCCTTCGCAGGGTGGCAGGGCGCACCCTTATAGACAGGGTGAGGAGCTCTGTCACCCGGGAGGAGCTCGAAGTAGAGCCGCTGCTCCTCCACATTGAGAGAAGTCAGCTGAGGTGGCTCGGGCATCTGTTTCAGATGCCTCCAGGATGCCTACCTAGAGAGGTGTTCCAGGATTGTCCCACTGGGAGGAGGCCTCAGGGAAGACCCAGTACAAGCTGGAGGGACTATGTCTTTTAACTGGCCTGGGAACGCCTCGGGATCCCCCCGGAGGAGCTGAAGGAAGTGTCTGGGGAGAGGGAAGTCTGCTGCCCCCGTGACCCAGCCCCGAATAAGCGGATGAAAATGACATGACATGACGGCGTCATACCGCTCCATAGCGTTTGTTTTAAAGATAAAATGCAGTCATACATAGCTCTGGCTACATAATTCGGAATCTCCAGAAATGTATATAGGGTTGCGTTTTCAGACCTATGTTGCGATTATTCTGCATATTTCATGGTCATTTACTAAGTTAAAAATTGTTTTGCAAATTTTGAATGAATTTTCATCGGTTATGATGTTAGATCTCCTTGTCTTCACAGAGAGAGAGAGAGAGAGAGAGAGAGAGAGAGCACAAGAGATATGTGTGTGCTTGTAAGTGACATGTGCACAGGCTATCTAACAACTGGTGGCTTTTTCTGATATTTCAGTCTAATACTGTGAAAGCTAGCACAAATTTCATAGTATACCAAGTAAATGAATAAAAATCTCATTAAACAGACCAGATCAATAAAACACGCTTTTTGAATAGGTTATTTGATGCATCGACTAATGAATATAGATAGATATTTTTATTTCCTGCACACTTCCCACTTTATTCTGTTTTAAACTTTTAACATGTGTATATGCTTCTGCTTTGATCAAATCTCATATCAAGGAAACAATCTGCATTTTTACATTTTCAAAATACGTCATTCTCTGTGATTTATGACCTGTTTTTTGGGGACAAAACAAATAACCCCATGAGGTCAAAATTTACTAGTATTGATATACTTTTGTAACGAACACAATGTAGAGAATACAAGTCACACACACACCCATACACACAGGGTTTACCCTATGGAGTAGATAGAGTATCTCTGATTTTAAGATACAATCTCAGCTAGGGAGATAAAAGGACACCACATTCACATATACATATCACGATGTCCTGAAATCTGAATGTCATCTTGATCAAAGCAAGATGGCACAATACCATCTTCTGGGGAGACACTTTTATAGCATTAATAATATAGTTTGACCTATACTAATGCATTAATAAAATGTATAATTATATTTGTTAATAGCAAATTCACTAAGCGATTATACTAAGGATGTATAAACATATTGCTCGCTCTTAATTTGTTAGCGAATGTATTCTTTAATGTGTTTTGTTATCAGTTGATGTATTTAAATATTAAATGTGTATATTTAGTCACATTTTAGGAAAATGTATCTATTCGAAACATAAAGTGTAAAAAGACAGGAGAACAAAAACTGTTCAATTCAATTGTCACTGTCTACAGAAAAATCTTATTGATTAATTATTTCATTTATTTATTGTTTGTTTGTTCAAAGAGTGAATCAAACTCTTTGAATGCTGCTCACCTCCTTTTGAGTGATGCTCCTGGCCGTTAGATCGCCCCCTGGGGGCTGGCTGCAGTACAAGTCATAAAGCCCCCCTCCCCCATGTTAACCATCGAGACTTGAACCCAAATAAAAAAAAACTATTACACATGTCCTGAAAGATGGATTTGGTCAATTAAGGCACTGGTTATCAAGCTGATATAGGTTCAGATGTTCATTTTTGTAAACAGTATGTTTTTAGCCAGTAATTTAATGCTATAAAAACGGGGCGTGTCATCGTGATTAACAGTTGTGATTGACAGCTTCCCTAAGCAGACTGTCGGAGCTTTGGGAAGAAATTGAAGTATCAGTGTTCGATTTCTGTGTTATTTTACCATGATAAAATGAGTTGATCAGCAGTAAACTATATTTTTTTACCTACAGATCACTGTTTATTCGGTTAAATGTGGGCTTTGTTTGCTGATACACGCCGACTGTTATCATGTCAGGGAAAACAGGTGATCGTTATCTAGCAGTAATTCTCTTTATGGGTCTGAAATAATAATTAGGAAGACAAAACTAATGTTAGACTATCTCCACATCCATTACCTGTAACGTTATTCGAACTTGATTTTAAGAGCGTCTCTGACATTTTAAGTTTATCAATGTTATCAAGTTAATCTACTGAATTTGCTGTTTCAAACATATTCAACATTCTAGAAAGAGAATCTTATATAACAAATAGAGCTGTAAACGTTATATATTATTTATATACATCATTTACCAGTTGCTTTTTATTTTAAAACACATAAAAAACAATAAAATGAATGTATATTCCTCTTTGCCAGATATAATTAAGACATCGAATAAACCAAATGAAAGCAGAGGCAAAAAATAAATAAATAAATAAATAAATAAATAAATAAATAAATAAATAAATAAATAAATAAATAAATAAAATAAACAATATACAAGCGATGTTCCAGCAGCTGATGGACATCAGTTCATGTATTAATACTGCAAGTTTATTGTACAAATTGATAAGGATCATTTTATATAGTGCAGGGATGTGTAAATATCCTCTTGATATTTAGAAAAATTGCTCTATCTTTTGCTAATATAAAAGGACAATTTTTCCCGCATGACAAATAGCTGTCCGTGATGTGTATATTTCGGGTCCTGGTTATTGTTTATTAAAAATAAAAACCTTTCTAAAAATGTAGGTGATGTTTACAAGCTATTTTTCACATTTTACAAATGTTAATTCTACCCCTATGAAGATAATAAATACCAACAACCAGTTATAATATATATATATATATATATATATATATATATATATATATATATATATATATATATATATATATATATATTTGTGCGTATAGCTTAGTTTAACTTTGGCGAGAGTGTATGAAAGATTGTTTATTTTGCAGTCCAACATATTGTTTTTATTAAATTATTAAAAACAGCTTACATCACACAGATTAATATACTCATTAATTATATACTACATATTAGTTGTAACACATTACCCTAACACTGCTGAGAACATCCTGCAGTCACCTCAAAAAAAAAAAAAAAAAAAAAAACATCTGGCTTTAGACTACGTGTATCAAAATATTAGCAATCCTTTTTGACATTTGCTATACTAGATGTTCTACTTCTCAGTAACCCCCCTCCTTCAGGGCCGAGCATCTGTGCCCTTGCCTCTTCAGTATGTCCGCCTCCACATGAATAATGGACGAGATCGCCAATTAAATATTGAAATGAAATCAGAGGAATGAGATGAATTTAAAAGGAGTCAAACAATTCTACATATTTGCCTCCGTAAGATGAAATCTTCTCCGTGTTTGATAGTTTGACTCCAGATATTCCTTTCAGCTGCTTGAGAATGGAAGACATTTTAGCACTTCAGGCTTATCAGCAATAGATAGCTAATGTCCAGGTATAAGTTTTAGGGAGCATACGTAATACAGCTTATTCTGGAAATATATTTATTTTAAAAGAGATGCTGCATCGCTGTAATGCCATTGTCTATTGCATTGGCTAATGCTAATCAGTCAGGCAATTAGTCAAATAATCAAAATACTGATAATCATTAAATTTATTTATATATTTAATTTTTCTCAAACAGAATTTGTTGGCATAAAGAGCAACTTTTTATTATTATTAAAAAAAAATAATAATTAATTAAAAAAAGAAACAGTCACAAATGATTTTTCAGTACAGTGGTCCCTCGTTATTAGGCAAAATTCGTGAAGTAGTAAATTTTTTACAATTACTATAGATGTAGAAGGCTGTAAAAGCCCTCACTACACACTTTATACACATTTCTCTCTTGTTTAAACACTCTCAAAGTTCAAACTTTCGTAGAAAAATAAGTTCAGTATTATAGAATGAAACCAAAGAACAAAACCATTTGATCTACATTTATCTATTCCATAATGGCGCCCTACAGCCACGTAACTTCTACCTTCCTTTAGCATGTCCAAAAGTTCAACTTTTTTGTACGTTGGTTAGCATCTTCCTCTGCCTTTTGGGTGCCATTGATGGTGCAGAACAAGCCGTGGACATTGTGGAAAGAAAACTTGCAAGCATACAGTACAGCACTTCAGAGTCACATTGCTATCGATTGAAGATTCATGTCAATTTGTCAAGCTGAACACATTATTCTGTACTGTACATGAGACACGGCATGGTGGAGATCGATTGACAATGGACTACAGCCGGTCAGGACGCAGAACACAATGCGCTAGTCAGGACTCAGAACACAATACGCCTTAAAAAAAAAGTTGCGCATTAAAGTTTCTCAAATTGCCTGAAAAAAATCTGTGAAACTGCATGGCCATAAAAAGTGAACCACGTTTATAGCAAGGGAACGCAGTAGTTCATTAGTTCTTTAGAAAGTAGTCACAAAGGCAAGGCATTTTTCATTTAACAGAGTCTAACAAATAAATATGGGAGGACTTAACCAATAAGCAAAGTAAGCAGCCGCTTAGGGCTCAAGGGAATTAGGGGGCCCCAACCAATGCCTAGAAGCCAATATTAATCATATAGCTCTTTTATAAATGTTCTATTATATGTTGTAAAATCTGTCTTTAACCATTAATAATTTAATGTTATTACTTCTTTTTAAAACCAGGTGGCCCCATAAATGGTGAAACATTCCTTCCATACTGCACATGCAAATATTAAAATCTAACCACAAATATGGCTGTACATAGTTAGTTTGTTAATTTATTATATTTACTTTTATATTTAAAAAAAATCTACAGAGAAAAAATATCTACAGAGAAAGAGAGTGTTTTGGGTTTTAGTGCTAGAGCCTTGAATACCTTGCTTAATACTAGGGTCGCATACAATGAATTGCTTTAAGCCCTCAAATCACTAAGTCCGCCCCTGCATATAGCTATAGTATAAGTTAGGGATGAAGTACATCTAGTAGGTTGTTATCACAGAATAAAGCCCGACAGGCTTATTGGCAGCCCAATGCAAATCAGTGGACTGTTGAAGGGCTTTATTCTGCCAAAACAACCATCCTGTGGTGCGTTTCCCAAAACCATCGTTAGCCAACAAAGGTTGCAAGTTCCGTCAGTACAAACATAGTTCGTTAATTTGTCATTTTCCAAATCCATCGTTCCAACAAACATTTATAAACTGCGTTGCAAATTTGTACGCTTGCAACTACACCTCTAGAGCTGTAGTTAGAAGCATTGTTCCTGGCTGTGTTCTCTTCCCAGTTATCCCCCTCATGCCCTATTCCTTTTGAACGTTCCAGCATTTAAACTTGGAATGATTTAAAAAAAAATAAATAAATAAAAAAAATAACAAATAAAAAGTAATCTCACAAAACACAAAAAGTGTAATTTGCTTTCAAAGTATGTTTACAGTTCTGTTTTAGCTATCTTCATATTGACAATTGTGTTCTTTTCGTAGTGCACTGTTTGAAAACATTTATGCCATTCTGAAAGCAGTTATGGCTCACAACGAAAGCCATAGATGACCTCTTTTTTAAAAGCTGAATTTACGTCTCCAAAGCTTGTGAAAAAAATATTTTTTTGTCTGTAGCCTACAGTATATGACTATTGGTTTGAACATTTCTGCAGTGGTTTGATTATGTCAAATTGTAAAAGTAGACTTTTCAAAAAATAAATAAACAATATCCTACTTAATAATAATAAAATACTAATATTGTATTAATAATATTTAATTATTATTATTTTTCCTAATAAACAGCCTACTGTAAATTACAACCATTAACAATTTATATGATTTATATATGAGATTAGAATATGTGCTAGCTAAGTGGTTTTATGTTTTAGCATAGAATATGAAATATTCTCAATAATATTTGTAAAGGAAACATTGGCCCTATATGTGCCGTTTACATATATTTCAGTTAATATAGAAAGCGAGTGCATTTTTTTTACCAAAACTAATATTGGATTTTTTTTTTAAATATAATTTTATACAAAAAAAAATTCTGGTCATTTTCTCTAAAGAAGTTGTTACTTCGCCCTGTTTAGAGCATCATTATAGGCATGTTATGTTATAACTAACATGGTTCAAACGATGGATATGTGACAGAGAAACTACGGTATTGTGGAAACACTCGTCACTACTTCGTTCATTTCCCAAACCATGCATCGTACTATGATAGTTCAGCCATGAGTTATGTCGTTGTTTGGGAAATGCACCCCTGGATATACTTGTACTGTATGCACAGTTCAAAAAGTGAAAGGTGCTTTTTCGATCACCAGAGTAAAAAGGAACACAAGCCACAGTGGCCATACTTCGCCACTGTTTCATAAGAGCACATGCCAAGGTAGACATAGCCTCAACATGGCATGCACAAATAAAACATTGCCATTTGGAGTTGTATGATTTCATGTATTATTTATAGAAGAAGATCTGAAATATTACAGTCCATGCTGTTGTCATAGTAGTTCATGCTGTTGTTTAGCCGTGACATTATGGACATAGAAACCGTTTCTAAAATAGAAATATTGCATGTTACAGTCATGGATGGAAATTTACCTTTTATCGCATGTTAGGATACAGTATTACAGAAAAGTATTTATTTCATTGTTTACTGTATGCCTTTGAATATCTGTATCTACAATCAACATCTCAACATGGGATGATCATGAAGTACGCATAAAAAAAGAGCTAAAACATCACAATTCTTAACTTTTTTGGCACAACTTAATTGTTTTATGTTCAATCCACGTTCAATCTATTTCAGAGTTTAAGTTCAGTTTAGTTCATTT
This sequence comes from Danio kyathit, assembly GCA_903798195.1. Classification (NCBI taxonomy): domain Eukaryota; kingdom Metazoa; phylum Chordata; class Actinopteri; order Cypriniformes; family Danionidae; genus Danio; species Danio kyathit. The sequence continues at coordinate 32,563,753 of LR812522.1, forward strand.
CAGTGTGGTTTCATTTTCAGGGCTGTAAGTCCAAACACTGAAGAGCAAATCCATCGATGTGCAGCTCCACAAGTCCCGAACCAGGTAAGCCAGTGGCGAAACATGAAGGAATTGTGTGGAACCTGGTATTTTTTACAGTGTATGAGAATAAAAAAAAAGTGAAAGGTTGGAAAGAACAAAATTCTCACATGGACATCTTTATGATGTTTTAATGCTTCTATGTTGGTTAGTTTGTTTGTTTTAGATTTGAATAAAATGAATTTATTAGTTTGTCTTTTTTCTTACTTTTTTGAATGTTTTCATATAAAATCTGCATGTTAACATGCTATGGAAATGTGATTTAAAGGTTAAATAAATATCCATCAATTTACTATACTGTATAAACAGTTTTATGCAAAAATTTGGCCACCCCTCATAATTATCATAATTACAAATCATAATTTGCACTGCAAACCCCGCTGTTGTCGTTACTAAAGATATTAAGCTAATATAACTTGACATTACTTAAAATATCAAGTTTTGGCATCAAAACTTAAACAGGTGTTTAACTTATTAATTTGGCAGCAAAACATTTTTATTTAATATTTTAAGTTCACTGAACTTAGCATTTTAATTTCTTTAAATGAGTCACCATGTCTCTGTTTAAAATAATTAGTTGCACTTGAAATTCTGCCTTGACAACTGGGCTGATTGCTCGATATATATTATATGACACAAGGTGGTCATTTTGCTTGTGTTGCTGAATTTTGCTGAAGTGCAACAGGACAGATGTACTACCTGAACCCATCTAACGAAAGAGAAAAGTTAAATTAGTAAGTAGATATCTAAATGCTTATATACATTTTTCTTAAGTGATATACACGCAGGGGCGACACGGTAGCGTAGTGGGTAGTGATGTCGCCTCACAGGAGTCCCGGCTGGGTCAGTAGGCATTTTTGTGTGGAGTTTGCTTGTTCTTTCTGTGTTGGTGTGGGTTTCTTCCAGGTGCTCCAGTTTCCCCCACAAGTCCAAAGACATGCGCTATAGGTGAAATGGGTCAGATAAATTGTCTGTAGTGTATGTTCTGGTCCTTCAGGTTGAGTGTTGGGCTATCGACCCACCTTGTAAAAATGAAATGTTTTGAAACACCAACATGGTGCAGCGAAGTATCAACTTTGGTATAAAAATGGCCCTATAGAAGTAAGTAAGTAAAGAATATAAATACTGGAAAATTTGGAGGTTTAGTTTATTATCCATTTTAAGTTATCTGTACTTAAACATTTAAGTTAATTCTCTGAAGAGACCACATTTGGTCAACTCAATTGAGTTGTCAATTTCCCATTACCCATTACCTGAACTGAGGGAATCACTTTCCTCAAATGATTTGAGTAGTCTCAACTTATTAGGGTTTACCGTGTGCTGGCCTTTGAAAGCAGCAGTTTCATAAGAATATATTTTACCTTATGAAAAAAGAAACATTTCAGTTCTGACAACATTTATTTAATCAACAGATGCAATGCAATTTAAATCATAACAAAGACAGACAGGTGCAAAAATTTTGGGCATTCCAACAGAATGATGACATCAATCTTTTGTAGAGCCACCTTTTACTGAAACAACAGCCTGCAGACGTTTCTTATAGTCAAGGATAAGTCCCTGAATTTTTGCTGAAGGTATTTTGGACCATTCTTGCTTGAAAAATTCTCCAGTTGAGTCACGTTTGATAGGTGCTGAGCGTGAACGGCCCTTTTCAAATCAATCCATGGATTTTTACTGATATTCAATTCTGGTGACTGGGATGGCCATTCTAGAACATTGTATTGTGTTTGAGCATGAATTCCTTGGTAGATCTGGAACTGTGCTTTGTGTCATTGTCCTGCTGAAACATCTAACCCTGCCGTAACTTCAGCCTCTTGATTGATTCCTGAACATCCTTCCTAAGAATCTGTTGATACTAGGTGGGATCCATGCGACCTTTAGCTCTGACAAGGTATCCAGTATCTGTGCTTGACACACATCCCCAAAGCAGGTTCTTTTCCTGGAATGCTGTGTTGTTTTTTTCCTGTTATTGTGACCAAATAACTCGATCTTAGTTTCATCTGTCCACAGTATATTTTTTCAAAATGATTCAGGCTTGATTATTGTTGAAATATTTAGTCAATTCCATGCGTGTTCAATAAAAAATGTCAGGAGAGGTTTTTCTTCAATTTTTAACATATTTATAGCAATTCATTGTATACAGTACAAATGAATAATTCAATTCACAGAATTTTGTTTTCATTTCCTGACTTCATATAGGCAGCTGATACAGGTGTAGTTTGGTGAAATTTGTCACTTGTCAATCATTTTCCAGTGCTCCATTGGCCGCACCCATACATACGTCCTTTTTTCTATGAATTCTCTGCACAACATTAAAAGCATAAGACTTTAACTGCACATTCTGTGCTCACAGGAAGTTTCACTGCAGAGCTTAAGTTAATTTTAGACAATCAGGCCTTTAGACATAGACAGGGAGTCTATGTCCCCCATATGTCATTCCATATTTCATCATTTGTTTATGTATTTATTTTTTTATTCATTACTATGCTACGCAGATAGCATACGAATGTGGGCCACTTTAGGCAGCTATGCAGCACTGGTGGTATTCCTTCGGCCCAGTAAAAATTACTGTGAGCCTGAAGTGGCCCACCTGTACAATGGCAAAAGGGGGCCAAAGATTCAAATTCATATATGGGCCATTTAAGGCAAAAATGTTGCACTTATGGCAAAATGTAATCTGAATGTGAGCCTAATGTGGCCCATGTGGAAAATGGTCAAATTTGACCCATATGATGGAGGACAAATGTGGGCCACAGTTGGCAAAAATGTGACAGTCATTTAAGGGTAATCTTGGTCTAAACCTAAAGTGGCTCACACATGTAAGTGCAAATGTGGCCCAGTTATCTTAAAACATATGTGGGCCATATTTGTCAGATATTTGGCACAGTAAGCTCTGGCTAATGCAGCTGTGAGCCTTAAGTGGCCCAGAGAAAATATGGCAAATGTGGCCCAGTTATTTTAAAACATATGTGGGCCACTTTTGGCAAATATTCGGCACAGTAAACTATGGCTAATGCAGATTTTAGCCTATAGTGGCCCAGAGAGGATAAGGCAAATGTGGCCCAGTTATCCTAAAACATATGTGGGCCACTTTTGGCAAATATTTGGCACAGTAAGCTATGGCTAATGCAGATTTGAGCCTATAGTGGCCCAGAAAAGATATGGCAAATGTGGCCTAGTTATCCTAAAACATATGTGGGCCACTTTTGGCAAATATTTGGCACAGTAAGCTATGGCTAATGCGAATTTGAGCCTATAGTGGCCCAGAAAAGATATGGTAAATGTAGCCTAGTTATCCTAAAACATATGTGGGCCACTTTTGGCAAATATTTGGAAGAGTAAGCTTTGGCTAATGTGGCTTGGAGCCTAAAGTGGCCCAGAGAAGATATGGCAAATGTGGCCTAGTTATCCTAAAAAATATGCAGACCAGCTTGCATTTTATGCATTGCAGCATGAAATATTTTAATTGTTACCATTGCTGCGGTACAAGGTCGGATTCTTGAGGTCTGTGTGTTTTTTTACCATTTCTGAACTGTTTTTTCTTTCTTTTAATTCACTCTCTTAACTTGAACATGAACTGGAGCAGACCACCCTAGAGCCATCATTCCATTCAGTAAGTGGTCCGGATGTACTAAGTGTAGGCCAGATCTGGGCCAGAATAAAAGCAAACTGTGGCCCAGAATAGGGTTAGTTCTGGTTCATTTGGTTGAATTCTGGCTGATATATGGTCTTACTGTGGCATATTTGTGGCCCAGATCTGACAAACAGGAGTCATCAAACAGCCATCATACCATTCAGTATGTGGTCCAGATGTAAGTGTCTGGTGTGGGCCGGATTTGGGCCAGAATAAAAGATAACTATGGCCAAGAATAGAGTCAGTTCTGGTTCATTTGGTTGAATTCTGACTGATATGTGGTATTGCTATGTCTTAATTGTGGCCCAGATCTGGCAAACAGGAGAGGACTGCCCAAGTACCGTCATTCCATGTGGTGTGTGGGCCGGATGTAAGTGTCTGGTGTGGGCTGGATTTGAGCCACGTGAATTTTGCTAGCTGGGTATTAATTTCCGTTTATAATGAAGTTTAAAATAATTGACTCTATAATTTACTCCTATACTTTGTCATTTTGTCATCATTTCATTTGGATATTTGTGTAACCTGCTGCATAAGATTGCTATTTTGTTATTTTTGAAACTGAGCCAGACAATGTTTAGCCTTTAAACTAATTGCTGGCTGGAGATTTTTAATTTTGTAAATTAATTTACACTATAGACCTAGACTCGCTGTGTTCTACCACCGGTCACACTTCGGACCAAAGATGAAACCCATTTTTTCGTGGACTTTTCAATTATTTTATAGAAAATTGACATTGATTGTTTAATATCCCTACAAATACCACACAAATTCATACATGTTATCTCTAGGAAAAAATTGGGATTAAATAGGTTAAGCCTCATTTTCATCTTTATGGAACCAAGGTTAGTGAAGTCCACATTATAATAAGGTCCCGTTAATGTTATATGAATAATCAATGAGCAATACAATAATTACAGTATTTATTAATCTTTTTTAATGTTAATGAAAATAAAGCCATTCAGCAAGTCTTTGTTAACTCACAATGCCTAAACTAATGTTAACAAACACAATTTTAAAACTGCAACAATAAAAGTACAGTAGTTTATGACAGTAAATAGATTAAACTAACCATAAAAAGTAACACTACTTGGTCATACTTTATTTTAAAAGTACAATTATCGCTTTTAACAAAGCATTAACTATTGAGCTAAACATCATAAATTCCCAATTTGCTACATAATAGTTAAGGTAGTAGTTGAGGTTAATTTACCCTAAAAAAATCAAAATTAACCATATGATTTTGTTAGCTCCGATTGCTAGTTTTGTGGTAAATAATTCATCTGTGCATGTCATAAAAAAAAAAAATGTAAAAAAATAAAATAAAAAAAGTTTGCCCTTCTAAACTTTAATTGAAATTTGAAAATGCACTTCCTGTTTGGATTCAATTTATTTATTAGATTATGTAATTTTGAGGTAATGGGTGTGACTAACGCTGTTCCAACTGTCAGTTTTGACAACAAACAGAAATGGTGAGGAGGAGTCTGTTAGGTTGTAATAACTCTTCTTAGGGTGCTTTCACATTTGTGGTTCGGTTCATTTGGTCCAGACCAAGGGCAACAAATGATACATTGTAGCATTTTTCTGCCTTTTTTGGGTCCTTTTCACACCACACTTGTTTCTTTGGTCCAAACCAGTTGAAAAGAACCAAAATGTCGTGACAAATGCCACATCACTCATTGGCCAGATGTTATTAAAAGCATTTCCAAAACTACTTTTTGATTTTAGTTAAAATTAACGTGCGGGAAAATGCCAATGGAACTCCTGCAAGCAAACAAAATGGCAGACACAAAATGTCTCTTTTTAATATGGAGGGATGACTGTGCTGGCTGATTGTATCCCTGGTCATAGTGTACATCACTTTAGACAAACTATACATTTCGAGAATGAAGCGTGGCTGCAACTGGAAAACAATGTTTTAATGCATTGCAAATGGCGAAGGCGAAGAGCAAGTCACTTCAGGAGGAGGCGTGAATTAATTTTGCTAAACTGTGACATGGTCATCTTTAGGGATGCACCGATACCCTTTATTTGGAACCGATCTGATCCTAATACCAAAATTCTCAGTATCAACCGATACAGATCCGATCCCGATACTGTGTTTTTGTCACGGTCACACAAGGAAGACAAAGGAGCATAAAACTTCAAGGGTGTTTAATCAAGCTTCGCAACAAAAGTGAAGCAGGTAAGTGCCGTTGTAGAGGGTGAGAGATCTCACAAACAAACAGTTCAGTGGATAAGCTCAGTACTTTGGTAAACGTCAAGATAAGAATAGTCACTTCCCTTAAACAGGTGTATCTGCATTCGCATGAGGAGGAGGACATCCATGGCGGAGCACAGGAGAATCCAGGAGAGAAGACGAGGAGGACCATGCGCCTTTGATTCCAGCCACCGAGTGAGTGAGTGAGGTGGATATATATATAGTGCGTTGGTGATTGCAGGTGCAGGTGCGGGTAATTAGTACTACGGGAACTAGCAGAGGGTGTGACAGTTTTTTTTAAGCATAATACAGTTTCTATTGACCTTATTCTTGAATGCAGAAGTGCGCTCGTTTTTGCGATTGTTTTAGAACTTCCGATTCAGTTGCCTATGGGAGAAATGACTAGGAATAATAAACGGCTGAAAACGGTCAAACTACTCTCTCTACAAACAAGTGTTTGCATGATTATACAGACAAAATAGAATAATATAATAAGAAAACCTCAGTTTGCAACATCAAGCAGCAGAACGAACTGTTTTTAACGTCTAAAAATGAATGGAAGTGAATGAGACCGGAAGTCTTGAGCCAAAATTATTCAAATGGCTGCGCCCGCTCGTACGCGGAGAATAAGGTGAATAGTTCTGGTGCTGAACTCAAATAATAAATCTTCTTTAGTAAAAATAACAGACCTATAGGCCTACTGTATATGACAGATAGCACAATCTAACTGAAAACATGATGCTTGCTATAAACTATAGGTTACATTATTTGAGCATTCGTTATGACATTGATACAATCTGTTGTGGTCCAGCTTATGGTTCCTTTTTTTATATTAAGATTTTACTTTGAAATCTGTAATAGGCTACCCCTTTATTGACCGTAATTGTTGATAAAATAATCAGCCTTTCAACAAAGCCTGATATTTTCCTGCAGGTTTGAAGCAGACTAAACTAAACTGTCTGAGGCCAGTTTTACTTAAACATTCCCTCGCCTCGAGTGAGATGGAAAACTGAAAGCATGTCTGAAAAATTATTTTTATCTTTCAGTTTTTCACTTTTTGGAACAAATTTCATTTGGTATAATTTGTTAGTTATTATAATGTATTTTTTGTTGGTCAGTTACTTACAAAATGAATATTTGAGATGAAGTTTAAATCAAGGTCTGCTTATATGCTTCAGCGCACAAACTGACAAAAAGGTCTGTTAAACAAAATGTTAATATAAATAAAATTACAGTGAAATATTCACAATTTCAGAGTAGCCTACATTAGGCAAAATCATTTTCTGTTTAATTTATCCTTTTTTAAATTTAATCAACTACTTTGACCACAATGAACCAGGCTTTACAAACTATTCGCAGCACTTAAAGTATTCACCTTGGAAGAATAAACTCAGTCGGAAGGATGAAAGAACAGAAACTCATTGTGAGAATAATTTTCGGAGCGGTGCGTGTCAGGTCTGCGCAGTCGTTTGCATGAATGAAACAATTGATGCATCACTGAGGCCCTCCAGTATCTGCGGACACTTTCAAAACAGCAGCACAAAGGGAAGGAATCAGTGTGTTGAGGACCTGTCCAATGTATTATTGAGCCTATTCTAATTTAAATTTCAGGTAGGCCTACTTTGTGTGTGAAGAGCAGGTAATAACCCTCTCTACTCCAGTGTTGCGAATGCGATCTGCTGATCTAACAGACACAGGGCAACATGATTTAGAAACAATAATGAACTCCTTGTTGCAGGTCAAAATGAACCCATTTAATGTAAAACTAAATGCATTTCCCTACTGATTATTTAAACTAACAGGAACAAATAGTCTCGGAGAAAGTTTTTTGTGTTGTCATGAACGAGACACATAGTTTGAATTGTGATTGAATGGAGAATGATTGACAGGGGCAAAGGCGGAAAGTGCTGAACTGAACATGAATTTAAGCACTTGAATATTCATCTGTACTTCTCAATAAACTATAAAATGACTTCAGAACATTTGGGATATAGTAGGCCTACTTGACAACTTTCTAGTGCCTTTTGATAGGCTATCTTCATGGCTTTTGTTTCCTATAAACTACACAGAATATAGCACACGCTCAAGATCGGATTTGGATCGGTACCAGCTGGCCGATACCCGATCAAGCAAAAATATGCAGTATCTAATCGATATCCGAGTATTGGGATTGGTGCATCCCTAGTTATCTTCTGGAAATATTACCAACGATCTATCAGGTAATGTTTTTCCCTCTCTCTCTCTCTGTTTAAAATTGTTGGTAAAGCACTGGCAACAAATTTTTTTTCTCCACACATAAGATGGGACTACGGCAGCTGGATTAGTCCAAAAAGGTGCAGTACTTTTTGAGGTTGAGTCTGTTTTAGTTCGGATCATGCTCTCACCAAAAACGAATCGCTCCATGGTTCGTTTGAAAGCGTACCGAGACCACCTTTTCAAGGAGGTCTTGGTACGCTTTTTTGGTCCACTTTTGGTGCGCACTCGAGTGCAATTGCTACATTCACACCTGCCCAAACGAATGAAAAAAAAAACGAACTCTAGTGTGATTCAACCGAACTTAATAAGGCAGGTGTGAAAACACCCTAAAACCCCTTTCCCGATCTTTCTGAATGAAATGCCTACTTTATTACGTCCACTCAGCCCGCAGTAGAAAAAACAAGCCATGCCCACTGTTTGCTCATTTAAAATTCTGCTTCTCTACCCACATGGAAAGAACCTATATGAGGATATATGCGCACATATGAAACCTATATGCAGTTTATATCCACATATATGATAATATATGCTGTATACTGTATATGTGTATATAAGCCACATATAGACAAAATTGAGGTGCATATATGTGTTAAAATATAATGAATGAATATATGCATATACAGGCCATATTGGTCTCCTGTATTGCTTCTTTAAATCCACATATAAGCCCTATATGTACATACAAGATATGTCTCCAATATAGCTCATATCTCACTTTGGCAACTGTCATACATGATGCCTAGCTCATATTTTCTATTATCAAGGCAATAACTAAAAACTAACTAAAAAAATGCAAAAAAAAAAAAAATGGTATCACATGTAATTGGCATGTTATAGAATTTAACAATGGCAAATAAGTGAGAGGAGATGGAAAGCTATGATGTCTACACAATTTCCGGAAACATGTACAAGGTCAAATTTTTTCTTGTATGAAGATAGTGGAAAAGAAGGGAATGTATAACAAAATGGTTTGTAGTTTTTTTTTATTTATTTATTTTTTTTATGTTCAGTTTTTGTCTTATTTTTGTTCTTGTTCTATATTTTTTTCTTAAACAATTTGATTGTTCTTAAGTAAATAAAAAAATGTAAATTTTTATATGGGCTTTTATTTATGTTGTCTAGCAACTATGGCTTTTAATAAATTTACTAATATATAGTTAAACATATAGGCCTACATATATGTGCATATATGCACACATATATGTATGCATATACAGTTATGTCACTATGTCACAGAGATCGCTGGTAAACACACTCACATTTACATGAACTACAAATCGGCCAGGTTCATGGACTACATATTCAGTCATGCCACACACACACCTGATGCAAGTCACCAGTAAATGCAAAGACACAGCTGAAGCTGCTCACATACTGATTACATGGACTATAAGTACTTCTCAAGAACAAACACTTGCTGAGTTTTGCTAGCTGTACAAGTGAACGTTACGACACGGTTCTCCTTGCCTTCCGTGGTTTAGACCTTTGTTTTGTTTGATATTCCCTGTATGCCACCTGCCTTGTGACCATCTGCCTGTTATTACGACTACGACTCTTGATTGCCCGTATACATCTGTTTGTTCCTGTTTTGATCACTGTTTGCCTGACCATTCTGCTAATAAAGTCCTGCCCAGGATCCTTACTACGTTGTCAGCGTCCATTCCTTGTTACACCATCTCTGGGATACATCCATACGCACTCATTCACACACATAAACTACAGAAAATTTTAGCCTACTCAATTCACCTGTACCGCATGTCTTTGGACTGTGGGGGAAACCGGAGCACCCGGAGGAAACCCACGTGAACGCGGGGAGAACATGCAAACTCCACACAGAAATGACAACTGACCCAGCCGAGACTCGAACCAGCGACCTTCTTGCTGTGAGGCGACAGCACTACCTACTGCGCCACCCCAATTTTACATACAGTTTAAGTCAGAATTATTAGCCCCCTTGTTTATTTTTTTCCCCAATTTCTGTTTAACAGAGATTTTTTTTCAACACATTTCTAAACATAATAGTTTTAATAACTCATTTCTAATAACTGGTTTATTTTATCTTTGCCATGATGACAGTAAATAATATTTTACTAGATATTTTTCAAAACACTTCTATGCAGCTTAACGTGACATTTAAAGGCTTAACTAGGGTAATTAGGTTAAATAGGCAGGTTAGGGTAATTAGGCAAGTCATTGTATAATGATGGTTTGTTCTGTAGACTATCAAAAAAATATATAGCTTAAAGGGGCTAATAATTTGACCTTAAAATGGTTTTTAAAAAATAAAAAAAGAACTGCTTTTATTCTAGCCAAAATAAAACAAATCAGACTTTCTCCAGAAGAAAAAAATATTATCAGACACACTGTGAAAATAATAATTCTGACTTCAACTGTATGTCACATATATTAAAAACCTATATCAAAACCTATTAAAACATATATGTGGGTAAGAACTGCATCACATTACGAAAAGAATAACGATTGCAGCCAGTTCACGCTGACTTTAAGGTAGGATTAGTGGCATACAATAAAATCATACTTATACACATATAAATACTAATAAACGTACGTCTTAATAACTGGTAGCTAATAAACCAGTTAATTGTGGGAAGTTGCATTTAAACTACAGTGTTATAGACACTGCCACTAACTCTTAGTAACTTTGCAGCTATTATCAGTCTTTGGTACTTTGGCTAATATCCGATTCCACTTGATTTTTCTGACATTCCATTGTAACTTTGCAACTAATTATATTTTAATGTCAACATATTATGTCAACTTAACAGCCCTGTAAAAGTCTACTAAAACTACAATGAGAGTTAGTTGGCAATCAGTTATAAAGTTACTTGTGTTTAGAAAAATATCTCAAGGAGTTATTTTATTTTCCCATGGTGCTTGTAAGGCGCTCTTTTACATTCCCAAATCATCTTCATAAATCTCGTTATTATTCAAGACTGTGTATAAAAGTGCATTAGCAAAGTGAAGATGCTTTCAGAATAGTGTGTGACATTGCTGGACCCTCAATCTCTGACAGGCTGACAAAGCCCAATATCTAAAAATGAAAGCTGAGCTGTTTATGACAACTCGCCGAATGAGCACGGGCAAACGTATCAATTTTATGACAGCTCTAAATCAGGTTGTTACAGAGAAATTTATCGTCCCGTTCTTGCGCTGCTCAAAAGCGTTACAGGGGTTAGACAAAAGCGTGGCGAAATAATCATCTCAATAAGCCACGGAACATGACCTGTAAAATGATTAGGAAGGGAATGACAGAAATATTCCAAGAGCCAGCGGAGCGTCGTGAATTTACAGCTTTATTAGATTGTCTGTCTGGCCATCTCTACAGGCGCTTACCGATGATTTGAGGTGAACGGAGGGTAATGGGAAAACTTCAAAGCTATTGGTCATATTTACTAAGGCTTCCAAAAGAGCAGAAAATAGTACAAGTGGTGTGTGTGTCCTTTAAATGAGTTTGGATTAATTCCACCATCTTGACATGATCATAGAAAAGAACAATTTCAGGAGAGGCGAGAGGGAGTATAAAGGCAATGATTGAAATGTACAAAGAAATTTGTGAGATCTTTTAGGGATAAAAAAAAAAATGCTGTGTGTGTAGACATCCAAGGCTTAGCAGCTTCCATGTTCGCATGATTTCATCTGCATTTACGACCAAATGGTTCATCAGACAGTGACGAAAAAATTGTAACATTTACATGAAAGACTGTGCTTAGTCTAGACAGATGGCCTGATGGGACAGGCAGTTATTTTGGTAACACAGGGGTCCTGCCTAAGGAGAAATGAATCACATAGTGATTCAAGAGTCTGATCAAGGACATGCATGCAACTTTAACCTTTTCTCTTCTTCAGCACAGATGATTCACAATGACTGAACATACTTACAACAGAACAAACAAGTGACAAATAAGCAACAACGGAAATAAAATAAGTTATTTTACTAGCAATCAAAAGTTATTTACATCACTAAAGAGATAGTTCACCCCAAAATCTGAATTATGTCATCATTTACTCACTCTTCACTTGTTCCAAACCTGTTTGAGTTTCTTCTGTCGAACACAAAAGACGGTATTTTGAAGAAAGCTGAAATCCTGTAATCTGTAATTGGCCCACAGTTGAAATCAGAATTATTAGCCCCCCTTTGATTCCTTTTTTTCTTTTTTAAATATTTCCCAAATGATGTTTAACAGAGCAAGGAAATTTCGACAGTATGTCTGATAATATTTTTTTTCTTATTTGTCTTATTTCGGATAGAATAAAAGCAGTTTTTAATTTTCAAAAACAACATTTTAAGGTCAAAATTATTAGCCACTTTAAGCTATAATTTTTTGATTGTCTATAGAACAAACCATCGTTATACAATAACTTGCCTAATTACCCTAACCTGCCTAGTTACCCTAATTAACCTAGTTAAGCATTTAAAAGTTACCTTAAGCTGCATAGAAGTGTCTTAAAAAAATATCTAGTAAAATATTATATACTGTCATCATGTCATCAAGTTAAAAAACTATTATGTTTAGAAATGTGCTGAAAAAATTTCTCCGTTAAACAGAAATTGGGGAAAAAAATAAACAGGAGGGCTAATAATTCAGGGGGGCTAATAATTCTGACTTTAACTGTGGATTGTCAATGGTTCAAAATATCTTATTTTGTAGTAAGTAGCTAGTAACTTTTCATTTTTGGGTGAACCATCCCTTTAACGTTTAATTCTGGTCTTGGAAATGAGTTTAATTACATATGTCAGTAATATTTATGTCACACAATCAGATCAAGTCGCCTTTATTTCTATAGCTCATAATACACTGCACATTGTGTCAAAGAGGCTTTGCAAAAAAAAAATGTACAACAATACAAAATGAGGTATGAAGTGAGGTGAATGTTCTTGTACAGTTTAGTCATCTGGGGCTATATATGGACCAGGTCCAAGTGACTGTGTTAACCTCAGATAAAGGAGAGACAGACTAACACTACCGTAGATGCCATTATTATTATTTTTTTTAAAGATTTTGCTTTAGATTTTTCTTAAGTGTTGGCAGGTTGGGTTCAGCCTAAAGAATGCAAAGACATACTTAATCTAGAATTAGAACTGTGCTTTAAAAGCTGTACATTCTACGACCCACAGCCAATTTTGATATTTTAGGTATGATTAGTTGATTAGAAGTTTCAGAACTTAATAGACATGAAGGGCTCGTTCTACGTGAGCCTGCCGGTGAAAGTCACTCTGTGACATTTTATCTACCAAGATGCTGGCCAGAGCCAGCCTGTCCCATCCTTAAAGACATTCCAAAGAAGAAGAAAAACACAATTTTTGAACCCACACACACCCAAAGACACACACTATTAAAATGGACTCCTAGAAATCTCAAAATTCAGCCAAAAGTACATGTAATGTTTTTGTAATTGTTGTATTCTCTCCCTTAATTCTCTCTTAATTCTTACACTTGCATATGCTCATTTCAAGACATTAGACAAACTAAGAATGCATTATGTTTTATGTATTTGTAAAAGTGTCATGTTTGATGTCATTCTTCTCCATATATAATTCTACAGCACCTGATCTAGGACATAGGATGATAGCTTGTATGCTTAGTGTACTTTCAAACCGTCTTGGGATGGTACAGACCAGCAAGGAGAAACAAAGAAAGTTTCCAGCGCGACTTTTCCTCTCATGCTATTGGTCAGTCAGGAGAGACTGGAAGTGACCTGACCAATACCTTTAAATACCTGTTACACCCCCAAATCATCACAGAAGGTCTCCCGGAGAAGGTTCCCAACACCAGGGAAGACCCTTTTTTCTGTACCCACGTGACTCGCCTGAGTCCACGCTTCTTATTTTCCGGCAAATTAAACTCAGTTAAAAATCGAACCTCATCCTTCGATCTCCACGCAATCGACAAAGGACTACTTAAAAGATCTTTCAAGCATCAGAGAAAAAAATTACAGGAAGAGAGAGAAAGACCCAAAAATACAGGTATTTAGTCGTGCGCTTACGCTATGCCCTTTTAAGGTGTTTACATACTTGGTGGTTCTTAATAGTTGTGTGGAACTGAGTAAGATTTGCCATTCTTTTATAATTTTTTTTTATTTGTCCTCGCTTTCTTTTTCTATGTCTTTGTTGTTATGTTTTGTACGTTTGTTCGTTATATGCTAGACTAGTCAATAAATCACTTTATAACCACATTGGATTGTCTTTGTTTTGCCTCACAGAAGAGCTCACTTTAACAGTAAAAGACCCTTGCTACCAGCTTATTAAGGGTAATAAAACTTCTAAACTATTCATTTACTTCACAAGAAATCACTATAATTCCCTTCCTAAACAAATAAATAATTACAGAGTCCGCTCAGATGAGCGGACCAAGTCATTGTTATGTTTAAGTTAAATTAACTATAAGTTAATTCTGAATATTCAAAATTAATAATAACTTGTTAACTTGAAGGGTTGTAAAACCTGACATGAATCTAATACATTTGAGCTAAACCATTTAGTGCAAATTTGACAGAACTGGACTAATATGATCATAATTGTGGGTTCTAAAATTCTAGCTGTTGCATTTTGAGCAAGCTGAACTTTATTTATTAGGCCAGCTAATAACTACACTTGTCGAATCCTCCCATTTTTCCCAAGATTCACATGTATTTTACAATTCTAAAACAAAATCATATTTTCTTATTTTTCTTGAGTCTCTAAACCAAGATATACACATATTATGTAAACATCTCCATCTTAGTTTGTTTTGTTTTAAACACAGCTCATTTTGTCTTGAAAGAGCATGAACAATTGTAATCGAATGTTTTCGTTATTGATGTGTGCATTATTTTAGGTACGCCTTGGTTATTTAATATTAATCCAACAAAAATGAAAACGAGTGATTTGTTTGCTGCTCTACATCAAATAACTATAGTAACTGTAATCAAAATGTATATTTAAATTATACAGTGAAGAAACAGTGAAATAAATTTTTATAACTTTGGATAATCTGTGTATTAATTTCTGTATGTTATAATTATGTACTTTACTTCTGTATTTTAATAGGCTAAACTGTTTATTTATTTACAACTGTTTTCTAATGTACATTTTTTATAAAATGTTTTGGGGGGTTTGTGATTTTTATTTGTTCTTTTTTCTTTATTTCCCTCATGTTAATAGGCTAATAATAACAATTTAAAGTAATCGAATACAGTAATCTAATCTTAGAGGTCATAAATGCATGAATTAGATTTCTGCATTGCTTGAGATGTGCTTCCAAATGACAGATTGCTCCTAGTTGTGCATTTGCATGGCAACAATGTAGGCAGCTTTGATGTCTCTATGACAACATTTTTAAAGCAATCCTCGTTTAGACAAATTCACAAAAATGCTGTATTCTGTATGTCAGGCCAGTATTTGCCCATTTTGTAGTAAACAATATCTGTAAGGAAGTGACAACAAACCAATGACAGCTTCGCACTCAGGTATATTTTGCAAGCTGTGTAAGATGCATCTTCGCTTTTGCTTGTAATGTGAAGTAAATCCACACTTGGAAACACTTGAGCAACAGCACTGCCAGATATTATGCCAATGTTGTGTATTCCCTTAAACACATAATATGTATTAGGTATATAACAATTCATCTGACTCAAGATGTGATACTATTCACGATACTAATCTCAGGATACACAATTTTGTCATGATTTTTTAACAAAATTGTTCATTCATTCATTTTCTTTTCGGCTTAGTCCCTTTATTAATCTGGTGTCGCCACAGCGAAATGAACCGCCAACTTACCCAGCACATGTTTTTATGCAGCGGATGCCCTTCCAGCTGCAACCCATCTCTGGGAAACATCCATACATACTCATTCACACTCATACACTACGGACAATTTAGCCTACCCAATTCACCTGTACCGCATGTCTTTGGACTGTGGGGGAAACCGGAGCACCGGGAGGAAACCCACGCAAATGCAGGGAGAACATGCAAACTCCATACAAAAACGCCAACTGACCCAGCCGAGGCTCGAACCACCGACCTTCTTGCTGTGAGGCGACAGCACTAGTGTGTTAATGTGTTAATAGTCTTAACAAAATTATTTGAGACAAAATTAAGGTGAACAAGTGCCCTTTCATTTTTTTCTCAAAAGCTGCACAATTGTTTTACAAAATTAAATATTCTGCAATAACTAAATAGTAATTTTTAAACAAAATTTAAATAAAAAAGTGAAAAATAGAAATTAAAGAAGACTTTTTACTATAAACAAACTGAAACATTCACTGTGCAGCTAAATTACAAATTTAAAATTAATTTAAATACCAAAAATGAACAATACAAATTAAAGAAGGTTCTTTAATTCAAGCAAACTAAAACTTGTGCTGGGATTTGACATATTTTTTTAAAGGAATATCACAATATCAATGTTTTCTGGCATAAGCTGAGATCTTTGCACATTTACAATGTCTGCTGCTGATGAAAAAAACTCTTTCACTGGGGACTGAGATGGCTGGCGTGGAGAGGAAAGCCTTTCCTAAACCAGAGAGCAGTGTGTCCAGTGGTCAATAGCCCCACCTGCTCCTGGGTACTGGCCACTGGCATAAAATATTGATTACAATCTATAATATATAATATAATAAGCAAATTACTAAAAGCTGCATAAACTAGAAAAAGAGATGGGGAAACAGATGGGGAAAACAATCTAATACCTGGTTCTGTACCAGCTCAACTTTCTCTTTCTGTCTGAAAAACATCTTCACATTTTCGCTATGAAAACACTGTGATCTCCCTAACGTTAGCACTCGTCATAGCAAGCGGAGATGCCAATCCTCCGGTCTACGTGGTTTGGCCACGTTGCGAATAGACGTCTGTGACAGTAGTTTTTCACTGTGCTGCATCATATTTGTTGTTCTGTTAGTGTAAATAAAGATCTTTATAGACTAATAACTAATTTATTTTATCTTTGCCATGATGACAGAAAATAATATTTTGCTAGATATTTTTCAAGACACTTCTATACAGCTTAAAGTGACATTTAAAGACTTAACTAGGTTATTTAGGTTATCTAGTAGGTTAGCAAGTTTTTGTATAACAATACTTTGTTCTGTAGACTATCGAAAAAAATAATAATTTTCACCTTAAAATGTTTATTAAAAAATTAAAAACTGCTTTTGTTCTAGCTGAAATAAAACAAATAAGACTTTCTCCAGAAGAAAAAATATTATCTGACATACTGTGAAAATTTCCTTGCTCTGTTAAACATCATTTAGGATCTATTTAAAAAAGAAAAAAAAAACTCAAAGGGGGGCTAATAATTCTGACTTCAACTGTATATATATTATGACAAACATATATTACAATATTATACTATAATATACCACCCTTTATTATACAAAGCTAAAGTATACTACAGTATTTATTACAGTTAATCAGTTCACTATAGTTTATACTATATTATGCTATAACATTCATTAGCAAAGAGTTGTGAATACTATGCTATATATAGTATAATACACGTTCCTATAGTATGCTTTAAAAAAACACTATAATTTTAACTATAAAATTACTATAGTATTTTTTATGAGGGCGTTTTTTGGCAGAAAATGTCATGTAAACAGCCACTCAGATAACACACACAAGTTCTTCACTGAAAATAAATACTTAACTGAGTCTGCATTGAGAGTTAGGCACTGATCACTGTTTTTGCTTGAGGAGCTTTTTGTGCAATAAATAAAACATTTATTACATCTTAGTAGTTTCTAGTCTTTCAATGTTTAATATCAACCATCGTTTCTCTTTTTTTTTTTTGTGAATTGGTATAAAGTGCATGGTGTGACGAACAAACTAAAATGCAAAATATTCTATTCAAACGGGCATTGTGACCCACTGTGATAATTATATGAATTATTATTATTATTATTATTATTATAATAATTATTATTATTATTATTATTATCATCATCATTATAACTATTATTATTATTATTATTATTATTATTATTATTATTATTATTATTATCATTATTATTATTAATATTATTATTATTATTATTATAATCATCATCATCATCATCATCATCATCATCATCATCATTATTATTATTATTATCATTATCATTATTATTATTATTATTATTATTATTATTATTATTATTATTATTATTATTAATTTTATTATTATTATCATTATTATTATTATTATTATCATCATCATCATTATTATTATTATAATTATAATTATTATTATTATTAATATTATTATTATTATTATTAATATTATTATTAATATTATTATTATTATAATTAATGGTAATAGCAATAAAAACAATAATGACTCGAGTATTTTTTTTTTTATTTGAAACTACATACAAGAAAGCTGTTGTTTACAATTTTAATAAATGTTTACCGATATAACTTTTTTTTTTTTATAATGCTGCCTTAATGAACAGATTAATTTTCTTTAAAAAAAAAAACGGCAAGTAGTGTGTCATAGTATTGTAAAGTGTTGCCTACTTGCATAAATTATTTGAGAATAAAATACTGTTACCACACCATGTGTTCAAAACAACAAATGTATCACTTCTTAGGAAAATTGAGTGAATTATCAAATATAGTAATGCAACCAGAGAAACCACTGTTGCTAATTTTATTTAGTTTCAGAAATGCATGCTTCCAGAACATGTTGAATGAGGGGATATACCTGGTACTATGTTCCCACCAGGCATAGGATGTCAACATGGCGTCAGACTAACATTGTACCCCAACCTTGTGGGGATGTTGCATTTTGTTTGGGAATTAAAATAGGGTTGACATCAGAACCCAACCAAATATCAACCTAAAATCAACGTCTAAGCATATTACAGCTTGACGTTTTGTGAAAGTTACCACTATGACGTCTATCAGATGTTGGATTTTGGTTGACATTCCTGACGAATAAATGTCAGTAATTTGACGTCAATATGACGCTGGTTTAAGATGTTGAATCGATGTTGGATTTTGGCCACTGTTCAACACAATCTAAAAGCAACAACATATCAACGTCATCTGATGTTGTTATTGGACGTCAAAATAACGATGTGCTTAGATGCTGTCTAAACAATACATTTTGGTCACCTGACATCATGACCTAAATCTAATATTAACGTCTTATGACGTTGTGTGCCTCCTGGGTTAGATGTGGCATTGGATTTGTGTTAAGTATCAGACCTGACCTAATGTATAAACTATCCATAAATCAACAGTTTTCCGTATTTTGTTGTTGTTTTTATAACTTATTTGTCCTTTAGAATTGCATTATCTCAATCTTTCCTTTTACTGCTTTTGATTTTGAAAAGTGTATTGTAAATATTGTAGTTTGATGAGATATTTTGTCTGACTTGGTGTTTTAAATTACAATACAAAAACCTGGTAAAAAACTGCCAGTACTTTTTTATTTTATTATTTTATGGACTATTTATTATACAATATATTGCTTCAAACTACTAAAGTCTTGATAAATGTCAATTTGTTAAACTGCACTGTTGAATTTCTAACATCAAAACTTAACAAAGCAGAGATTAAGGTTGCATAAAGCGATTAATAACCATAAATAAACAGATAAAAAACATGTGAATAACAAAATATAGAACTTTTTAATTAACAGATTTTTTTTAAGTCCAGTACAAAAACTCTGTGGTCAAGAACTTTAGTGTAATGATTGGTACTTTGGTATTTTTTCCACTGAAAATAAAAAGTTTGGAATGACAGTAAGGGTGAGTAAATCATTTGGGGAAAAGTATCCCTTTAGGAATAAAGGCTCTCACTCTGATATCAATTTGCTATAATAAAGCAACTTAATGATAGTTAATAATCTGAGGTGACATAAGAGAATGTTGGGAATTCAAAAGAGGTGAGCAGAAATTTGACAGTGATACAATGAATGAGGCTTGTAAGCATCTGCTATCATACAGATGATATACAGACAAATAGTGAACAACAGCAATTGGGTGTCCTCCACCAATGAGTGAGAAGGGCTTTTTGCATATCTCATTTTCATACAAGACTGTAGAAGAAGAAGTCTTGATTTGCTTAGTCGAGAGAAAATGACTAGGGACATTACTGATTCATGTGGCGGGTTCAAATCATGTGTAGCCGGACAGCTGCAATTGTCTCCTCATGACTACCAGTAACACCCATATTAAAGGATGTCACGAGCTCAGGGCTGTAAATTTGGCACAAATGCTTTACAGCCCACAAATGAATAATTAAGGAGCAATAAATCAAGGCTGGATTGGCATAATGAGCACACTGCTTTGAAGAGGCATGCCATCTGAGCCTCAGGAATGAAAGAATTCGCAAAGAGCGAGTTTGAAAAGTGCATTTTAGGATTCAAGTATTGTCACTTCAATGTTGTTTTTACAACTTAGTCTGTTCAAGGATCAAGTTTTTGAAATTACAGCCCTCTTTGGGTGTTAACATGACAATTAAAAGTGAAAATGTTTTTTTAAAAAAATGGGAATTATTTTTTCAACACATTCTGAAACAGCTTTAATGACTAATTTCTAATAACTCATTTCAGTAAAACTTAACTATAAGTATCAATTCCCACCATTAATTATGCAGATGATACTGAATTATATATTTCAACAAAACCTGGCAAGATTTATGAACTGTCTAAGCTAACTGAGTGTATCAAAGATGTAAAAGTATTACTTATTGAGCCAAAATCCTGTACACAGCAAATCTTACTACTCGACCTGCAACTAGAGGGATACAATGTTAGTATTAGGTCTACTGTCAAAGATGTGGGTGTTATGTTAGACAGCAAGCTTTTGATCTCTAAGCTAAGAAACAGTCTCTTTATCATCGATACAAAAAAGCTAGTTCATGCTTTTATGACCTGTAGACTGGATTACTGCAATGCTCTCTTTGCTGTTTCGCTGCCTCCACTATTAATACACCATCTTACCAGCTATAAAAAATATGAACATATCAACCAAATAGTATCTTCCCTACACTGAATGCCTGTAAGTTCAATTCAATTATATCTATCTATAAGGCTCTAAATAGCCTAGCTCCTGTTTATTTAACCAAGCTTCAGTCTCGCTACAATCCCACCCATTGTTCTGGTAGTACACAGAATAGCAAAATCCACTAAAAAAGACTGAGTGTTTTCATATCTGGCTTCTATACTCTGGAATATCCTTCCTGATAATGTCACGAATACCCTTATAAATTCCTAATAAAGACTTATTTTTATAGTAAAGCATATACACAACTTAAATATACAATTGAATGCTTCAAATGCATTCATTTACATTGATATTAATATCTCCAATGTAAAAAAAGAATATATATATATATATATATATATATATATATATATATATATATATATATATATATATATATATATATATATATATATATATATATATATATATACAGTATATATATAAACAGCAGCTATGCAATTCACCTTCTTGTCAATTCTACCTCGGGATCTAGATATTGTGCAGTGCCATTTAATCAGATCCATGACTTGTGAAAAGATGTTCTAACCCTACACTGACTTGAAGAGATAATACAAACCCTACAGGGACTTTGAGTACAAGACAAAGTTTTAAGCATTATACAAATACAGTAATAATACTAATCCATTTCGATAAATGTAAACAAAACAATGGTCCCAGCGTATTTCCTGTTTTATATGTTTACATTTATTTTCTACAGCTTCCGAGAATCCAAAAGGAGCCACATATTGATAAATAATGTTATGATAGCTATTTTAACATTAAGCTATGATTGAATTGACTCTTGTTATAGTTATGAAATATATTTCGAAAACAAGTAGGAAATGTTTATGGGTGTCACAATCACCAGCGATCCAGGTTTGTAGATCGCTGGCAATCATTCACTTTCACTCAGGACTACATATCCTGTCATGCACCACACACTCACACCTGTTCAGGTTTTCTGCTAATTGCTAGCACACACAGCTGAAGCTGTTTAGAACTGATAACATGGACTTTAAAAGCAGCTCAGAGACACACACACTAGTGGGTGAGTCTTCTGTAATCCATGTAATCAGTTCTGAACACCTTTAGCTGTATGTGTTAGCAACCAGTGAAAAATTGGAATAGGTGTGAGAGCGTGGTGCATGACAGGATTTGTAGTCCATATGGTGACCGATTTGTAGTCCAAACTGAAAGTGAATGATGCACAGCAATCTACAAGCCTGAATCACTGGTCATTGTGACAATAGGTCAATGACATGGCCACATTGAAAAATAACAATTTCTTTTTTTCTTTTTTTTTACCACAGGAATACATTTTATTTATGAAATATCTTAAGGTAGAAAGCACTGATTTTTAATTGTGGAAATGATTGACAATATTAATGCTTGTACCGTAGTTGTATCTCTTTGAGAATATATATATATTTTTGATTTACTAAAATGTCAGGCAATATTAATCAAACATTTTTTTTACTCTGCCAGGGTTTTTATTCCTACTGCAATCTGAGCTGACACTCCTTATTAAGAGTTTCTAGCACAAAAAAAAAACATGACTCCGAAGGTTATTCTACGCAAATGACTAAAATTAATGCATTTATGAGTGGGTCTTAAGGTGAAACGGAGATAGGCTATGAACCCAAATCTCCATTTAAAAAGATGCAACGGGCTATGTTTTATTTATAAATAAAACACGTTAACTTCAGGACCTGATTTTATGATTATACACCGTTTCCCCAGGTACTTAATAAATGGCATGCTGCAGATACAATTACATTTCTCTAATAAGGAAAAAAAACTGAACATTGTTAAAAAGCAGCCTCAGATGTGTTAGCAGAACAAGCTCCACTTCTGAACATGGATGTTCTCCACTCATAGACTTTATTAACCTTTCCATGTGTGTCAGAGTAATATGTGCAGCACGGACGACACATTGGCATTTGTATTGGCCATATAGCGACGCCTCCTCTAAATGCCACAGCTAATGAAGCCTCCAACTGATGGCAGTGAGGTTCACAGATAATAACCCACAAGCCCACAAGAGGGTAAAAACCGGTGCGTGCACATTTATATGCATGTCTGTGTGTTGTGTGTGTGTGCGTGTGTGTTTGTTCTCGTAGAGGTTACTAGGTTGCACTTCTGTTACAAGATAAATGCTAAGGAGGTAGCCTGTATTTGCATTTCATCTTTATGCATTTCCTGATCTAATGACAGAGGCGTAGCATCTTAATGACAGAGGCGTAGCATCATAAGACATGCAAGTATTTGTTATGTTTAACAAATAATCCACAACAAGCAAATGGTGTGAACTACTGTACCTGCAAACATCAACAACAATAGTTGTGGCATCTGATTACCATTTTGCTCATCAGAGGATCAAGATAAAATGTTGATTATTACTCAAAATGAATTTAGAGCATTGGTCTGGAGACATTTAGAAACAGGTCATAGAACAGACAAAAAGGCACAATACATCATAAGTATTTTTTAACTAGAATTGTTAGAATATATTTTGCTGACTTATGTACCTACATTATGCTAATGGTCCGTTTCCACTGAGTGGTATGGTACTGTCGGTATGGGTAACCTTTATCAGGCTTGCATTTCCACTGCCAAAAGGGTACCAATGATACGTGGTGGGCGTGGTGTACTACAGAAAGTTTCAGTCGAAGTCATTCTCGCTTGAGGAAATCTCGCTCAAAGTAAAGCTGTACGGGTTGTTCACATATCATATGCTTTATACACATAAATACTTGTGTATAAATGTTTATTACTAACCTTTCTATGAACATGATTTGATTATAACTGCAAATCAATGATTTGCGAAATATTCTACTGTAACGTCTGTGATTATATAAAATAAATAAATAAACGCAACATGTATGAACACATACAGACCTGATATGTTACAGAAAATCACAGAAAAACTACACACAGCATACATTTAGTCCTTATTTGAGTTCAAAAACAACACGCAATACATAGCCTAGTCAGAGCAAACCTCTCATCTGTATATATAATCTTCACCAGCACATGTAACCTCTGTTAGAGAGTAATCCCGTCATTCTGAGTTCATAATAGTCCAAAAGGTGATGATAATAGTTAAACATGGCAGTTTGTTCTTGTTTTAGGTTGCTGAAAGAATCATTTGCTCCGTTTTTTTCTGGCTTCCCCTTTTGTTTTATCATGCTTCACTCTCGCATTTGTTCGTTTCTGAAAGGATCGGATGTCAGAAGCACTTAGATAATCACGCACACGTTATTATCATCAGCTCAAGAAGTTCGTTATTTCAAATATACTGTAGACGTGATCGCAAGCTCTCTGGAGAAAGTGAAACCGCTCGCATTTTTAGACGGCCTCATAAAACAAAAACAGGACACGGCAGATTTTGTTCTTCTTGGCTTTATGGCTGTTCATCAAGACCACGACAAGGTTTGTTTGAGCTTGAGTCGACCATGGCTCGTTATTATATGTATATACTGTAGTATTACGTTGTGATGTCTCAGCTGTGTATTTAAAAAAGGGTGGTTTCTTTGTTTTCATTCTCCTGCTTGTATATGCGCTAGTGATGTTTTTCTGTAAACCAATAGCATTCAGCTGCGCGTCTAGCTCTGCCTTTTGGTACCCTTTTGTCATGCTAGGTACCCTTTGCAAAGGGTACCCAAAAAGTGGTACGGTACAGTTCATAGATCAGCTGGTCTCTTGCCCTGTCTATTCCAACCATTAGCCCTGCCGGCATTGATGTGTCTGAATAATAACGAACTGATAAAAGACAAAGTCTGCCTTTCTTCAATTCCCGTACAGCTCTCCCGACAAAAATGCTTGCTGCAAACCAACATCTTTGCTGTATCGCCCCTGACAGCATTGCGGGGAAAAACAAATCCCGTGGATCACGGAAACAAACACATACGACCCGTGCCAGCCATTGGGTCTCACAGCTTGGCAGGTCTGCCCGGCCTACTGAAAACACGTGCTCTCATGAATAATTAAAAAGCTGGGTCTTCTCATAGGATAAGAAAACTCTTCCATGAATAATAATGAGAAACCAACACGTCATCACTTCACTAGCAGATTCGCGCTACGTCACCGATTTTGATCCCGCTCCAAAAATTATTTTAACCCGGAAAATGAAATTAGCTGACAAAAGCTCAAAATTATCAAGTTTTCCCCACAATTAAAGCTGGCAGGGGCTAATGTTGTCTTAACGGATGCTCAATGCACACAAATCTGTTAAAATCTCAAAAAATTACTCCAGGGTGTCTTGAATCTTTAACTAATAAATTTAACTAAAATAATATGAAATTTAATGTGCACCATGCAAATGATTCCAAGGCCAAAATAAAAAAAAAATGTTTTCCTGCTCTGAAAACTACTATTGACTAGTCCACTCTTCAGTATTTGTGACATCTGTAGAAGTTAAGGGTTTCTTCTCAGTAAACTGGCTGAAGACTAGTGGACCGACAAAGAGAAAAAGCAGAGATAGAAGAAGAGCTAAATGCCAGACTGATGGTACAAATGGCACGCGCTTCAGTGAGGAGCTCCATTCTCCTATCAAGTCATTCTTCACTCAACCCAAGAAAACTATCAGGACTTCAATGAAAGACAGTATTGAACACTTGCACAATCATGGAGGTACTGTACATGTAATTGAAAATAAGTTTAGTACAAGCTCCTCAAATACCTCCTGTAATAAACTGTGATTTTTTTTGTTTGGTTGGCTGTTTAGTGTTTGTTTATTCCTTTCATTTTGCTTTCACAGTTTGTCTGTTTCTTCATTTGCTCATTTTTCATATTTTAGGAGTAGATGATGCGCTTCATATTTTAGGAGAAGATTATTAAAGTGAGTGGCATAATAACAATAAATAATATAAAATCCTATAATATGGGTTCCAAACAAAAGACATTCCTTTCTTTGTCATCTCCGCTCAGATGTTATGCGAATAAAACAAGCAAAGTAGAAAATAAATAGTACAGTTTAACACAAGTCATTAAAATTGAATGCCAAAATTGTGAGTATAGCTGTATATAATGTATTATCATAGTTAGTACATACAAAAAAGGATGTAAAATATTTAATGAATGCAGATATTATATAAAGAACCATTTAATTACTACTTAATGAAAAATTGCCTCTTTCCACTGTTGCTAAATAAAATAAAATGGTAGCACTTTATTTTAAGTCATTTGCAGTATTAACAAACCATAAACTAACACTACTAGCTACTAATTAGCAGATTATTAACAGTTAGTAAGGTAGAAGTTGGGTTTAGGTTTTGGGTTGGGTTAGGGATGTAGCATAAGATAATAAATTATAAATAATAATGAGCAGTTAATATTGTAATAATAGGCAGGTGTAATAGCATGAATTGTGACTTAAACTGAAGTGTTACCAATCAAATAAAACAAAATGCTAAAGAACACATCTCATTTAAGTTGTCAATATGTTGAAAAAAGTGCGACCATAGTTCGGGAGGTAGTTTGGAAATTAAACGCAATTTAAAAATGCTCCGCACGTGTTAATGTGCATGAGATGATTATAGATGGTGGCTCACTTTTGGAAAGAATCGATCAGATTCACAGCCCCTACAGTCTCTCAGAGTACCTATCAGACTGTCATTTCATATCTCTATGACATATTGATTATAGCCAGGAGGAGCGGAGGTGTATAGTTTGAAGTTGCACTTTGAAGGAAGGTGTTTGATAGTCAGGACCTTCAGCCCCATGCAAACAAGCATTGAAACACCATGGACCTTTTTAAAAAAAGGTAATTACTGTACTCTATTTAACCAAATAAATTTAAATAATGTCATGATCTACTTACTTTCACAGTTTCTAGCCTTTCTTCAATGTAACTCTAAAAACTAACAAAAGAAAATACAAGATATAACACAAGATGTGATACTGATTTGGAGTTTAGCATGAAATTATTCATACTACTGCAGTATCATTTTGAATTCTAAACAATCTAGTAATGAAACAATATCCTGAAACTATGTTTTGGTTTTGAAAAGACCACAAAAATAAGGCTCAGCTGCTGGATAAATTGTGGGTCAGTTTTTCAGTGGATCAAACTCTAGCAAAAAGACTACCAGCCTAGCTCAGTTTCTGTCTTACCTTACAAATGTTATGCCCTAGAGCATAGCTGAAGAAACCGTCTAACAGAGGTTTGTCCCTGAAGTAGTTCTACTGCGAGTAATTTTTTTGGGGGAAAATGCACCTAGCTAAAAAATAAATAACCACAAAATGCCCTGAATCAACACAATGTAAGTGCAGTCGAAGTTTGGCACTTTTTAAAGTAAGTTGTTTCTACCGGGAATTGTTTCCTTAAAATATATATTACTGTATGTCCTAATTATGAATCTGACTTGCTCCATTGTATTTATTATATTATTTCTTATCTTTATAGTCACCTTTTTTCACCTTAATAAGGGCTTCTGAAGATACTCTTTGAATTATTGTTCTGATCATTTTATTCTAGAGGAATAAATGTCTCATAATGAGGCATTTGTCTAGAGAGTTCTTTGTGTAATGTGATTTTAAGGTACACAGAGATCTTAACTATAAAATATCTATATTTGCATTCACACCAGCAGATATTCTCTTTAATTTTAGGTCTATTCAAGAACCTGATAGTAATATATCATTTTTACATTTTTATCAAACATTTAAAAGTACAACCCAGGCTTATTGGAAATAAAGTACGTGCCTTAGCCTACCTTTTTTTTGCAAATCTGAAATATATTAGTTGCAGTAGATGCATATTGGTATACGTGTCATTTACACATCATTTACAATGCATGGTGTCCTGTAAAGATCATCTCATGACTGATTGACCTAAACTCTTCCCTCAACCCAACTATTAGTGTTTTCAAGAGCAAACATAAATTAAAACTGCAAGCAGCATTGAAAGGGACCTAGCACCTGGGCTCACCATCGCTTGGTGGCCTTGGGATGACAGAGAACAGTGGATAATAATAATTTAAGCTAATATATATATTATATTATATAATATACAGTTGCAATCAGAATTATTGAACCCCCTTTGAATTTTTTTTCTTTTTTAAATATTTCCCAAATGATGTTTAACAGAACAAGGAAATTTTCACAGTATGTCTGGTAATATTTTTTCTTCTGGATAAAGTCTTATTTGTTTTATTTAGGCTAGAATAAAAGCAGTTTTTAATTTTTTAAAACCCATTTTAAGGTCAAAATTATTAGCCCCTTTAAGCTATATATTTTTTCAATAGTCTACAGAAAAAAAACATCATTATACAATAACTTGCCTAATTACCCTAACCTGCCTAGTTAACCTAATTAACCTAGTTAAGCCTTTAAATGTCACTTTAAGCTGTATAGAAGTGTCTTGAAAAATATCTAGTAAAATATTATTTACTGTCATCATGGCAAAGATAAAATAAATCAGTTATAATAAATGAGTTATTAAAACTATTATGTTTAGAAATGTGTTGAAAAAAAATTCTCTCCGTTAAACAGAAATTGGGGAAAAAAATAAACAGGGAGGCTAATAAATCAGGGGGTTGAATAATTCTGATTGCAACTGTATATGCATGTAATTTTCAGGCAGATCAGACATTGTGTGGCTGAGTTATAAGTACTTCCTCATCCATGGCGATAAACTGAAGTTGGTCGGGCCACCACGGACACACGTTTTGACGAACTAATGGAACATGGATTCGATTTGATACAATTTGTAGTAGGAGTTTGTTAAAGTGTAAAACATGTCATTTCCCTTTTGCCAGCAGGTGGCCCTATGACTAAATCTGTATATTGGCATGTAAACGTGTTCAGGTTAGGACTCTTATCAAATCTATGAATTTTGGGGCAGATCAGCCAATGCATGCTTGAGTTATAATGACTACCTATTTAGTGGTAAAACATCAAAATTTGTGAGGCTGCCACGGATATGCCCTTTCACGAAAACTCTAGATCTTCACAATTTAACATCGCCAAGGCCTGTACATGACAATAGCCAATTTTGGTCCTGATCTGATAAAATCCCTAGGAGGAGTTTGTTACAACGACATGGCAAAAACTGCACTTTTTTTGCAGAGGAAGTTAAAAATAACTGTTCAATATCCTGTTCAATTTTGGATTTCACTCCAAGAGACATTTTTGTAGGTTTTGACATATTTGACGTGTGTGCCAATATTTGTAAATGTGCATGAAACATAGCTCGTGGGGCACTTTGTTGATTGTTTATAGGTTTTTTAGGAGATTTGGAGCATGCTCAAGACCGTCAAAAATGTGATTCATTTTGCAGCGGAATAATAATAAAAAGAAATGGAGCAATTCCAACAGGGCCTATGCACCACCTGTGCTCAGTCCCTAAAAACTGCATCATTGCCACATAGTTTTACATTGCAGTTACCTGTTTTGTGGAACCATGCGTCGCATGACTCAAATCCAAGCATTCTATAACACTACAAAAGTAGAGGTCTGCATAAATTTCCGAATAAAATGTGGTGGTGGTCAGTAACTCTAGTGTAATTTGAACAGGAGTAGGCAATTTAACAATATAGCATTCCCAAGGGATATATATATATATATATATATATATATATATATATATATATATATATATATATATATATATATATATATATAGAGAGAGAGAGAGAGAGAGAGAGAGAGAGAGAGAGAGAGAGAGAGAGAGAGAGAGAGACACTGTATGTGTCTGAATGAGAGAGAGTGGGCGCATCCGCCGTGGTGCTGTGTTTCACTTGTTAGGCTGTCTGGACCATGTAGCATCCAGCTGGGTGTTTTTTGGAAAGCATATGTATTCGCTATACATTTTACATTCTTCCTTGGCCCAATATGTATCTGCTATGTGTATAGAAATAATACAGATATGATATATGAAACACAATCGGTAGTTGGGAAATATCTTGAGTGGATATGTTTGTAAATCTGATTTTGAAAGAGTCACCGTCACGTGGGATTTTGCAGCAAAGTGGCAAACAAAACAAAGGGGCAAACAAAACTGACATATAGCCTACAATCCTTGCACAACCGACAGAATTATCTGTTATCTCTATGTAATGCTGGTAGACAAGGAAGACAAGGATGGTTATCTTTTATGAGTTTTATTCAAAACAAGTCACTAAATTAAAGTGAGGAAACAGAAGAGTGGTACTTTTGGTAGTACCTAGTTTTAACATGAGATTTTGGAAACCAGATCTAAATTTAGCTGGAATGGTCGGGTCGAGTAGAAAACAGGGTGGGGTCGGGCAGCGGGTGAACAAAGCCTGAATATACAGTGGGAGCAGTCGGTGCGGAATAAAACCTAGCGGATGTGGGACTAAAAAGTCAGTCCCGTGCAGGTCTCTACCACAAAGTGTGCTACCGAGTAAAGTGACTACAACAGAAGAGTTGTCCATATGAAGATAAACAGGTGAGGCAAACATATTCAATTACAAATCAACACTTTTACATGAAAATAATCCATCATTTGTTGATAATATGCCCTTGTAAAGGTCATTAGTATAAAAAGAAACATGCTTTGTTGTCGTCATGCTGCCAGGTAGTGTTCATTTTACATAGAAACTGCAGTCAAACAAATGTTGAAGTTTGTTTTTTAAGCAAGTATGTCCCTTTCTTGTTTGCTATTGAAACAATTCAACATTCAATGTATCTTACTGGTATTCTTTTCAGCATAGATATATCTGAACACAATTATTAAGAAGCATGTGGTCATGTGACTTTTATTGGAATGACTGTCTCAAATATGTTCATTAATCTCATCTATTATCTCAAGTACTTCTAGTCTAGCCAGCCTATTCACATTTATGTTGTTGAAATCTCAGGCATTTCTCTGCACTGCAAAGGGGCCATTTCATTCATTCATTCATTCATTTTCTTGTCGGCTTTGTCCCTTGCGGGGTCGCCACAGCGGAATGAACCGCCAACTTATCCAGCACGATTTTACGCAGCAGATGCCCTTCCAGCCGCAACCCATCTCTGGGAACTTCCACACACACATTCACACTCATACACTATGGACAATTTAGCTTACCCAATTCACCTGTACTGCATGTCTTTGGACTGTGGGGGAAACCGGAGCACCCGGAGGAAACCCACGCGAACCTAGGGAGAACATGCAAACTCCACACAGAAACGCCAACTGACCCAGCCCAGCCGAGGTTCGAACCTGCGACTCAGCGACGTTCTTGCTGTGAGGCAACAGCACTACCTACTGCGCCACTGGGTTGAGGGGCCATTTCATATAAATGAAATATATGTTGCTTGTTTGGATTTTATGTGTTTATAACCTTGCCAAGGGTATTTTGGTAGTGATTCTGTAAGTGAATAATGCATTGGCAAAACATTAAGGACAGTTTTCCAACTGTGCATTTTGGTCTATGCAAATGAGCTCTATTGGGGAAAGAGAGGTGGGTCACACTATACATGCACCCTCTACCAACAGATCAACTAGTAACTTTTAAGTTCTGTTCCAAATACATCCTTCTGAGTCTCTGACAGCCAGATCTTATAAGGAGATGTAACTATTTTAAGCATTGTCAGAGAATTCATACAAATGCATACAATTTCATTCTTATGAATATGTATGATTTTTAAAAGGAGACATGCGTCTAAACCTCACCCTTAAACATACCCCTCATTGGGGGTGAGCAAACCGTTGCCATAAAATTGCATTGGAAAAAGAGACAGCAACAGATTCCATGCTCTGATTCTAAAGCTTGAGAGGCAGCAACAGATTTGAGAAGGTTTTGAGCCTCCGGTCCATTATAAATAGACATTAACAGACTAAATACAATCAGGCTCTTCATCTAGCAAGACAGATGCAGAATCTCTCAAGTCTCCATCCCAAAGAGACAACAATTAACTAGTTTCTGAGTCCCTGCGTGAGTAAGGAATTACCTGACAATCTGCCTTAAGTGATGCATAACCAAAAATTTGATATTAATATAAAAATCGCAACACAAGGGTATGAGCTGAACAGCTATGAGAAATACACAAGGCAAATATGAAGAGGGATAGGAAAAGAAGACAAAATTAAACTGTGAACAGAAAATGATAAATTACACACTCACAAACATACATGCATACATTGTTTACAAAGACCTCCATAGGCGTATTGACTTTTATACTGTAAAAAGCGTTTATCACATTGCCTTACCCTACCCCTAAACCCAACCCTCACTGGAAACCTATGGCTAATGTCATTCATTCAATCATTTTCCTTCGGTTTAGTCTCTATTTTAGAGGTTGCCACAGTGGAATGAAGCACCAACTATTCCAGCATATGTTTTACACAGCGGATGCCCTTCCAGCCGCAACATCGCACTGGGAAACACCCATAAACACACATTCACACACACACACACACTTATGCACATCAGCCAATTTTTCATTCATTAATTTTCCTTCAGCTTAGTTTCTATTTCAGAGGTCGCCACAGTGGAATCAACCACCAACTATTCCAGCATATGTTTTATGCCGTGGAAGCCCTTCCAGCTGCAACCCAGCACTGGGAAACACCCATACACACTCATTCACAAACACACTTATACACTACGACCAATTTTTCATTCATTCATTTTCCTTCAGCTTAGTCTCTATTTCAGAGGTCGCCATAACGAGATCAACCACCAACTATTCCAGCACATGTTTTACGCCGTGGAAGCCCTTCCAGCTGCAACCCAGCACTGGGAAACACCCATACACAATTATTCACACAAACAATCATACACCACAGTCCATTTAGTTTATTCAATTTGCCTATAGCACATGTCTTTGGACTGTGGGGGAAACGGGAGCACCCGGAGCAAACCCACACGAACATGGGGAAGACATGCACAAACTCCACACAGAAATGTCAACTGGCCCAGCCGGGACTCTAACCAGCGACCTTCTTGCTGTGAGGTGACAGTGCTAACCACTGAGCCACCGTGCCACCCCCTGTGGCAATTTTTGAATGTCAAAAGACCTTGTTTAGGATGATTTTTAAACAGCCCCTATTATGGGTTTTTGAAAATTAGCATCCGTGTACTGTGTAACACAGTTCTAAGTGAACAAAAAAATCTGAAAGTGCTTAAAGTGCTTTTAGCGTCTAAAACTATTAATTCTCAAAAAAAAAAAGAGTAGACTCAGAGTCAAATGAATGAATTGTCTTGGTTCCAAATCATTAGCGGTTTTGTGTTGACGTTGATACAAAATATTGTCATATATGAGGCACCGGATCCAGGAAAACTTGCTTTAACGCATTCCTACATTGTTAGTGGTAACACATTACAAGTAATGTGAGTTACATAATAGTATCAATTTTATAAGTAACAAGTAAAGTAATACATTACTTAAAAAAAAAAAAAAAGGAATAATATTTGAGTTACTTATTTGAAAATGTAACGTGAGTTACATTTTATTTTAATTAATTAGCTTTTAAAAATTAGATTGCTGAATTAAAACCAAGCGGAAACATCCCACTCTCCCTCGTGAAGCCAATAAGGAAGTAACTGAAACTGAAATTAATCGACTCACCTTTGGGGGCTGGCTCCAGGAACTCCAGATGTTCACTGACTGCAATACTAAATTGGCCAATTTTACAGCTGATAAAAACATGTTTACAGCCTGGTACAAAAAAAGGTTTTGGTTCATATAGCTAATATTACCCTTTATGACAACTGTGAGGGGGGTGAATTTTTTATAACTCATCCATTTCGTTTTTATTAAGTTATATTAAATCTGCATAATTAAGGGCGTGGCCACTTGAGTGACAGCTAGGTCTCGCTGGTCGCCGTCACTTCACCTCAGTTGATTCCGGCTGATTATCCACTGAACTCAGCATATAAGTTGTATATTTGTTTTATTTTATGTGGTTTTTATGTTTACATAGTCAATTGCCTAATGGAATTGTTTCTTACAATTATCAGATAATATGGCATGCTGTGTGCACTTAATTGTGGTCACAAACCATTCAAGTTGTCTCTATTTCCCAGGTGAGTGCAATTCTTACATACGTATTTACCATATCTATAAATGTATTTGTTTTATTTGAGATAATTTATAATTTTCTTTAATACTGTAATGCACTTCAGAATCTGACAGATTGATTAGCTGTATTGTGCTATTGAACAGTCATGTGAAACATTGTCATACAGTGTTATGCCTGGATTTCATATTTGAAGTTGGACTATATTTGAAGTATTTGGAAGTAATTAGCATTTTCCTGCTGTAGAAAAACGTCATAAGTACAATGCTTACTTGCTCAATAACAGTGTTTTTTAAAAGACTAAACACTTTATTGGTATAGTATACAATCAAGCACATGTGGTCAGAACACAAATGAATCACAGGTAATGAAGTATTAAGCATTTTTCCCAAAGAAAAGCCATCTAAGCAAAATGCTAGCAGGCTTCTGTAGCTCCACTGACACTCCGCCTCTTTTCCCTTGTTTGGTAACCCCCGGTTGGTGCAATGAGGTGTGAACAAAATGGCAACTGTTGGCTATGCCTACTTGTAGCTTTATTTGCGCTCTTTAGAATCCTATGGGTGATGTCACGGAAACTACGTCCATATCTTTTACAGTCCATGATTAAAAGGAATGTAGTCACAATGAATCATGCAGTCAATGTGAGAATGCGTTCATTAAATAACACATCGAAGACAAGGAAAAGGGGATTATAGTCTCAATGGACAGTGATTGTACTTAAGACAAATAGTACAAAAGTAGCAAACACATTGATTTAAACTTTCAGTAATCTGTATAAACGACATGTACTGTATAGCTCTGGGGTCAGAAAGTTCTCAATTCTCAAGTTCTCAAAAGTAACGTAACGCATTACTTACCATAAAAAGTAACTATGGGGGATGGGGTAACTCAATATTGTAATGCTTTCATAAGTAACTTTCCCCAACACAGCTCTGCACCATGGCTGGCTGCTTGTTGGGCATTTATTTCCATCTCACAGTGAATGCGGTCGACCAATCACAACAGTCTAGGTTTGTAGACCAATCGCCGCAAATTACTGTCAAGCAAAGGAGGGGTTTGGAAAAAATTAATCGCTGAACAAATCATATGGGAGACTTTAGAATAATTAGGTAAAAATAAATGCATATTATGAGACAATGAAAGTGTTTTTTGACTTTGCATGCATAGCCTGTTGGAGACCCCCCAAAACCAAAATATGACCTTTTATAATGCATAATAGAGCCTCTTTAATCATTCTGAGGGGCGTCACAGTGGTGCAGTGGGTAGCACAATCGCCTCACAGCAAGAAGGTCGCTGGTTCGAGCCCCGGCAGGGTCAGCTGGTATTTCTGTGTGGAGTTTGCATGTTCTCCCCATGTTGGGTTTCCTCCGGGTGCTCTGGTTTCCCCCACAGTCCAAAGACATGCACTATAGGTGAATTGAATAAGCTAAATTGGCCGTGTGTGAAAAAGTGTGTGTGGTTGTTTCCCAGTGTTGCGTTGTGGCTGGAAGGGCATCCGCTGCATTAAAAATGTGCTGGATAAGTTGGCGGTTTGTTCCGCTGTGGCGACCCCTGATGAATAAAGGGACTAAGTTGAAAAGAAAAGGAATGAATAATCATTCTGAATCATGACAACACAAGGCATTTCCTCCTAAACCACCTTAATAATGAAATACAACTACTCTAACCCATGTTATTATACAATTTCATGTTCTTGTAAACCACATAAACCTGTACACACACTCACACAAAAGTCAAATAAGAGTACATAACCATGGCGAAAATTACCTTCTACCCTAAAGTGACTACACACAATGTGATGTTGAAGATATGCACTCATACATCTCTTACTGTAGTGTCAAACGTTATGCAAACAGAAAGAAACAGCATTCTGCAATTAGATGTGTTCTTTCAGTATGGCTATAGAGGGAGAGATGCAGAAACATACTGACAGTACAGGGATAGGAATGAGTACTGCGTGGTTGACATTTGATTGTGTTTGTGTTTGAAAGAGCTGCAGTCAGACCACGGCGGTAGCTCAAAGCAACTGGAGTGGATCCAAGCTCCCACCGGATTCACTGACCAACATAAATACACATCCGTGTCTTAAAAGTCAAATTATGATATCTCAGCATAAAAAAAGAGAAGTAGTTGGGGCAGAACGAACTACATTTCTAAGTGCTGACTCTTACAGATCACATGCTGTCTGTATGTATTAAAAACTGCAATTAGTTTTTTTACTCTGAAAGCCCTGGATTATTATTTCTGGTGAATATTCAAAGTGGGAATTCATGCATGCTTTTCAAGCTAAATTGTAAGCCGACACAAGATACTGTACAAAAATGGTATTTATTGATTTTATATTACAAGGTGCAAATTTTACGAGATTGTTCTAACTACTTTAGCAATGATTCATATGCTAATACCTAGATACATAGGCGGATCGTGTGTAAAGC
Source organism: Danio kyathit (assembly GCA_903798195.1). Lineage (NCBI taxonomy): Eukaryota > Metazoa > Chordata > Actinopteri > Cypriniformes > Danionidae > Danio > Danio kyathit. The sequence continues at coordinate 32,600,298 of LR812522.1, forward strand.
TGCGGAAGGCTTAGCCTCCCCCTGGCCAGAAACCACGGAGATAGCAAACAAAAAAAAAATGCATTGAAATCATGTAACGGATGTAAGGCGTAATATGAATGTAATTTAATGTTGATGATTAACAGAACACTTTGGCTATTGTAAGTTTGTCAATCAAATTTAAAGTCCCCCTCCGCACAAAAATGGAACTGTCCAACCCCGCACGTTGCACTGATGAGCGCTGTTTATTACTGGAGTTCGCAGCAGCTCTGAAAACCAAACCAAAACTGCTGGCCAGAGGACTGTTCTGATTTGCTGGTCAAGGGCATAAGTAATAAAATGACAAATGAGTATTACGAGAGGGGTATAATAATATATTACACTGGTTTAACTTGTTTTCAGCAATAAATGAAATTCGTAGTTTCATTGTAACGTAGTCTAGCCTAGTGTAGTAATCTTGTTTAGGCAATCATTTGGAGTTTTACATTTTAAAGGTCAAATATTTATTGCTGAATTACAAGTTCGGTTTTCGATTGGCCTCAAGAAAAAGAGAATGATTTCGGATTCTTGACACATTTTTTGCAATTTAACAACAAAAACAACATCAACACTTATAATGCCAGGTCTTAAAGGAGGTTTTTGCTGCATAAGGTAGGGCAGTGGCTAATATTTATATTGACTGCCATGCCAAAACAAATTTTTGTTTGTTAGACAAAAGGCTACCATTAATCTATAATATAATATAATATAATATTATATTATATGGCGCAGTGGCGCAGTAGGTAGTGCTGTTGCCTCACAGCAAGAACGTCGCTGGGTCACAGGTTCGAACCTCGGCTGGGCTTGGTCAGTTGGCGTTTCTGTGTGGAGTTTGCATGTTTTCCCTGCGTTCGCGTGGGTTTCCTCCGGGTGCTCCGGTTTCCCCCACAGTCCAAAGACATGCAGTACAGGTGAATTGGATAAGCTAAATTGTCCGTAGTGTATGAGTGTGAATGTGTGTGTGGAAGTTCCCAGAGATGGGTTGCGGCTGGAAGGGCATCCGCTGCGTAAAATCATGCTGGATAAGTTGGCGGTTCATTCCGCTGTGGCGACCCCGCAAGGGACAAAGCCGACAAGAAAATGAATGAATGAATGAATGAATGAATAATATAATAGAATAGAATAGAATAATACAAGTTATATTATTATTATTATTATTATTATTATCATCATAATATACACTACTGAGCAAAAGTTTGGGGTCAGTAGGATTTTTAAATGTTTTAAAATAAGTTTTTCCTGCTCACCAAAGCTGCATTTATTTAATCAAAAATACAGTACAAATTGTAAAATTTTAAAATGTTAGTGCACTATAAAATAACTGTTTAAATGTAGTTCATCATTTAATTTAACAATTTATTCCAGTGATTTTAATGATGAATTTTCAGCTTTATTACTTCGGTCTTCAGAGTCAAACGATCCTTCAGAAATCACTCTAATATTAATTATTATTATTATTATTATTATTATTGTTATTATTATTATTATTAATATTATTATTATTAATGGTGATAGCAATAAAAGCAACAAGGAGTAATAATTTCATTTGAAACTGCATACAGTAAATAATAAATAAATATTTAATAAATAAGTATTTTACCTTTTTTTTTATATTTAAGAAATGCTGCCTTGATGAACAGAATAATTTAAATTAAATTTATAAATAAAATTAATAATAAAAAAACTTAACTGACCCCAAACATTTAACCAGTAGTGTAGATCAGTGGGTGAGTTTAACAAAATAATTTAATGTGCGTGTTGAATATAATAGACGTTTAATAGGCGGTGCTTTTGTTAAAACCTCATCTGAGTCAGTCGCAAATCTTTTTAAATAAATTAAAGGGCAGCGCATATATTAGCCTTACCATGGAGTTTGTTCATTCTCAGCCTATGTCTAGATACCTACATGCAGATGCCAAAAGTGAAAAGTCACCTTTTTTTCAAAAGCCAACCCAGGCTCATTCTGAAGACGTAGCCCTATATACAATTCTGGATAGTGCCAAATATGTCCCAGGAGGTACGTTTTTTTGCAGTTTTTGTTTGCGAGAATCCTCCAGAGGCCGCTGTGAACTGACTTACTGACCAACTGACCAATACCCCACCCACCCCTTCCCTAAACCCAACCGATGGTGTTTTTAAAAGCACTGATTGACCAGCGCCCACCCACTTCCCTAAACCCAACTAACAGTGTTTTGAAAAGCAATCCAGAAAAAGGAAAGCCCCCTGATTTTTACCAACTTTTCGTTTTTTTACCACATTCTCACCCTGTTATTAACTTGTTTATTAAATTTTTTGGCTTTTGTGTTTGTCTTACCTGCTTTCCGGAACCGTTCTTCACCGAACTCAAACCTCGTTATTATGATCAACTCCTCGCTGTGTCTCAAGTCCACCAACATACTCTGCAAACCAATGGACAGGAACTGGTAACAGCAGGAAAAAGTCTCTGAGAAGTCTCTGGAAGACAGGATTGAAAAGATGGCGCCTTTTAAATCCAGCACTGGAAGGTGTCATCCATAGAGTGACTGGCATTTGCATGGTCATAGTCCACAGTTAAACTGTTATTCTATTTAAGAGTCTTAAATATTTCGCTATGCATAATTCACTTTCCAAACCACATCTAATTTACTCAAGGCATTGTTTCCAATATATAAAGTCTAAACATCACTATGTGATGTTGATCTTTACATAAGCATTAATTTATAAACATTAATAAGCAAAGTTTCATACAGTGGGGTATTTTAAATAGTGCATATTAAATATATACATGACCATTTTAATCTAAAGGTATATGAAGTCAAATATTCCATTTTGTGTCCCTTTTGTTAGATGGAATTATGTGACCCATGTGTCTCTCTGTGAGAGGATGTAGATTAGAAAGAATGTTGATTGTATCAAGAAGCCTTTGTGCAAGTTCCGGGCTCTTAACACCTTTGTCCTTCAGAAGAACAAAGGACAGATGGTCACCATCACAATTGCCACTTTTCTGATAAGCTTAACAAAAGGGCTAGAGTTAAGTGTTAACAAGGTCCTGAATTTGCTGCTGATCATTACAGATGTAAGTGGTCAGCTGGTAAACGCAACAAGGAACGGCATCATACCGCCATGTACATGAGTTTGTTTTAAAGATGAAATGCAGCCATACGTACTTCTGGCTACATAATTCGCAATCTCCAGAAATGTATATTGGGCTACGTTTTCAGAATGTTGCATAAAGCAGCTTTACAGTACAGTAAATGTAAAAGTAACAGAATCAGTTATCAAAGGTGTAACGTACTTGAATAATTTTACTTGATTACTGAACCTAAGTATTGATTTTGAGGATTTGTACTTTACCTGAGTGCATTTAAGGATGAATCTTTTTACTTCAACTTCAATGTTTTTTTTTTCCCTAGCTACAAACAACCCAATTGAATAGCGCTGAGCTTTGTTTTAACATTCCAGGAAATTGGCCAGACATGTTTATTGGTCCGTCGGAAGTGATATCATTCATTCATTTTTCTTTCGGCTTAGTCCACATGTGTTAACTCAGTTCCTAAAGGGCCGCAGCTCTGCGCAGTTTAGCTTTAACCCTAATTAAACACACCTGGTCAAACTAATTGAGTCCTTCAGGCTTGTTTTATACCTTGAAGTAGGGTTGGAACTAAACTGTGCAGGGCTGTGACCTTCCTTGAACTGAGTTTGACACTCCTGGTTTAGTACCTTTTTTCATCAGGGGTCACCACGGCAGAATGAACTGCCAACTTATCTAGCATATGTTTTACACAGCGCATGCCCTTCCAGCTGCAACCCAGTACTGAAAAACACCCATACACTCTACAGAGAATTTAGTTTATTCAATTCACCTATTCCACATGTCTTTGAACTATGGGGGAAACCGGAGCACCTGGAGGAAACCCACGCCAACACAGGGAGAGCATGCAAACTTGACACAAAAATGCCAACTGACCCAGCCAGGACTCGAACCAGCGACCTTCACGCTTCTTGCTTACCTCTGAACCACAATGCAAGGACATGGACCTAAGAGATATTATGGCTTTGTCCAAAGCTCTAAAATCCTGCTTTCAGAGGCAGCATTGCAAGGCAAGAAGACCAAGGTTTGTCCAAATTCAAATTCTGCTTCACTTCCAGTCTCAAAGGTACCCTCTTACAGATCAGCATAGATGTATCCTCCACTGCCTTAGAAATCCCCCAATCCTGTGCATTCCATCGCTGACAGTTAAGCTAAAAAAAAGTCTCAGAAGTCTGTCTGAAATCAGTTTTACGATGTGCCGATGTGGACAAACACTCCCTCCAGAGTCAGCCAAGCTTTCTTATGCACCCTACAACAGTCAATCGGTGGCAAAAAAAATGAGGAAGAACATGATTCAGCTGCGAACACAGTCCAAAATAAGAGCAACCATGGCGATAAACTTTATCAAATTGTTTTCTTGTAGGGGTATTATTAAAGATGAAATGTATACTTTGTCTACCAGTAAAACTAGCAAATATGTGTTTTTTTGCTTTTTAGCCCCAAAGAGCTAAGCTTGACTCTCGCAATTTTGAAAATCAACTTCTGCTTAAGTTAAATCAGAGGTTTTACAACTTTTAGTAGCAGGTTTCATATTGGCATTAGGTGTGTCTTGTAGTTAGATAGTTAAATACAATTAAATACAAACAGTTCTAAAGCAGGATAAAACATTGTATGTGGTTTATGCACCTTATGTTGGGAACGAATAAAAATACCTAGCTTTTATTCTTGATGTTACATTTACATTCTCAACTTTAATGTAGTACTTTTTTTTTTGAGTATGCTTCCGGCTAGATACTTCTACTTTTAATTGAGTAAAATGTTTGCTCAATATATGTACTTTCACTTGTATAACATTTTTGTGTACTTTTTACACCTCTGTCAGTTATGCAAAATGTAAAAAATAGCCAAAGTCATGTTGTGCAATGAAGCAGCTGCACACAAAGTACAGTAGTTGGGTTTCTCTCACCCTGTTTAAATAGGCATTAAAAGTATTGTATTAGATATGCATAATAAAAATAGCAAATTCTGAATAAAAAAAAGTGTTTTGTTTGTACTTGTGAGAAAATAAAGTACATTATGAACATTATTAATAAAAAAACAATATTTAAAAAAATATGAGATTTCCACCAGAAGCTCCGGTTATCCCCAACAGTCCAATGACATGCGCTATAGGTAAATTGAATACGCTAAATTGGTCCTAGTGTATGTGTGTGAATGAGAGTGTATGGGTGTTTCCCTGTACTGGGTTGCAGCTGGAAGGACATCCACTGCTTAAAACATATGCTGGACAAGTTGGCGGTTCATTCTGCTGTGGCAACCCCTGATAAATAAAAAGACTAAACCGAAGGAAAATAAATGAACGAATGAATGAATGATTCCATAAATTGACTAAAATTACATGAAATGTGTAATGATGGGGTTAACAACAGGGGCTTCATCCAAATGCAACTTTATTAGAATAGTCAGGCAGCCAAAGTTTGAATCAGGAGCAGACAGAAACATGAAGATAATCCAAAGAGAAAAATGTGTAACAAGCAAAGGGGTCAAGGCAGGAGGCAAATAATCATTAAAAGAATATAAACAAAGGGTCAAAACACAGCTCGGCAAGATAGGGAAAATGCTTTGTAATGATCAATACAGGAAACCAATACTAAGTAACTAGAAGTGGGTTTGAGTAGTGTATATATGGTCCATCAAATCAGTGGTGATGTCCTTCAGTCTGAGTGTTTGTGTAATCAGGAGGAAACTGAAACCAGTGTGTGACTGCAGGGCATGGTGGGATATATAGTTCGGTAGAATGACAGGGAGTGTTTTCCAATGATCCACAGAGGCAACATCATGGGTGACCACAACAAAATGTTATTTCATTTTAAATAGTTTGTTTTGAACCTCCTGTTCATCTTTTCAAGTCTTATTCCTGTAAAATTGCATATTAATAATTTCTGAAAGTTCACATGATATAATATTAATACTTTCTTAATATTTTACTACAAAGTAAAAACATGTTTTTAATTTATTTATTTGGGGTGGCATGGTGGCTCAGTGGTTAGCACTGTCGTCTCACAGCAAGAATGTTTCTGGTTCAAGTCCTGGCTGTGCCAGTTGGCATTTCTTTGTGGAGTTTGCATGTTTTCTCTGTGTTCGCATGGTTTCCTCCAGTTTCTCCCACAGTCCAAAGACATGTGGAATAATTGGTGGTTCATTCCACTGTGGCAACCCTGATAAATTAGGGACTAAGCCAAAGGAAAATTAATGAATAAATAGATTTCTTTATTTCAGATCAAATAAGTGTACTATTAGTGAGCTAAAGAGATGCCTTTCAAAAAATGCCTTAAAAAGTGTCACAATCTCCAAATTTTGAATCCTAGTTTGTGATATAAAAGTCAACCAAGAGACATGATTTTGACTAACTCCCACCAGCTAATTACATTGGTATATCAGTTTTAAATTAATTATTCAGTGTGTGATGTTGAAACGCTTACCTGCGTGGTGCCAATTAGAGGCAGTGTTTGCGGTTCACACTCACCCGTCTTCATTATAATGTTAGACTATATTGAGATGCCACAGATGTCTCAACAAGGTGTCTCAAAGGTCAACGCTCCATGATCTGCAAGAAACGAACATTCTGTTGCCGTGGCAATAAGAGGTGAAGTGTGTGTGTGAGAGAACAGAGAACAATAAGTGCTCAGGGAAACCTGGCGGAGTGGCCGGTTGCCAGGACCCCCATCACCACCTACAACTTTTTAAACCAGCTCTTCTATATTTCACAGCTTCATGCAAGAGTGCGTTTCGACAGGATGCTGCTGTCTGCTTTTCATGCGTCTTTGTGCACAGTCACTGGAGCTTTCTTGGCCGATTTTTTCCAGCAGTGAGAGACACCCTGTAAAGTGTCATGTGTAGAGTTGACAGCTGAACCTGTCATCGTACCAGCCGAATGTCAGCGCAGCGCAAGCGTCAGTTCAATGCAATATATGCTTCTGTGTTTCTGTGTAGAATCCATATGGCCTTAAACAGATGTTTTCCCTCAGGACACAAAATCTGTATAATATGTTGAAAAGTTCTTGCACCATCAGTTTTAGTTTTTCAAGGACTATTTCTCAAGGAATACAAGCACAAATGAGTGCGGTTCAGTGATCTTCAACACATCTGTCACATTAATCAAAAGAATTCATGTTATTTATATATATATAATGTGAATATTTAAGTCTCTGGTGGAAGTCAAATGTATACAGTATGTGAAAAAAATTGGTCCATAATCTTGGTCCATAATTCTAAATCTCTGAAACCAGCTTGTAATTAATTAACTTAATTCTACACAATCACCTTGCAGTTTAGCTCAAGAAAAAATAATAATAATCATAAATGTTTTATTTTATTAATGTTGTTTTGATTAAAACTAAAACAGGAACTCAGCTATTCTGGAAATTTTAACTGTAACCAAAAAAAAAGGCTTTGTTATCATTTCAAGAGTTCACACTTAGCTGATGATTGATTTTAAAGATCCTCGAGCCCAGGGCTCCCTCCCTTTTGCAAGGCGAGAGGGGAGTTTGAGCTCAAGTAGATCTCGAGAACTCCCCTGCTGTAGTAGCTGATGAACAGATAGTGATTGCTCTTAAGAGATAACTACTTACTAGGAGCATATCTATGGTGCCGATTTGGATTAGTCAATTAACTTAAGTTGCATGTTTTTGGATGGTGGGAGGGAACCGGGGGAAACCCACGTGAGCACGGGGGGAGAGTGTAAACTTCACACAGAAACATCGGCTGGCTTGGTAAGGACTAGAACCAGAGATGTTCTTGCTGTGAGGCAACAGTGCTAACCACTTGGCCACCGTGCCACCCATCTAGGAAATGAGGAGTAGGGGTGGAAGGGGGATTCTTCAAAACGAAGATGGCTGTTCTATGGAACTTAGGGTATATATAGTGGCTTAGGAATCATAAATTGAATAATGCGGGGCCGGCTGCAAGCAATCATAAGCACGCGATCCTTTCAAAATTAGTTTATAAATAAACTTCACTTAACAAATGTATAATTTGTTGAAGACAGGAAAAATTATGTCAGTATCCTTTGATCACAGGCTAAACTTATCACCATTTCTCTTTTATTCTCCCAAAAGTATAGGTGTAAAAGACCACTGACTCAGGTTATGTTTACAAGACAATAGCTGCATTCCCACTGTCTGGCTAGTGTGAGTCAGGGCTTTCAATGGGTCGGCCAGGGCCAATAGCCCCGGCACTCGAGCATTGAGGTTGAAATCATGCCACATTTTCAATAGCTCACAGAACAAAACCCAACCCTTTTGTTACTTTTCCCAGACTTGTCCCATTGTGCGTTGAATCTGTAGCTTCCAAAGCACAGCAACAATGCATTTTGTAACATCCTAGTTTCTTTAGATTCGGTCAATCTGTCGTTGAACTTTCTCCTTAGCCCAAATGTTCATGAGGTTTCTTCAACTGAACAGGACTGCGTTTCCGGATGACGTTGTCTTTTAGTAGGCTATGAAGACTCTAAAGCAGGTGTCTCAAACTCAAATTGGTGGGGGGCCATATCAGTGACTTACAATTCATAAGAGGGCCGTTTTAACATTCAAGCACAAGAAAAAAGTGGAAATATGATGTAATTGATGCACTCAGGCATTCTTCCCCAGAGTATCAAAGCTCTTTCTTTTTGTTTCTTGTTGTACATGTTGAACGGGTAGATTAAATTGCTATAAAAATGCTACAATTTAAGAATAGACATGATAATAATGATAATTATGTCCCAGTCAATTGTTGCTTAACCAAAAGTTTAACAGATAGTGTATGACAGCAAAGAGATTGGATAACTTTGTTGACTTTACTGGCAATTGTTCTTCTCAATATCTTTCTTTTTTGTAAAACTACAACAAAGAGGGAAAAAAGTATGTATATATTCACATTTACTTTAACATGTTCAATTTAGCCAGCAGTAAAATTTTATTAATGCACATTTTTTTATACAAATCTTCATATGCATATTAGGAAAATCTATTAATGAGACCATTTGAAGAGAATATTAGCAAAATGATCATATTTACACCACCAGTATAACGTGTAAGCCACAAAGAGGTGTTTGTACAACAAAATACAGGTGGTATAAAACTGATAAAAATCAAATGACCCTTGAATGTTTACAAAAATAGAGCTTTAGTAAGAATTGAGCACTTACGGACATATATTTCAACGTTTAAATCAGCCCCAAAAATAATCTGAGAAACCGAAAGTAAACAAAATATATAGTACAGTACTTTAAATGTCCAATAGGTGGGGGTTTTGTTGGGCTGAAACTCGTTATATTTTTGATCGTTAATATTTTGGCCTTCAGGCTGGCAGTTTGAGACTCCTGCTCTAAAGGTACATCTTAACAAAAGTAACATTTCTCTGTGTGTTTCCTGAAGTATACGTTAAAGTGGGTATTATTATTATTATTATTATTATTATTACTGCAGTTTCATATCATGGTAGCCAGAGTGCAAAATATTTCTCTGATCAAATATGCACAATTTTTTAAATAAGTTTAATATTTGCAGGACAACTTTATAATGTAGCCTAATTAACCTAATTAAACACTGAGTGTATATACAGCTTAAATAGTTATATTCAAAGACTTGAGCAGTGATAAGGTTAACCTTATGAAGGTATGACTTATCGAGGGTGTAGTTAACTAAGATAATTTCGGGAAACATATATTAACATTACGGTACAGCTTAAGGTACAACTTAAAAATGGCGTAGCCTTCAGAAGGTTGCGAGAATGGCGGCCATGTACTGTCTGTTCTCCATTCTTTCATTTTTGTGTGTGTACTTTACATTTGTGCATAACTGCAAAACTAGCGAAGTTGGCATCTTGCCGCAGACCCTCTTTCCTGACTCAAGCAAACTTCACCTTTGCCTTTCACCCTACCACAAACCCCAGCCAGCCCGCCTGCCTGCTTTGGCTCAAAGAACACAGACAAGTTTTTTTCCCTCGTGTTCTTTAAAAGTTTCAGATGTACACAACATTTTCAAAATGATTTGTGTCGGAAGATGTTATGTCTCTTCCTTTCCTCTGAGGGGAGCTGTGTGTTTGAGGGGAAGGGATTGTTTGGCCTCAGTTGTGTTACCTTGTGGGAAAGTTGTTGCAGTGCCGTTTTTCCAGTGAGAGTAGCAAATTGGGGAAAGGAGTTCATTAAAAGGAAAGCTGCTCGGTTTGACTAAACCACGCCCTTAGTGCCCTTCTTATTCATCCCATCACATACACACAATGCAGAGACATTTGGAGGAGCACAGCAACGAAGAGGGTTAAACACATATCTGCAAAAAAGGACCAACATTTCCAGTAGTGTAGTGACCTTTTAGTAAACAGTAGCTGTAGACAAGTTAGGATTACTTATTTGGGGGCAGACGTTTGCTCTGATCCAAAAATTGCCTTTTAATGTTGTTGCCACTAATGTGTATTTAGAATATGCCATGATACTTCTACAATGTCGATTGTTAGATTGGTGATATAAATCAACACTATTCTGAAGGAGTGTTAGCAAATTCTTGAGCATCAACAACACTACTGTCACAATCATCAGTAATCCAGGCTTGTAGATCGCTGGGAATCATTCACTTTCACTCAGAACTACAAATCCTGTCATGCACCACACACTCACACCTGTTCCGGTTTTCCGCTGATTGCTAACACACACAGCTGAAGCTGTTCAGAACATAGACTTTAAAAGCAGTACAGACACACACACACTAGTTGCTTAGTCTTGTTTATCTGTGAGCATTACAATGCAGTTTTCCTTGTTTAGCCTAGCCGTGTTTTGACCCTTTGCTTTGTCTGTTTGTTTTGATTCATTGCTGCCTGTACCGACTATTTGCCTGTTCTTTTACCACTACTTTGAATTGCTCTGCATGTACCTGTTTTACCCTGTTGACCATTGCCTGCCTGACCATTTTTGTAATAAACAGCATGCGGATCCTCAACCCCCTCACATTACAACTACCATGTGTTCCACCATTTTTGTGTACGTGTGTTCATGCTTGCCTTTAAACACGTGCTGCGCATGTCAAGAAATCCTCTTTTCAAAGATTTCAATATTGGGTCTTTACACAGAAACAATAATGGAAATTTGCATAGCTGTTTTGAAAATGATGCATTTTCAGTCTCCAAAACATTGCTGTCATGTTAACAAAAAACAAAAGGCATAAAAGCATTTCCTGTTTTGTTATGAAAATGTTGTCATGTACTGATGTTATTTAACTGTAATATGAAATTAGTTTTACTGTATGACAGCTATAGAATATGTTACTGTATTTGAAAGTTGTGTTGTGAAAATTACTTTAGATTTTACAGTAAATATATACAGTAAAATAATGTAAATACATATACAGCAATGCTAATAGTGCTGGAAATGTAAATACAGTATTTTGCTGTATTTTTACAGTAAGTTACTGGTGAACTACTGCCAGAAAGTTACTGTAGATTCTTAGAGAAAAATGTTAACAGTGAACTGTAAATGGCACCTTGGCAATTGGTTCTTGCTATGTGTCTTGAATCCCTCTTCTCGGGAGAACTTAAAAGGTTCCCTCTGAGAGAAACTAAAATCATTAGAATCACATTGCTGCATTCTACATTTCTGAACATTTAAATAAAGAAACAAGGAAGTATTCAAGAAGACGACTTATGAATATACCACTAAAGTTTTTGATATCATAGGTGAGACCAACCAAATACGGCCCCCTTTAATCTAACCATAAATACTTTGCATTTACTAGGTCAACTAATTAGCATACTGTTGAGCAGTCTGCTATGAATGGTAGCTGAAATGCACAACTTGCATGAAAATGGGGGACTATTAAATAAATACTGGTGTCTTTCAATCCTATATATATATATATATATATATATATATATATATATATATATATATATATATATATATATATATATATTATAGGTGGGCATACAGTAGATTAATTTTTTTAATCTAGATTAATCTAGATTAAAATGGCTCATTTGAAATCTGCCGAAGGCATTCAGAATATGTGTGCTACCCAAATAATGACTAAAAAGTCATAACTGAACTAAACAGAAATGGAATTAAGTGGAGTATGCAGATATTAGTGTCATTATTGTAGTAAACACCACAATCAAACTATTACCGTCATGTAGGACTTTTCACCATATTTTCCGACAAGATTAGTCGAAAAATAAGTCACCCAAAATTGCAGGGAACTCTTACAAGAAAGCACTTCATGTAAACACCTTAATTATATTATTGTCAATTAAGGCAAATAACTAGATTACAGATGTCCATGTAAGCATAGTCAGTAGTGTCCAGGGACGGATCTAAAAAAAATATTCATGGGGTGGCATCAAATTTATGAGGGGTGGCAACACCAAAGCAAGCATCCTTGGATGGTTTTTGTGGTTTCAAGGAACGCTATTCTTATTCGGTGTATACACTAGGGTGCACATTTTTACATTGTCCTAAAAAAAAATGAAATAAAGGCTGATGTGTGATTGACTTGAACCTGATATATGGATTGGAAAGTCAAATAAATTAAAGGAGATGGTATGGTATGTTTAACTTCTCTTTGCGGAGTTCTATGCAAATCTGTAGCGAGTTTAAGTCTATGCCAAATTTGATTAACAAAGCATGACAAACAATGCAGACTGCATATGGATACAACTTCTCAGTGAATCAAGTTTCTTTAAGTCAAAAACAAATAATACACCACATACACTACACTGAACAATTTCGATTAGCTAACAAGGTAAGGCTAACATTAAATATAACTGATTCAAAAAAACTTGCTATTTAGTTGTCATATAACTAGCAAGCAACTATCTCAGACAACACAGATTTTTTTACCTTAATTTGACATTCATTTTTTAAGTATTAAAGTAATTCAGTACCTGGATTTGTTTCTCAACTTCAGCATATCAACGGACTGGACACGACCAAATGCGTTGTTGTCACGTGACGCCAGTTATCAAAGGTTCTGACAATCTTGAAGATTCAAGCTACTGAACAATATACTTTGGGAAATAGTTTACAGTTAAGCTCTTAGTCATTAATATATGCAAGGATATGATCTCGCTGCACTAAATGTCTTTGATTCACTAAAACGAAGCAGTTCATAAGAGTTGTTTGTTCAGACCACTGACACCATTTATCAAAGGTTCGGACAATCTTGAAGATGCAAGCTACTGAACAACATACTTTTGAAAATAGTTTACAGTTAAGCTGTTAGTCATTAATATACACAAAGATATCAAAATAACTGCTTCGGTTTGTTAAAAGAGCCGGATTGAGTCATCTGTGTGTGATGATCTCGCTAGTTGCACTAATTGATTTACTAAAACAAAGCAGTTCATAAGAGTCGTTTGTTCGGACTATGCTTTAATAGAAAGACGAGATTTTGTTCTATTATTTATGGGCATTAGCGTGGTATAAAGAGGAACAATGGAAATGCAGGTGAACAAACCCCCGAGGACGGTTTAATTGAACAAAGGTGAGATGTAAACAAACTGATAATTAAAGGTTCACGAAGTTTCGGTGGTGCGTTGTGCTCACTCTCAGTGTGGATGTGTTCAAGTGCAGAGTTCACGAACTATAATCTGTAGGAGACAGTGGTTAGTGGCCTGCTGATGGTGCTTGATCGCCCGAAGGGATCGCTTGGTTTCTGACTAGCTCTTCCAGGTGTCCGTCCTTGCTTTTCGGGGCGACGCTGATAGATGATTGGGACGCTCGTCACACTATACGCTATTTTTATGTCATCAAAATAGAGAGTCGCTGCTGTAAATCGGTTGAGGAAACGCTTTGATTTTTAGAACACTAGGACACTAGTGCTGGGGTGGCCAATGGGCTATAGATCCGCCCCTGGTAGTGTCTTTGAAGAAAATGAAAGATTCAGTAGGGCATCCTGCTGATTTGATTCAGAAGGGCACTATTTTGTCAGACGGCTCACCGGTCAGGTATACATCTGCGCTAGTATATCAAGGTGAAAGTCATCATAGCTTGCGTAGAATAGATCCAGCTCTCAACCCAACTTTGAGAATAGATTAACGGCGATATTTTTTTTATCGCGCGATAAGAGTCTCGCGTTAACGCAGCACGTTAATGCCGATAATAGCCCAGCACTAATATATATATATATATATATATATATATATATATATATATATATATATATATATATATATATATATATATATAGTTATTTATTTATGTATTTATTTTGCTGTGGCGGGTAACCTGGGAGCATTTTTGTGCTGTTGCTGGGGAATTTCTTACTAACTGAGCCACTTCAAAAGATTTCAGTGCAAGTAACACAAGATGAAAATTGTCTCACTTTTATAATTTGCAAGGACAAATTTGCAGTTCTGTAACTCAAGTGCAAATGAAAACAAAAGACTTCAAAGTCTAACCAAATGAGTCAATAAAGAGGTGTTCAAAATAATGGCACCTATTATTTCGTGCTTCATTCCTGACACAGGAAAAAGAGGCTCAAACTGAGTACACTGCATTGTGGGATAAAGTGTTTAGTTCAGTGTGCTCTAGTTACCTTTGGCAAAGGTAGTTGGTTGATGGATTATTCCTGGGGTCTACAATGAGGGGCGCAACAACAATGAAAATAATTGTAGTTATAATGTTATAACTATATAGTAATAGTTTCTATTTATATATATGGATGTATCCATGGCAACTAGGCAAAGAGTCTTCATATACTGTATAAGGCAGTGTTTACTGCTAGCGGAAATGGGAAATTTTATGGTTACATTTACAGTTGGCAGCACAGGGGCAGAGTGGTTAGCACTGTCAACTCACAGCAAGAAGGTTCGAGTCCCAGTTGGGCCAGGTGGCCACAGCCATATCACCCTGCAACCCAAGACTGGTTGCTCACTGAAGCTAAGCAGGGCTGAGACTTATCAGTACCTGGATGGGAGATCACATGGGAAAACTAAGTTGCTGTTGGAAGTGGTGTTACTGAGGCCAGCAGGGGGTGCTCAACCTGTGGTATGTGTGAGTCCTAATGCCCCAATAAAAGTGGAGGGGATACTATACTGTCAGTGGGCACCGTCTTTTGGATGAGACCTTAAAACGAGGTCCTGACTCTCTGTGGTCATTAGTAAAATCCCATGGCATTTCTCGTAAAGAGTAGGGGTGTAACCCCGGTGTCCTGGCCAAATTCCCTCTCGGCTCTTAACCATAATGGCCTCCCAATTATTCCCATCCACTGAATTGGTGTGTGGTGAGCGCACTGGCGCCATTGTCCTGTGACTGCCGTCGCATCATCCAAGTGGATGCTGCACACTGGTGGTGGTGTGGAGAGACCCCCCTCAAGATTGTGAAGTGCTTTGGGTGTATGGCCATACATGATAAAATGCGCTATATAAATATACATTACATCACATTTATGTGTGGAGTTTGTATGTTCTCCTTTGTCTTTGTGTGAGTTTCCTTCGGGTGCTCCGGGTTCCCCATACTCCAAAGACATGAACTACTAAATTGAATAAACTAAATTGACCGTTGTGTCGTTGACCAGGTGTTTCCCAGTACTGGGTTGCGGCTGGAAGGGCATCTGCTGCATAAAACATATGCTGGAACTTCAACTCTGAAATCTGGACTTTACTAGAACTTCTATGTTAAGCTGTTTTGACACAAACTACATTGTAAAAAGCGCTATATAAATAAACGTGAATTGAATTGAATTAAACTGGAATAGTTGGCAGTACATTCCACTGTGGTGACCTATGAAATAGAAATTAAAGCCAAAAGAAAATGAATGAATGAATGAATGAATGAATAAATGAATGAATGAATGAATGAATGAATGAATGAATGAATGAATGAATGAATGAATGAATGAAGATTCCGTTGCTTACTTGCTCTGAATACACACAGACAAATACACAAACAGACAGCACTGACTTTAATGTTTAATGAGAACATTTTGAATGCACATGAATGGCGACAGCTTTTACACACATCTTTTAAAATCTAAAAGTTGTGCATCACAGTAACATTCTGTGACCCACTCAAAACAGCTGAACAACCCACCAGTTGAGAAACATTAGCTCTTCCAAGATGAACATGATTTCTGCCCTAGACTCTATAGATTTGGAGACTACAACTCCCATGATTGCACACTAGGTCACATAGTCATCAAAATATACCTTTTTTTTCTTTTCAATAAGCACTCTCTAGTTGCAAAAATATCTTTCCTTTAATTGCAGTCTTGCTGTCTAACACACGTTACTTAACATGTACTGAGTAAATCATTGCTGAAAATATATCAGTAATGCTTTACACTACAGCGTTACATCAAAAGGCAATTAGTTACTGTAAAGCATTACTTTTCTAACACATTACTCAAAACACTCCATGAGTCCATGAGTCTGTGCACTGTGCACCCCAACATGCATTTTATTTGGCCTACCACTTTGTGGCTGAGTTGCTGTTGTTCCCAATCCCACAACCCTTTCATGCATACAATCACACCGGTGTGATCAGCCTTGGCTTGGTGTCATTACAACATTCAGAGCACACATCATCAACTGCTAAAATTTAAATCTGAAGGCATGCGCTGAGGCACAATAAGAGGTTAGCAGCGCTTGTCATAAAGCACAATTTATCTGTGCTTTCAAACATTTATTTTAGGTTTCAGACATTCAAGTACACATAACTACAAGCAAAACTAAAAATACACACGAATGTCTATGGAGATAATAATTATTTTTCAGTATAACTGGATGATTTGAATTGTTCACGTAAGATACACACTGTTTATGTTCTAGAATATTTTCTCTATTCCTCTCCCAGATAAACTGTTGCTTACCTTCATGTATTTCAGAATAAAATTACGAATACACTTGAAGTAAATCTAGCAGCTTGAATCTCTCCTGTGGTTGATGCTAGAAGGGTTGTTACTGCAATCGGAAATTAACAAGAAACATTTATACTATTTATTATATTACGCGTTATTTGTATTTTATTAGCATCAACCCTAAACCCAACCCTCACAATAATGTAAAAATATTACTTGTTGTACACTTTCACAAAAATTATCCTATATTGACGCAGCTGTATCCCAGCGCAGACTAAACATGGCGGCACCCATTATCCATCAAATAATACAATCATCATTAAGCTGTTTCATTCATTCATTTTCTTTTCGGCTTAGTCCCTTTATTAATCTGGGGTCGCCACAGCGGAATGAACCGCCAACTTATCCAGCATTTGTTTTTGCGCAGCAGATGCCCTTCCAGCCGCAACCCATCTCTGGGAAACATCCATGCACACTTATTCACACTCATACACTACGGACAATTTAGCCTACCCAATTCACCTGTACCGCATGTCTTTGGACTGTGGGAGAAACCGGAGCACCCAGAGGAAACATCACTCGACCGCAGGGAGAACATGCAAACTCCACACAGAAACGCCAACTGACCCAGCCGAGGCTCGAACCAGCGACCTTCTTGCTATGAGGCGACAGCACTACCTACTGCGCCACTGCGTCGCCAAATTAAGCAGTTTAAAAGACCAAATATATTCACAGAAAAGGGCAAAAAAAGAAACAAATACGATATATACATACACTCACCAGCCACTTTATTAGGTACACCTTACTAGTACCGGGTTGGACCCCCTTTAGCCTTCAGAACTGCCTAAATACTTTGTGACATAGATTCAACAAGGTACTGGAAATAGCCATGATAGCATAACGCAGTTGCTGCAGATTTGTTGGCTGCACATCCATGATGCGAATCTCCCGTTCCACCACATCCCAAAGGTGCTCTATTGGATTGAGGTCTGGTGACTGTGGAGGTCATTTAAGTAAAGTAAACTCATTGCCATGTTCAAGAAAACAGTCTGAGATGATTCACGCTTTATGACATGGTGCATTATCCTGCTGGAAGTAGCCATTAGAAGATGAGTATACTGTGGTCATAAAGGGATGGACATGGTCAGCAAGAACACTCAGGTAGGCTGTGGCATTGACATGATGCTCAATTGGTACTAATGGGTCCAATGTGTGCCAAGAAAAGATCCCCCACACCATTACACCACCAGCAGCAGACTGAACCGTCGATACAAGGCAGGATGGATCCACGCCTTTATGTTGTTGATGCCAAATTCTGACCCTACCATCCGTATGTCCGGCAGAAGTTGAGACTCAGGCAACATTTTCCAATTTTGGTGAGCCTGTGCGAATTGTAGCCTCAGTTTCCTGTTCTTAGCTGACAGGAGTGGCACCCGGTGTGGTCTGCTGCTGCTGTAGCCCATCTGCCTTAAGGTTCCACAGGTTGTGCGTTCAGAGATGCTCTTCTGCAGACCTCGGTTGTAACGAGTGGTTATTTGAGTTACTGTTGCCTTTCTATCAGCCCAAACCAGTCTAGCCATTTTCCTCTGACCTCTGGCATCAACAAGGCATTTGTGCCCACAGAACTGCCGCTCACTGGATAGTTTCTTTTTTTCGGACCATTGTTTGTACACCCTAGAGATGGTTGTTCATGAAAATTCCAGTAGATCAGCAGTTTCTGAAATACTTAGACCAGCCCATCTGGCACCAACAACCACCTTCAGAGTCAATTAAATCACCTTTCTTCCCCATTCTGATGCTCGATTTGAGCTGCAGCAGATCATCTTGATCATGTCTATATGCCTAAATGCATTGAGCTGCTACCATGTAATTGGCTGATTAGAAATTTGCTTTAACGAGCAGTTGGACAGGTGTACCAAATAAAGTGTAGCGTTGATCATTGGACTGGTGGGTAACATGATAAACTTGACACGCCCCCATGGGAAGTTTAGAACACAATTGATACTAAGCAACTGTCACAAAAAAACCTCACACAGGAGGAGTATTTAAAACTCACATGTGAAATTGTTAAGTGGTTTTATAACAGTTAACTGTGGAATATTTAGTAGTGAGAAAATATAATGAATGGAATTATTATACAGGTGACAACCTATCACGTTACTATGCTTGAATTCACTGAGCACCTGAAGACAAAACAATCTTTCACAATTGTTTGTTGAAGCAGTCTGCATGCTTAAGTGCTTCATGTTATATACATGTGTGGCCATGGAAGGGTTTGGAACATCTGAATTCAATGATCTGGAGCGGTCTTTTGGTCTACATGCGGTCTACATGCTTCACATATTTCAGCATTATGTTGTACGATAGGGGGCACTATTTTTTTAAGTATTTAAAGAAAGAGATGTTGGTTTGATCATAAAGATTGAGACATATACACTCTCGCTTCCCACTATAAAGAACTTTTAAAATGTTACAAAGTAGCCTTTATTTGGCTTTGTGAGTCTATAGTTTGAATGAATCCCTTATCTTTGCATGACATATTGATATTACTGTACAGATTGACTCTTTTGCCATTATCCAGAAGATTCTATGCAAATGTTATTTGTTTCATGCATTAGAAATCCTCTCAGGAGAGACACAAGCTGTTCACACACAGGCAATAAAAAACAATAATACATAAAAATTCTTTAACGGGCAAAACACCAACCATTTAAACCACTTTACAGCTGCATGATGCTTTTGTTTATCTTTAAATACACGCCTATTTAACACCTCATCATCTGTTAAGCATGTACAAATACACGTTGCAGTCTGTAGTAGACCAAAAAGACAGCCCGTTTTTTGGTTGTCGACACGCACACGAGCTCAGTTCCTAACACACCTGTGACACAAGCTCCATTAGTTCCGTTGGTAATGAGCTGGATCGGCATCCCATCCCGTCAGGGTTGGTTTGTGATCACAGCCGCCGCGAGCTCTGGCAGAAAAGCTGCGCTGGAAGTGAGACGGAGAGACCTGTGCTGCTACACTGCTTCAAAGCCCGGGCCTGGAGTCGAGTGATGTCCCCCCACTGTGCCCGCACACCAGGGCCACTATTAGCTTTTCAACTCACTGATCCCCCTCAGCAGCAGGTATTACAGAGCAAATATCGTCAGTCCTTCCTCTCAGCTGCGTCGTTCTGTCTATTTCTCATGTTATTTGAAGCGTCGCCTGTTGTTCAGGTTTTGTAGAGAGAAACGTTGTGTAGGTAATTTATAATCTGCAGCAACCTTTTCTGGATCTCTGTAAGTTGACAATGAACCATCAATCAAGCCACACACAGTACTGTGCAAAAGTTTTAGACCACCATTATGTTTGTTGTTTTAGACATGTTACAATGTACACATACCATTTAAGTATTTATCATTCTCTTTATTATTATAATACAACCAAAACATACAGGTATTAATTTATTTGTCTATCGGTTTGTTTAAAGGGCACCTATGGTGAAAAATCTACTTTTCAAGCTGTTTGGACAGACATATGTGTAGGTATAGTGTATAGACTGTCATATTGGGGTAATATAAACACACTCAGTCCTATTTTTTTCAATTTAACAACATAAAAACGGTGGACAACTTGACGTAGAAGTGCGGTCCCCCCGCCCACCAATATTGATTGACAGGTGCGCATTACCATATCCTCAGTACGTTGTTTCACGTCTGCCATTTTCAGCCTGTGAGTCAAAGCGACGTCACCAAAGAAACACCCTTGCTCTATTTTTAGATGTAAGGCTCATTGGGCTCAACATTCACTACGTTATTGCTCTCCTCCGCGCCAGTGTTTGCACACATGTGTACTTTTCATTGCGCCTTCCTTAAACTTCAGAGATTTGCATTTCCCGCAGTCACAGAAGATGTCATCTTAACTAGGTGCAGCTGGAAAGTGCGAGCACGTTGCCTCATGTGCGCGTCCCTCCATTAGAAATAACGAACTAACGACGCGCAGCGCCATGCATTTCTGAATTCTAAACATAAGTTTCTATCAGGGGACACACACCGGTGCCGCAAGTGTGCGATACTTTCAACCGTCATGTGTGTCATCCGGTGTGTGATGCCCTTCAGTCAAAGTTAATTCAGTGTGCTTGGTTATTAGTCTCGGTGTAGGCTGCAAGCTCGGAGCTTTAAACTAGCACACAGTTGGCTGTAAAACTATACAAAGACACAAATGATTTTGTAGTCTGCTTGGTCTGTGTCCGAGTCGTACATGTACAGCTGAATGCTGGTCCTCTCACTCATGTTGCTTCTCTCTGTCTGACTGTCTGTTGCCATACACAAAGAGGGGAGCTCTTGGCTCCGCCCCCTTGTTAAGTTGGGCGGGAAGTCGAAACAAATTTTCATGTGAAGCAACACGCCCCTAAAACAGCGAACTGTGTACACGCCCCCAAAATGACACTTTTTAACACATCATAATAAAAAAATCTGAATTGTGTTTTGAACTGAACCTAAACTGGCACACTCAGAAGAACCATAATATTAATATTACATCTTAAAAAAGATGAAAATAGGTGCCCTTTAAAATACATGGGAATTTTTTTTTTTTTCTGAATTGATGGGGTTGTTCATTCTTCAAAGTACAGAGATGTTTTAAAACATTATACCATTGCTTTTGGAAAAGCAATCATTTGCATGTGTTTTATTTGTTTAATATTTTAATGATTGCAAACACACTGTTAATGCAGTGAAATCATTTTTGTGGAGGGGAAAAATTAAAAAAGGTAATGAAACACAGACATAAAATGGCCTACACAGAGTCCAGACCTTAATATTGTAAAGGCATTTGGGGATCATCTAGATCGTCTTGTATTACATAAACCCAAGAATGACGCAGTGGCGCAGTAGGTAGTGCTGTCGCCTCAAAGCAAGAAGGTTGCTGGTTCGAGCCTCGGCTGGGTCAGTTGGCATTTCTGTGGGGAGTTTGCATGTTCTCCCCACGTTCGCATGGGTTTTCTCTTCGGGTGCTCCGGTTTCCCCCACAAGTCCAAAGACATGTGGTATAGGTGAATTGGTAAGCTAAATTGTCCGTAGTGTATGAATGTGAATGAGTGTGTATGGTTGTTTCCCAGTGATGGGTTGCGGCTGGAAGGGCATCCACTGCGTAAAAATGTGTGCTGGATAAGTTGGCGGTTCATTTCGCTGTGGCAACCCCAGAGTAATGAAGGGACTAATCCGAAAAGAAAATGAATGAATAAACCCAAGGAATCTTCAGGAGAGTCTCCTCAAAACAGTTCATGCTATGCTTGTCATGGGAGGTCACATTAA
The DNA here is from genome assembly GCA_903798195.1 of Danio kyathit. Lineage (NCBI taxonomy): Eukaryota > Metazoa > Chordata > Actinopteri > Cypriniformes > Danionidae > Danio > Danio kyathit. The sequence goes on from LR812522.1 coordinate 32,622,446, forward strand.
ATACTGATTATTGCTTGAAGAAGTCATTTATGAAAAGTGTGTTAATTTTTCTAATTTTCTTAAAACCCTGAAAAATAAATATGAACAAATGTGTTGCACAGAACTGCATGTGGTGTCATAATTTCAACAAAACATGTCAAATTGACAGCATTCATTCCAATTAAATTTGTATAAAATGAATAAATAAACGTTTACTTATTTCAATGATTTTTAAATAAAAGTCAAACTCACTTCATATGCTTCTTCTGCAAGGCTTTTCAAATTCTCATTATTTTTTATTCAGAGTGTATTCTACGATGACCGAGAGAGATGAATGTGCTGCAATTTAAGAAAACACTTGCAAAAAAATACCAGCAAATTAATAAAAGATCTTCATCCGTTTGACAGCACACGTGCTGCAAATCCTCACAATGCATAACATTAATACAATGCACTGCATTTTCCCACAACGCAAACTAATTAATAAAATGCGCTGCATTTTGTCACAATGCAAACAATTTACGAAAATGTGCTGCATTTTCTTACAACACAAAAAGAATGGAACACAACGGAAATGTTTCAAGGGGACCCAAAAACATGACAGATGCCACTGTGCCGTGACTATTGCTCAGTGAAGTTGTAGGTGATGTTTGAAAGGTGAAGTTTTTTGTTTGTTTATTTTAATATCACGGTTTTCTTGTCTGTAGTATGTATTAGCCTAAATAACCATAACCTTAATAGTCAGGTCCGTCATGTTTTAGGGAAGAGGTGTGCAAACTCGGTCCTAGGGGGCCGGTGTCCTGCAGATTTTAGCTCCAATTTGCCTCAACACACCTGCAAGAATGTTTCTAGAAGGCCTAGTAAGAGCTTGATTAGCTAGCCCAGGTGTGTCTGATTGGGGTTGGAACTAAACTTTGCAGTACAACGGCTCTCCAGGACCGAGTTTGGACACCCCTGTTTTAGGGTCTCCTTGAAACATTTTCGTTGTGTTTCGAGCTAATTGAAAGTGCTTTGAGAATATGCAGCACGTTTTTATTAACTTGTTTGCGTTATGTGAAAAATGTGTTTGCGTTGTGAGGATTCGCACCACGTGTGCTGTCAAACAGATGAAGATTTTTTTCTCAATTTGTTAGCGTCTTTTTGTAATTGCACGTATTTTCTTAAATTGCAGCTTGTTAAGCTCTCTCGGCCATCGTAGTATTCAGTATATTAATACATGCAAATATACAGACAATAGGTGTGACATAATCAGAATAACCCCTATAAATTCTCAATTATTCAGAACGTAAACTTTATGACATTCTACATCCCTGCTGAAAAAAACAGCATATGCTGGTAAGGTATGTTTTGATGCTGGTATGCTGGTCTTGCTGGTTTTAGTGCTGGTATTGCTGGTTTCAATGCTGGTTTTGCTGGTCTTGATGCTGCTCTTACTGGTTTTAATGCTGGTTTTGCTGGTCTCAATGCTGGTCCTGAAACCAGCACTGAAACCAGCAAGACCATCATCGAGACCAGCAAAACCAGCATAGAGACCAGCAAAACCAGCTTTGAAACCAGCAATACCAGCACTAAAACCAGCAAGACCAGCATACCAGCATCAAAACATACCTTACCAGCATATGCTGTTTTTTCGGCAGGGATATTTTCATATCTAAGTTGTAAATAAATAAATACATTTTATATTAAATTAATTTTATTAAATTCAGAAGTGGTATGAAGCAACACAATATTTGATAGAGGAAAATTTTCAAGTGCTTTTTATGGTTACTAAAATCATTATTCACATTTTATTTTGAGCTTTGTAGTTGTTTTTAAAGAATTTGTTTATTTTTATTATATGTGCAGTTTAATTTTGTTATCTTAATGGAAAGATAGATGAATGGATGGATGGATGGACGGATGGATGGATGGATGGATGGATGGATGGATGGATGGATGGACGGACAGATGAACAGACCAAAGAACAAACAAACAAAGGAATGAACAATCGAACAAATGGATAAATGGTCTGGCTGGCTGATTCTTTATTCATTAACAGATGGAGATATATAAGTGGGGATTGTCTGGATGGATGGATGGATGGATGGATGGATGGATGGATGGATGGATGGATGGATGGATGGATGGACAGACAGAAGGACAGACCAACGAACAAACAAATGAATAAATGAACGATCAAATGAATGAACGTATTGATAAATGGTCTGGCTGGCTGATTCTTTATTCATTAACAGATGGAAATATATAAGTGGGGATTGGATGGATGGATGGATGGATGGATGGATGGATGGATGGATGGATGGATGGATGGATGGATGGATGGATGGATGGATGGATGGATGGATGGATGGATGGACGGACGGACCAACAAACAAACGGAGAAATGAACAATCAAATAATTGAACTAATGGATAAATGGACTGGCTGTCTGGCAGATTCGTTCATTCATTAATAGGATTCATTCAATTCATTCAGGGGTTGTCTGAATGGATGGATGGATAACTGGATGGATGGACTAATAAATAAAACATGATTGGATCAAAGCTATAATCTACACAGCAGCACCCTGGAATACCATTCCATGGTGCTGGTAGAGACTTATAGGATTGAAGTATCCTCTGTATTAAACCCTCAGTCTGTCCAGCTGAATTCGGCTCTGGTCTGGCCAGCTTTCAGCCGTTTCCTTGGTGAGAGGCTTTGAAGTCGCAAGGCACTAATTTGTTTTGCCCTGAGCTCAGCCAGACAGAGCTTTCTTTAGGTGCCTAGAGCTTTCAGAGGAAGACGTCAATTCAGCTAAGACGTGCTTTACCAAGACAAGGACATGCACTATATGCTTTTGTCTCTATAGGAGAAGCACATGTGTGCATTCAGATGTGTGCTGTGTCACACGTGAACCCATTTTTCCAAGGTGGACATGTCTGAAACAAGGAGAGAGGCATTAAGGGCTGTTTGAAACACACAGTGATGCTGGCTCGTAATTGAATGGTGTCCTATGTCATTGGATCTTGTATTGATTGACTCCATGTATTGGAGACAGCAGAATTCAACGTGTTTTTCTGTGAATCAGATCTGAGAGCTGTGACAGAGAATAAGAGTTTCAAGAGCAACCCAGAAGACTTGGAAGCAATGATGAATTACGTACATATTCTATGGTAGGAGTGCCCAGTCCTGTTTTAAATGGTCAGTGGGACAGTCTCATTAACCAAAATTGCAATGTCCCATCATTCAGTTCAAGTTAAAGTAAATTTAGTTAAACATGCTATTTAGTAGTAAAATTAAAAGTGGTGCACATTGCAATTGTGCAAAGATAAGGGTTTTGAAAACAATTTGATTGAAACCTACAGGTAAGTGCACAGCAAAAAATCCAGTGTTAAATATACAGTGTGATTTTTTTTGTTGTTGTTCAGTGTTAAAACTGGAGTACATTTTATTCAGTGTGAAAGAGCGTATATTTAAGTTTTTTTTCAGTGTTAAATTTTTAACCCAATATGCGGTGTATTTCCAACTAGTAACGAACATTTTAATAAATTAAAACTATTTTTAACATATTTGATCACTGTTATCTGTCACACACACCAATTGATAATATAGGGAAAAAGGTAATATATTAACACTTTGAAGGGTAACACACACTCCAGTTCGATGTAAGAATAAACTCTTACTGTGTTAAAATGAACTCTGAGAGTAATGTACAAATTTCACACTTTAGAAAGTGTCATTTTAACTCCAAAATGGAGTGAGTCATATGTACACCCAATGAATGTTAAGGTAAACTCAAATTGAGTTAAATGTACACTGATTTTTTTGCTGTGTGTGTTGAAGCAGGATTGGAACTAAACTGCAGGAGTTTGACAGTTCTGCTGCTACAAGGTACCAATATGATTCCTTTTGGTACAAATATGTTTCCTTTATGTACAAACGTGTACACATTAAAAGGTTGACAGCTTCATACCTTTATTTTTGAGAGTCCAGGCTCCACTCTCACTCAGCATCCCAGATCATTATCACTAGAATAACAATATATAACTCACGCCAGATAAAAGCAGCTCATACACAGTCACTCCTTGTCTGGTCCGGTCTACACTAGATCTGATAAACCCAGATCAATACTCACCTGTGGACTCGCTTACTGGAGTTTGCTCTTTCCATCACTCTCCAGTCTGCCATCCCATTCCGTTGCTGCCCTCGCCATTCATCTAATCTGCAAAATAAGAGTAATCTTATTCAGAGACTGTTATTACTCTGTGCATGTCTTAATTCCTCTCCAGTTAGTTTTTTCTGCCATGAACAAATATTTAGAAATTTATTTGAAAGTGTAACGAATTTAAAAATCTTGAGAGGTGTTGAATAATACAGAATGGATGGTATCAAAATACAACAGAAAAAAATGTCAAGATCAGCTATGTAAATTATATCTTTTTAAGGTACATGTATGAATGGAGCTGTTGCGAATACAGGACGTACAAACAGGGGTAGTTCCAAATGCAGCTTTATTTTAAAATGGTCAGGCAAGTAGGGATGGCTGACGTGAAACTAATGTTTCGACACAATGTTGAGATCCCAAAGCACAAGTGTTTCGAAACACTGCACCAAAGCATGATCCAAAACACTCAGGTCACGTAACTAAGGTGATTCAAAACACACAGGTCACATGACTAAAGTTTTTCAAAACACCAGGTCACGTGAATAAAGCGATTCAAAGCATCTGTCATTTCAGAAGCATTTCAAGACCTGGCAAATCTGCATTTCACTGACAGGGTCAGATAACAACTCAGTCTCAAATAGCCTAGTGTACAGTGCATAACTGTGCTGCCAATGGCCAGGGTTCGAATCCTGACTTGTACAAATACTCTAAAATTTGACTTGATGTATTTTATTAATGTTACCTTTTTATGACCAAAACAAGACATATTTTTTGACAGTTCATTCGGATGGCAGACCAATGTTAAAACAAAACACGTTACAAGAACAGAGCATTTAAAAACTAACATCACGCTGGATTCGAACCCTTTATCTTGGCATACTAGTCTGGAACTCTCACCGCTTCACTAAATCACTTGAAGCCTCCACTCTACAACATGGGGTTTAATACCTCAATTTGCATAACTGTTTCTTTGCTGAAGCTGTTCCAGAGCAATACATAAAAAATGACCACTAGGTGTCACTGTAGAGACAGGTTTCGAAACATTTTGAAGCTTCAACACATTTCCTTCAACTGTTACAGTGTTTATGAAGCCTCGCTTTGCCCACCACTAAAGGCAAGCAGGGGTCGAAAATCAGCATACACTGTGTAGTAGACAATCCAAGAGCGAAATCCAAAAACAGGCAAGAGGTTCAGAGCAGGTGGCAAAAAAACAAAGCACACGATAAACAGTAGGGATGGCTGACGTGAAACGGATGTTTCGACACAGTATTGAGATCCTGAAGCGCAAGTGTTTCGAAACACTGCACCGAAGCATGATCCGAAACAGCCAGGTCACATGAAACACCCAGGTCATGTGACTAAAGTGTTTCGAAACACCAGGTCACATGACTGAAGCGATTCAAAGCAGTCGGCATTTCACAAGTGTTTTGAGACCTGGCGAATCTGCGTTTGACTGACATGGTCAGAACATACTCTACCTCTTGTAGTCTAGTGGACTGTGCATGTACATGTGCAAAGAGTGACTGTGCTGCAAATGGACTGAGTTCGAATCCCGAATTGTACAAATATTCTGAAATTATGACTTGATGTATTTTAATAATGTTACTTTTTATGACCAAAACAAGACATATTTATTCACAAAGGGTTCATTCGTTTGTCAGACCAATGTTAAAACAAAACACGTTACAAGAACAGAGCACTGGTTTAAAAACTAACATCTACTAACTACTAACTATCTACTAACTAACATTACCCTAGATTCGAACCCATTATCTCTGCATGCTAGTCAGGAACTCTCACCATTTCACTAAATCACTTAAAGCCTCGACTCTACAAAATGAAGTTTAATACCTCAATTTGCCTCAATTTAATTTAATACCACAATTTGCGTAACTGTTTCTTTGCTGAAGCTGTTTCAGAGCAATACATTAAAAAATGACCACTAGGTGTCACTATAGAGACAGGTTTCGAAACGTTTTGAAGCTTCGACACATTTGCCTCATCTGTTTCAGTGTTTCATGAAGCCTCGCTTTGCCAACACTAGTGTAGTAGACAATCCAAGATCGAAATCCAAAAACAAGCAAAAAGGTTCAGGGAAGGGGGCAAAGAATCAAAACACACGATAAACAGTCCAAGGTCAAAAAACATGGGAAACAAGAAAAAAACGATTTGAATTGAATGCAACAGCTAGACAATACTCAGCAATGTGTGTGTGAAAGTAAGGGGTTTAAATTGTCCAGGTAATCAATGATGATGAGTTTCAGCTGTGAGTGTGTGTGTGTGTGTTAGTGTGTGTGTGTGTGTGTGTGTGTGTGTGTGTGTGTAGGTGTGTGTGTGTGTGTGTGTGTGTGTGTGTGTGTGTGTGTGTGTGTGTGTGTGTGTGTGTGTGTGTGTGTGTGTGTGTGTGTGTGTGTGTGTGTGTGTGTTCAAATGACTGTCAGCTGTGGCAGGAGTGATTGGTGTAATGATTTCTGGGATTTGGAGTTCGGAAAGAATACAGGAGGTATGCTGGCAATCACAACAGGAGCCTGAGTGTACAAAAACAAAAGGATGAGGAAAAAAACACAGAATGAACCTTTCATAATCACCTTTTCCTAATGAAAAAGACATTCTTTGGTTTTATAGAATGACACATCTGCAGGGTGGGCACTGTTTGGATTTTCATGTTGAAGCAACACTTTCGTTAACTTTAATTAAAGTTACTTGTACATGTTTAAAACAACTTCTAGAAATTGGAGGATTCATGTTGAACAGTATTTTGTTGCGTCTTGACATGGCTCTCTGGGAACAATTAGCAGATTTCACAAGTCCTGTTAATTAGTGGGCAAAATGTTGAAGAACTGTGTGTGTTTTCAGGTTCATTGTGAAACCAGAACTTCATCAGGCATTCAACCTTTGACCTCCTGCAGTCAAGTGCGCTTGTTTTTTTTTCTACAGTTTGACTCCAGCTGCAGTTTGACTTGCATCAGAAATTGAAATGAGGCTTTAAACCATATTCAGACAGACCCTGTTCCTAAAATAGCTTCCCTCTCTCCATAAAGCACACCTCTGTCCTTTTCTCTCTCAATCTCACTGGATATTATTAATGTGTTTCAGGGGCATGTCTGAACCACATAAATTACAGCTCTTCTGTCTTTTAAGGTCTATTTGTCAGTAAATCATGATAAACACACATGCAAGCCAGTGGACTTCACAATGAGAGCCAGCATCTGTTGCCATGGTGATTACATCACAACTGTAATGCCCTGTATGAGTTATACAGCAAATACATCAGCAGCCCAAGAGCATGTCCTCTTAATATATGTTATGAACATCATGCGTACCGTTGCACCTTTGAGGGAGAATCTCATGAAACCTGTCAGGAAAATATTTCACCTCAATGTCACGAGAAATACGAAAATAGATTATTGCTGTTTTTGGTGAACTGGCTTTAATGGATGCTGATTGAGCTATATTAGGTTTTATTTAGTTATTATTATTATTATTATTATTATTATTGTTTAGATATTGAAAATATATATGATGGAACTAAGATTGAAATGTTTGGCCATAATGACCATTTGGAGGACAAAGGGGAAAGCTTACATACCTAGGAACACCATCCCAATTGTGAAGTATGGGGGTGGCAGCATCATTTTGTGGGGCTGTTTTGTTGCAGGAGGGACTGGTCCACTTCACAACATAGATGGCATCATGAAGAAAGAAGAGTATGTAGAAATACTGAAGCAACATCTCAAGATATCAGCAAGGAAATTAAAACTTGGCCACAAATGGGTCTTCCAAACAGACCATGACCCTAACCATACTGCCAAATTAGTTAAAATGTACTTTAAGGACAACAGAGTAAATGTTTTGGAGTGGCCATCACAAAGTCCTGAACTCAATCCTATATAAAATTTGTGGGCAGAGTTGAAAAACTTGTGCGAGCAAGACAGCCAACAAATCTGACAACCAATTCTGTCAGGAGGAATGGGCCAAAATTCCTGCAAACTATTGTGAGAAGCTTGTGGAAGGATGCCCAAAACATTTGACCAAAGTTATACAGTTTAAAAGCAAAGCTAAAAATATACTAAGGAAATGTATGTAAACTTTTGACTGTCTAGAAATTAATAAAAAAATTCTCAAAAAAAAAAAAAAATTCTCTCATTATTCTGGAATTTAGCAAATGTAAATCATTTAGATAAACCTAACGGACCTAAAATAGTAAATGTTTAGTATGATTTAACATCAGACATTTAAAAAAAAAAAAAAAAAAAAAAGGTATGTTCCTTTTTTTAGAGTGTATGTAAACTTCTAGTTTCAACTGTATATAATGTATTTAATAAAGTTGTTTACAATAGTTATAAATATTATAATATAGAATACACAATACAAATAAAGCATTCAGTATTTATCATGATTTACTATATTATTATTATTATTATACAGTAAATATATAATAATAATATTATAATATAATATAGTTTAATATATTATTATTATTTTTTTCTTTATTTAATGTCAACATGAAATCAAAGCGCTTTTTTCTCCATTCCTGCATTTATTCTGTTCACAGGGTTTCATTTTTTTAAATATTTTTTTGAAAAGTTGTTTTGCTATAGTACTTCTTTTAAACTAGCCCTTTTTAAATCAGTAGGCATCTTAATGTAATGCCCATGGCGTGATTTGTGCACTTGATGTATGCAACAGTATTATTTTATATTGGTTACGTTTATATTGATTTTGCGCTCTCTTTCTCTCTCTTGAACATGCTTAAATACTTGTGCTACATTACAATATAAAAGCTTTTTTTTAGTCCTTGTATAGAATTTGGTCACTTAAACCATGAAAAAAAACTTCCGCTTTTCCCGTACAGCATAAACATGTTTGTTAATGATTAAGTGTGTTGAGTCTCCAGCAGTTCAGTATGTGTGTGCGCTTAGAGATGTGTGTAGGTGCAGAGAATATAGTGTCAAACAGCTAATAATAGTTTGATTGCGGTGTTTACATATCTGTACTGCACTTCAATAATGCAACTTTCAGCACATCTAAAGTGATATTCCATCACGTGGTAATGTCCATGGCTAATTTGTGTGGCTGCAGTACCTGCAGCCTTTGCTTGGACATGAAAAACACAACAGCTTACAAGGCCAGGCTTACGAGGTGTGTGCAAAGCACTGGATTTGCCGTTCAAATTCAATAATGCTTCCAATCTTCAATGCTAATTTCACCCTCACGCTCCATCATGATAACATCTCAACTCACGAGACAACTTTTCACCGAGACGAGAAATCTCGTCGCAATTTAATCTCGTGAGATCTCGTGACACAATATATAGTATATAGTTGTCACGCTCACCAGTAATCTAGCATTTGCAGATTGCTGAAGAACTACTGCCACTTTAATGAACTACAGATCCCATCATGCACTTCACTCACACACCTGGCTCAGATTCCTCCAATTGCAAACACACACAGCTGAAGCTGTTCAGGACTGTTCAAATGGAGTATATACACAGCACACACACACACACACACACACACACACGCACACGCACACACACACTTACTGTTGCTGAGTCTTGTTTGCTGTAACATGTCTAAGCTTTCCCTTGTATAGTCTTGCCGTGCTTTTGACCCATGCCAAATTTATTTAATTTTTTTTTTTTTTTTAATTTCAGGACTGCTTCAGTTGGATATACGCACAAAATATGGGGAGAAAAAGGACTATCCCAACTTTCATTTTAGGCCGACTTTAATCCTAGCTATATCTGAGGATCAGCCCTCCTAAAATATGAATTACCCTGTTATTGTGTTATACTTTAAATAAATGTTTATGTAATAATGCAACGTAAATGAGACAAAAAATGTCTTTAAAGTTTAGAAAACTTTCGTTTTGTTCTCTTTTATTTGCTTTTTTGAAAGCATAGTTGTGGAACTCCTGCAAGGTCATTTTAATTACTTCAACGTTTACAAAAGTAATATTTATTTTCTATAATAGAGATGGTACCGGTGTATTTTTCAATGATTTCGCTATGTTAGCAATAATACAACATCCTGTTTGATAGATAGTACAGTCTAAGGTGGTACAAGCACAACAGCCTGTAGCCTACACTCCAAAAGTATCTGGAAAAGTATTCTCCAAAAGTGGCAGGATGCAGCCTTTATGATGCAATGTCAAAAACAATGCACTCAATGGAGCTAGTGACATCACTGTGAGGGGTAGGGTTAGGGATGGGGTTAGGTAAGCCCATCAAAAAGCATTGCATGCAGCTCAGATTGCACCTGCACCAGATCCGCATCCAGAGTTCTCTGCTTTTTTTGCTCTGCTTTTCAAATGCTGGTGACCTTGTTCGAGTGTCCACCAACTCCATACCAAAAACTGTTGATTTGTGTCACTCTTCAATGCATAGTTTTTGAATCATATGGTTATTAGGGCTTATTTGTGTCCCCTTGGCTCTTGAAAAACGGCTCTTGAAAAAAGTTATGTTTAATGGGCCTCTATAAAAACGACCACTACCACCAGGGAGATTATTAATAATTTTACTCTTTGTGGGGTTTTCTCATTAGCTCATTGGTCCCTGCAGCTGGTGGCACCTTAGGCCAGTGGCCAGGCCCCTGCCCTGCACATTTTGATGTTTTCCTTATTTAACCTGATTCAGAAAATTGCTCACTAACACACTGTTAAAAAAGGATTAGTTGACTTAAAAAAACAATAGGAGAGTAAACCTGTTGCTTTTAAAACAATTATGAAAAACGACTTTATGCAATACACATTTTATTGTATTACATTTTGTATATATCTAGTTTAGTTTATATCAAATGGGAACTGAAATGGGAAAAAGGCTTTTAAATATGCAGCATCTTTTGCATAGAATAACTTCCAAAGCTGCAGTTTAAAGAGTTGGTTTCACTGCATGCTTTAAAAAAGATTTTAAATGATTTGGAGTTTGAAACATTGGCCTGTAGCTGTTCTGAAAAGTTTTTATCTGTCATTGTATGTGCGTTTTGATAGATGAATGATGTTACTTGTTATTTGTTTTTGTTCGTTTGTTTGTTTGTTAAACACATGTAAACTGTATACTGCCTAATCTTGGCCAGGACACTTTTGTAAAAGAGATTTTTAATCTCAATGTGCTTTTCCTGGTAAAATAAAGGTTATAATAATAATAATAATAATAGTCGCGTTCAATCTCAGAACTGTTTTCTCCACCTCTCCCTACCCCCCTCTCATCCCCTATTTTGCACTACTATTTATCGTATTACATTTACATATTACATCTTGTACATATCTCTCATTCTACCTCAGAACTGTTTATTCCACCTCACCCTACTCTACCCTCTCATCTCCTATTTTTGCACTACAGTTTATCGTCTATGGTTATTTTTACTGTAACTTGTTGTTTAGTAGGATTTGTACTGTAAGAATATATTTCCATGTTTGCACTTAGTGAGATGCACTTAATCTCATGGAATATGTATATAATGCGCATTGTATATGTGTAATGTGCCAAAAGGAAGCCCTATGTTAACAGTGTCCAGAAGCGCTGTCGACTTATCTCGTCTAAAAAGGCATCTGGGATGCACCATCACACAGTGGCAATTTGTACTGTGGTCAGATGAATCAGTATTTTAGGGATTTTTTGGAGGTTTTCTCCTGACCAAAGAAAAAAAGCATCATCCAGACTTTTACCAGTAACAAGTCCAAAAGCCAGGGTCTTTGGGACTTGTGCAGTAGTGCTGCAGTGACAATAAATGGCAACCCAGGCTTATTCTGAAAATGTACCACTATATACATTTCTGGGGAGCGCCAAATACGTCACAGGAGCTACGTTTTTGTTTTCATGAATCCAACAGAGGCCACTGTGTATGCTTTTTGAGATCTTACATTTTTCTCGAGAATGCCATTCATGCCTGCTGTTCTCACACAAATCCACCAGAGGCTGCTGTCGACTGACTGATCGACTGAGGCACCCTCCTCCTTCCCTAAACCCAACCAATAGTGTTTCAAACACACCCGTCCATACACTTCCATAATCCCAAGCGACAGTTTTAAAAAGCAATCAAGAAAAACAAAAGCCCTTGCCTGATTTTTTACCACATTTTCACCCTCTTATGTATTTGTTTATTTAATTTTTTGGCTTCTTTTTTGTCTGACCTGCTTTCTGGAACCGTTCTTCGTCGACTCCAACCCTGATATCGTGGTCAGCTCCTCTCTGCATCTCAAGTCCGTTGACTTAAATGGCGAGCTAACTGGACAAACTGATAAAGTTTAAAGTCCATAAAGTTTTTAAAGTCATCGATACAGAGGTAAGCTGGTAAGTGTGAAAAGAAATGGTGTCATACCGCCCCGTAGCATTCATTTTAAAGATGAAATGCAGCCATGCGTATATCTGGCTACATAATTTGTGATCTCCAGAAATGTATATAGGGCTACATTTTCAGAATAAGCCTATTTTGATAAAAGGCATTCTATTCTATTCTTCTATTCTGATTAGTTGACTTCACTTAAAAAAGTAAGCCTGTTGCCATAAAATTGCTAAGAAAATGATCTATGTGCATAATTATAAAAGTTAAATCAACATAACCGTTTCACATTGCAATGAGTCTACTCACCTTTTTAGGCAAAGTCATCTGGTGGCTTTTAAGGTAATAGGTTTACTCACTTTTTAAAAGTAAAGTACTGTAAATAATTCTTACAGTGCAGAGAGATCCATGAACTGTGTCAAATGAGAGAGCCATAGAAAATGTGCAGGACATGAGGTCTCAAGGACTGGAATTAGGAACCACTGCCCTAGGCAACTGCCTAGTTCATCTATGCCTAAAAACAGTACTTAAATAATATATAAATATAATACATTTGTGTGTGTGTGTGGTGAAAGGAGACAGGCATGTTTTTGTTATTTAGTTTTTTAATGAAATTTACCCTTCCGAACAGCACAAATGAACAATGTTCAGAACTGCTTAGTTATGTATCTGGAGCAGAGACTGTTTGCTATGGGGGGCTTGTAATCGCATAAGCACACAAAGGCAAACAATTCATCTCTCATCTCTAATGACAGAGCTCTCTCAGAAACTGTCAGCCATGTCTGTGGAAGTCTCGAGACAGTAATACATCCTCTTGGATTAGAACACTGACTGATTTTTTGCCCTGAGCGTCGTACAGGCAGAAGGACGAGGATGGTGCTGTAGTGCATGTCACCCAGAGGTGCTCCGAGTGCCTGATGTGTCTCTAATGATGCTGTCAAACATAGTATGGCCTGCGCTTGTTATGTCACATATTAAACCCTAGCATGAGACCTACGACTCCGAAGAGATGGGCTGTTCCATTTTAAAGCCAACTTCCCCAAAAGCCACACTGACTCATTTCAGTGATTTTGGAGGTCACGTATAAGGTTGATGTGTGCTGTCATCTCATGTAGATCAAGATTTCTATGCATGTGCACTGGGATGTTTAGGAAGATGCTTTGTAAATACAGGGAATAAACAGTGGAGTGGGTAGGGTTTTTTAGGGAAACATCATTATTGTTATGGTTGCAATTTAACTATCCACATTTCATATAAAAAATATTGTCATTTTTAAAGCTTATTTTCCAGATATTCATAATCGATCTGAATAACAAATAGTTTCAATCCATTTAAATCAGGTTTATTCCATTGAAATGCTCAAAATGACAACATTTTAATTTGACATTTGAATTCAAAATTGTTTTTTTATTCTTGGCGGTTCATTCCGCTGTGGTGACCCCTGAATAATAAAGGGACTAAGCTAAAAAAAAAAAGAATGAATGTTTTATTCTTTTATCCACTGATGGAATTTTATTCTTTGTTGTTTTGAAAAGATAATTTTTGTAAAAGTGCTATGCATAACCTGAATTGAATATTCCATTCTAAAACGAGTTTGTTCTTTTGTTAAAAAAAAAACAACAAAAAAAAAACATTATGTACACAAGGCCAAACATACTGAACCTTGTCACAGCATCTACATGTTTTTCAGCTGATAGCCTACTTGCTTCCATTGTGCTACATTGAGATATCTTTGAATAAAAGCATTTGCTAAATGAACAAATTTAAATGTAAACCGTGTTCTTGCATCCTTTAACGTCATCATCAACCAATTCCAACAATTCCAAAACTCAAGGCCGCAAGAACGGCCAAAATGATGTTTAACAGAGCAAGAAAATTTTCACAGTATGTCTGATAATATTTTTTTCTTTTGGAGAAAGTCTTACTTGTTTAAATTCGGCTAGAATAAAAGCAGTTTTTAATTTTTTAAAAAACATTTTATGGTCAATATCATTAGCCCCTTTAAGCTATATATTTTTTTGATAGTCTACAGAACAAACCATCATTATACAATAACTTGCCTAATTACCCTAACCTGCCTAGTTAACCTAATTAAGTCTTTAAATGTCACTTAAAGCTGTATCTTGAAAAATATCTAGTAAAATATTATTTACTGTCATCATGGCAAAGATAAAATAAACCAGTTATTAGAAATAAGTTAAAACTATTATGTTTAGAAATGTGTTGAACAAATCTTCTCTCCGTTAAACAGAAATTGGGGAAAAAAATAAACAGGGGGGCTAATAATTCATAGTGGCTAATAATTCTGACTTCAACTGTATATTAAAAGGGGGAAAACAATAAATTGTTGTATGAATGCTGTAATGTTTCAATAATTTTCTGTTAAAAGTATGTGAAGGTCACGTGGCCATAACGAAGGGAAGAATGCAGCAACTCATTTTTTACAGGACGTGTTCTGTGGACCCCCGAGTTCCGAGGTAACCTGGCAAGAACGTTCTCTGCGTTCTTAGAATTGAGAAACAGCCATTATCCAGAGAAGTGATATCTTTTTTGTCATTAGTTTGTCAATAGCACACAGGGACTGGAGAACAGTGGTGTGGGTAGGGTTTTTAAGAAAACATTTATATTATTTTATTTTTCCCTTTTAATTTTTTTCCCAAATTTTATGTACAAATTTTGTAATTTCAAGCTTATTTTCCAGAAAATGAGAATCAGTCAGAACAACAAATGATTTAAATTGTTGTAAATCAGGATTATTCTATTAAAATGTTTAAAATTTGTTCAAAATGTTTTTATTTGAAAATTTGGAAGAAATTCCATTAGTAGTTTACAAAACAAAACGAAAATTATAACCATAAGGTTTAAGTTCTGGCTGCCTTATTTTTTGTCTGCCCTATTTAAGTTGAATCAAATGTACTTTTTTTAACAAATGTACTTAAATAACAAAAATATTAATTTTTGTCGTATAATATTTACAGTGTATAAATCAACATAGACTCATTCTGAAAACGTAACCCTATGCATTTCTGGAGATAGCAAATTATGTAGCCGGAAGTACATATGGCTGCATTTCATCTTTAAAACGAACGCTATGGAGTTGACCACAACATCGGGGTTCGAGTTCAGCAAAGAATGGCTCCAGAAAGCAGGTATGACAAAAACAAAAGCCAAAAAATAAAATAAACAAGTAAATACTAGGGTGAGAATGTGGTAAAATCTGAAAATGTGGTAAAAATCAGACGAGGGCTTTTCTTTTTCTGGATTGCTTTTTAAAACTGTCGGCTGGGTTTAGAGAAGTGGGTGGGCTGGTCAATCTGTGCTTTTGAAAACACTATTGGTTGGATTTAGGGTAGGAGAAGGGTGGGTCAGTCGATTGGTCAGTCAGTCAGTCAGACGACAGCAGCTCTGGTGGATTTATGCGAGAACAGCAGGCGCAAATGGCTCTCGCGAGAGAAATTTGAGATCTCAAAAAAAGCATACACAACGATCTCTGGTGGATTCACAAAAACAAAAACTGCAAAAAACGTAGCTTCTAGGATGTATTTGGCGTGCTCCAGAAATGTATATAGCGGTATGCGTTTTCAGAATGAGCCTGGGTTGGTATAAACCTACTGTCAGGGTTTGTGGTGGGGAAAGGGAGCGAGGACTCAAGTGCAAGATAAATGGGTTTATTTATTATAAAATAAAATAAAAAGGCAAAAATAAACAACCCCGAGGGGGAAAAACACTAATGAATAAAAAGAAACAAACAACACAAACTGGACAGGGCAGGCTGGCAGGGATCTGGACTGGAGGACAGGACAAGGCACGATGAAGTACGACGACGAACTGGCACAGGACAGCAGACATGAGGGGATTATAAACAAGCATAAATTAACACACAAACAGGTGAACATGATAAACTAATAATGGGTTAACAAGGAGGGTAGGGCTAGACAATAGACGGGAGAGCACATGACACAAAAAGACAACACAAACCATGCACTCACATAACACTAGACTAGAACACGCAGCCAATAAGAAAACTCATTAACTGCGTGTTCATGACAACACAAGCACGCCACAAAAAGCATGCGGTCACAATGTAAACATCCAACCACGTGCTTAGACAACACCACAGACGCAAGACACGAGCACACGATAGATAAACACCTTACCGTGCGCTCACACATAAGCAACGCGCATGTTTCATCTCAGCGCCAACCGAAACCAAAACCAACCAGACTGAGACGCTGAGAATGAAACCGCGCGATGCAGACAGAACAAAACAAACACGAGAGCGTGCGCGTCACAAGCGCGCACGTAGACCGAACACGCTCGCATCAAGCGGGAGCGCGCACGGCCCGCACGCACTCATGACAGCACGCGCCCAGAGACACACACACACACACACACACAATGACAGTAAACGAGTGCCCGACCCGAGAAAACTCGAGCCGAGCACAACAGGGCATGGACAATACAGAGCTAGTGTCCGGACTCTGCCACCAAACAAGAATTTGCAAGACCAGAGTGGCAGAACCCTGACACTAGCCCCCCCCAAAAGGGACGCCGCCTGGCGTCCCTAAAGGGAACACTCAAGGTACAAGACAGACAAGAAACACCACAAGACAACAAAACAGGCAACATCAACACACACAAGACAGGGAAGTGAACAGGCAAGACAACATTAAGGGGGGGAGGGAGGGGAGCCAAGCCAGACCCAACAAGACAAACAAGGGAGGGATGGGAGGGCAAGATCAGGGAGGAACAGTTCAGGGCAGGACCAGAGGGACAGTCCAGGACAGGACCAACGGGTCAGTGACCCCAGCAGGGGGCCAGGGTGGAGCAGGAGGGACTTTCCAGGGTAAATTCAGAGGGTTAGGGGACCAGGCAGGGGACCAGGGTGGAGCCGGAGGGTCAGTCCAGGGTGGTGTAGGGGCAAACCAGGGAGGGGCAGGAGGGATGACCCAGTGAGGATCCTTCAGGGACAGCAAGGCTGGAGGACTGAGTGCCAGCAGTGCTAGAGGCCTGTGAGGAGCCGACTGGACTGGAGGCCTGTGGGGGGCCGGCCGGGCTGGAGCCGACTGGACAGGAGTCTTGTGGGGAACCGGCAGGGCTGGAGGCTTGAGGGGAGCCGGCTGGGCTGGAGGCCTGAGGGGAGCCGGCTGGGCTGGAGGCCTGAGGGGAGCCGGCAGGGCTGGAGGCCTGTGGGGAGCCGGCAGGGCTGGAGGCCTGTGGGGAGCCGGCAGGGCTGGAGGCCTAAGAGGAGCCGACTGGACTGGAGCCAACTGGATAGGAGGCCTGTGGGGGGCCGGCAGGGCTGGAGGCCTGTGGGGAGCCGGCAGGGCTGGAGGCCTGTGGGGAGCCGGCAGGGCTAGGCGTCTGGGTGGTGCCGGCAGAGCAAGGAGCCGGGCTGGGACCGGTAGGGCAAGATGTCTGGGTGGTGCCGGCAGGGCAAGGAGCCAGGCTGGGACCGGCAGGGCAAGACGTCTGGGTGGTGCCGGCCGGGCAAGACGTCTGGGTGGTGCCGGCAGGGCTAGACGTCTGGGTGGTGTTGGCAGGGCTAGGAGCCGGGCTGGCACAGGCACTGAGCCGCGCTCTGGGGCTGGAGCCGTCACTGAGCGGCGCACTGGGGCTGGAGCCGACACTGGCGGGCGCACTGGGGCTGGAGCCGACACTGGCGGGCGCACTGGGGCTGGAGCCGACACTGGCGGGCGCACTGGGGCTGGAGCCGACACTGGCGGGCGCACTGGGGCTGGAGCCGACACTGGCGGGCGCACTGGGGCTGGAGCCGACACTGGCGGGCGCACTGGGGCTGGAGCCGACACTGGCGGGCGCTCTGAGGCTGGAGCCGACACTGGCGGGCGCTCTGGGGCTGGAGCCGCTTTTGCTGAAGAGGCCTTTCTCTTCAGCCTCCGCTTTTGGGTGCGGGTTAACCCTTGGGGGTTGGTCATGGGCTGGGAGATGGTGCTGGTGGTGGTGGTGAGAGGGGTCCATTCCCCCTGCAGGATTTCCCTCTCCTTCCTCAGGCAGGAATACTCCACCACCTCCCAATACGTCCATGCCTCAATTTCACCCAGCTCCTCCCAATCAAATGGTTCATCCAATCCAGCCAGAAAGATGTGGATGAGGTTGGTTTCGCTGAACCCAAGCCCCCGGACTGCCTCAAGGAGATCTTCAGCGAAGATTCCAAAGGGGCGATGGTTCTGCTGGTGAGGCAGTCCTCTGGCTAGGGGTTGGTCCTTGGGTCCCTCTTGCTGGGAGAGAGCTGGGTGCAGAAATATACCCATTTCTGCTGAGTCCTCTGTTGGCCAGTTCGTACTGTCAGGATTCGGGTGTGGGGGAAAGGAGCGAGGACTCAAGTGCAAGATAATGGGTATTTATTTATAATAAAATAAAACAAAAAGGCAAAATAAACAACCCCGAGGGGGAAAACATTAACAAAACAAATACACACACACAAACTTGGCTGGGCTGGCAAGACAGGAGCAGGAACACGAGGGAGATGATGAACAAGGATGTGCGATGACGAACTGGCACAGGACAGCAGACATGAGGAGATCTTAAGGAGGAGTAAATTAACACAAACAGGTGAACATGATAAACTAATAATGGGTTAACAAGAAGGGTGGGGCTAGACAATAGACTGACGAGCACATGACATAACACACACACACACACACACACAAGCACGCGGCGCATGTAAACATACGCCACGTGCCAAAACACAACACCAACAGAAGACTGACGCGAGACACGAGCACACAATGAATGAAAACACTCACCGTGTGCTCACAGACGCAGCGTGCGTGCTTCATCCCAGCGCCGACCGAAACCGAACCCAACTAGACAGAGACGCTGGGACTGAAACACCACGCTGCAAACAGAAACACCCGGACGAGAGCGCACAACCGTAAACACACCCAAACTCCGCGCGCCCACGTAAAGCGGGAACGCGCAGGGTCCAAGCGCGCCCACGATAGGCGCTCATACAGAGACACGCACAATGACAGAACACAAGCGCTCGACCCGAGAAAACTCGAGCCGAGCGCAACAGGGCATGACAAGACAGAGCTAGTGTCTGGACTCTGCCACCAAAACAAGAGTTAACAAGACCAGAGTGGCAGAACCCTGACACCTACGACTAATAATTAACAATTGATCCTCCAACTCTAGCACTTTCTATTCTATTCTGCTTTGGGATTGCACCTTTCACAGTAAATATCATTCCAAAGACTCTAGAATACACAAGACGTGTCACTCGTACAGTTTTAAATGGGGAAAAGTGTAACAATCTATATGGCTAATGAAGCCCAGCCTATTAGTACAGCAGCCAGTCAGCGATTGCTATAGACTGAGGATTTTCAGGGGGAGGTGTTTGGACCAGACAAGAGTTTCTACATATTTTGTGTAATTCGAACATTTAGAAATTAAAAGTAAAGAGACAGTTGTTTAATTACATTAGTGATTCCTAATATGAAATTTAATCAATTTTGGAGAATTTGATGTTTGCCCGTTCAAGCAGAATGCCCAAGCATACTGCCTGAGTTGGCCGCCGAGTGAAATGACTTGCCTTATAGGGACTTTGGCTATACTAATAAACTATTCTATTCTATTCTATTCTAGAAGAGATTCTATCCTTAGTTCTTTCTTTGTTTAAAACAAATTAACATTATGTACACAAAGCTAAACTACACTGTAAAAAGCAATCTGTAATTTTACGGTTTATTTCCAGCAGCTGGGGTGCTGGAAAAAAACGTAAAATAATGGTCGTTAAATTACAGAAATTTACCATAAAACAACGGACATTAAATTACAGAAATTTTCTTAAATTTTAATTTCTGGTAAATTTCTGTAATTCAACCTTTGCTACTTTATAGTAGATTTCTGTAATTTAACAACCGTTATTTTATGTGTTTAAACCGTAAAATTACAGATTTTTTTTTTACAGTGTAGCTAAGGAATTTCTTTTTTTTTTATTATTATTATTATTAAATACATTAATAATTATTTTTCCAAATATTATGTCAAATATTTTTCATTTAGAGGTACTTTTCTTGGAAAATGGCAATCGGTGAATAACAAAGGATTTCAATGGTTGTAAGTCAGGCTTATTCTATTAATATGCTCAAAAATTGTGACGTCTTGTTTTGAAAATTTGGAAGAAATTCCATGGTTAGTTTACAAAGCAAAACTAAAAATATAACTGTAAAAATGTTTAATGTTTGATTACTTTTTTTAAGTTGAATTAAATGTACTCTTTAAAAAAATTACTTTTAATGTAAAGTAACAAAAATATTATTTGTCATGACTTTTTGTCAAATCATTTTTTAAAGTGTATAAATCTAACTACAGCTATATAACCTAATTTTCAACACTAGCACTTACTATTCTAAATTAGCTTATTCTTTCTTTGTTTAATTTTAGTTATTTTTTTGTCTATGTTGTTTTTGTGGTGACCTTACTTTCTCCTTTTGTACTCAGTTTTAGGTCGCTTTGGATGAAAGCATCTGCTAAAGGAACAAATGTAAATGTGAATCATAAATAAAGATAATGTCTTCTTTTTTTTTTTTGGTTTGTAAATAGCATACAGGGACTGCAGAAGCGTGGTGCTTTGAGTGGCCACTGTCTCCACACACTGAGCAGATGGTTAGATCCACTTGTGCTGGATTTGGATGAGGGACTGCAGGGCTGCGAGCAGCTCTGGGACGGATCCACGAATACGAGTGTTTGGCTGGGACATCTATAGCCACCGTCACACACAGGCACACATTATCAACCGCCTGCTTACAGTAACAATGAGCTAGTGGCATCTATGTGTCTGACGAGCCAGTATGTTATGCTATTTCTGTTCACCCACTTTATCATTGCTGGATTTATTTATTTATTTTTTTTGCTTTAATGTGTTTATATTGAAATCAGTAATGAATAATAAAAATGAGTTACACTTCATTTTAAGGTGATGTAGTTACATTGTACTTAATATACGGTTGGGGTTAAAATTGGGCTTAGGTTGTATATGTAATTATGCATAATTCATTGTAGTTACTATAGTAAGTGTATGTTTAACTACGTTACTTTAAAGTGTTACCCTTTTATTTTGCTGTCCTTCACTGTAAAAAAAGAATATATGACAAAAGATCATGACAACAAATGTTTTTTTATGATACTTTAACTTATTTTAATAAGGTAATCAGCTTTCACTTTTGTTATATTGGTTTTAACTTAATATTTTTAGTCAGTTTTGCTAATGTAAGTTAAAATGACTAAACCATTTAAGGCAATAAGATTTGTTTACAGTGTTATTACATGATAATTACTGTATGTATATATTTATGTATTGATTAAAACAACTTGTTCTTATTAAAAAAAAAACTATTTTACACAACCCAGGCTCCTTCTGAAAATGTAGCCCTATATACAGTACGTATGGCTGCATTTCATCTTTAAAATGAACACTACGGGGTGGTTTGATGCCGTTCCTTTTCGTGCTTATCAGCTGACCGTTTACGTCAGTGTGGACGGATTTTCCGCTGTTACCAGTTTGTCCAGTTAGCTCGACACGGAATTGAGATGCAAAAAGCAGTTTACCACGACGATGGGGTTTGAGTACGGCAAAAAATGCTTCCAGAATGCGGGTAGTACACAAAACAAAAGCCAAAAAACAAAATAAACAAATAAATAACAGAGTGAGAATGTGGTAAAATCTGAAAACGTGGTAAAAATCAGGCGAGGGCTTTTCTTTTTCTGGATTGTTTTTTTAAACTGTCGGTTGGGTTTAGGGAAATGGGTGGGTGGGTCAATCAGTGCTTTTGAAAAAACTATTGGTTGGGTTTAGGGAAGGAAGAGAGTGGGTCAATCGATCGGTTAGTCAGACAGTCAGTCAAACAGTTAGACGACAGCAGCCTCTGGTGGATTTATGCAAGAAGAGCAGGCACAAATGGCTCTCGCGAAAGAAATTAGAGATCTGAAAAAGCATACACAGTGGCCTCTGTTGGATTCGCGAAAACAAAAACTGCAAAAAAAAAAAACTTAGCTCCTGGGACATATTTGGCGCTTTCCAGAAATGTATATAGCAGTACATTTTCAGAATGAGCCCAGGTTGATTTTACTTGTTATTTCTGTAGTACATGTACATGTATGTAAAACAAGGCATCTATTTTTATGAATACAAACGGATCACAATAAAAAGGTCACCCCTTTCTTTATTGTGATCTGCTTTTATGTATTTATGTACAGGGTTGATGTTTGTCATTTAGAAACGGTTTGAGATTACTGCCACACATCAATAGTTATACTTTATTTCAAAGCTTGCCTTTCGAGATTTTGTTTACTACACTGTAAAAAGTGTGGTAACACTTTATTTTGATGGTCCATTTGAGTATTAGTAGACTGTCTGCTTAATATCTGTTGATATGCTCCTTCAACAGACATTTAACTGACTATAAGAAACTTAGCAAGTACATGTCAACTTACACTAACCCTAACCCTAACCCCAACCTACCAGTCTACTTACTGTATAATCTAATGAGAATTAGTTGCCATGTAGATGCAATGTAACTTAAAATCAACAAACGGACGATCAAAATAAAGTGTGACCAAAAGTGTTTAGTGTGTTTTAAACCCATTGCCTTAAATTCATTACGCAAATAAATGATGTGTATAATTCTAAAAGAATTAAGTTAAGTGAACTTAACAGTTCTAAGTAGGGGTGTCAAAATTAATTGTTTCTTCGGTGCACCACGATGCAGATGCGGACAATTCGGTATCGATATGTCTCCGTAGCTTACTATGGGCGAGAAAGGCGAGCCTGACTATTTACAGCGCTCCAACAACTTAAAAATGCAGAAACTGCACAATTTCACTGCGTGTGTGTTTTCTGAACAGTCTTTCACTGACACTTACAGCAGAAGCCCCTATTTCACTCCAATCAAGAAATGAAAGTACTCTTTTTCTCTCTCTCACTGTGGCCCATTTGACCTGCTGGCGTGACTTTTTTTCTCTCCTCTCGGCTGTTACAGCGATACTTCTGGATAAAGACACGAGCACGTGTCTGCAGAGTTTTCTCCACCACGTCTATCATGGATCAGCTGTAATCGCCTCTGCCGTTTATCAGTGTTTATCATCGGTGAACAGTGCCAGAGCCAATCACAGCCCTTTCTGTTGAGTGCATGACCAATCACAGGGGTGTAAGAACAAACTCAGACAAAGCACAGACAAAGCTCAGAAAGCAGCACAAGCGGGCTTTATAGTTGTTTATTTGCTATAAATGCTCATGTTATTCTGTACATGTACTTGAGATTTTAAAGGTACAGTTTATATATCTGACTGTTTGTATTAAAGGACAAAATTGTATTACAAATAGTATATAAATATATTTTAACACAAGAATTGCTGTGCTGCGAAGTAAAATATAAAACTGTGTATGGACAGCATCGTCAATGAACCGTGATGCACCGAGATATCGAATTGAACCAAATCAATGGCATATCAATCGTAACCGAACCGAACCGTGAGACCAGTGTAGGTTCACACCTCTAGTTCTAAGTTACAACAACTTGCCACTTTAAGGCAATGGAATTACTCACTTTTTGAAGCAATTGTTTTTTTACAGTGTGTAAGTTATTTTAAAAGTACATGCAAGCTAAATCTAATTAGTAGATTGTTAGGCTAGAATGTCCATTAGAATAAACGAACCATTAGAATGAAGTGTTAACTATTTCCCTGCTAAATTCTACGATACAACTGTATTTGAATTTTATTTTATTAACATATCGCTAGGGCAACTTGATGGCTCAGTGGTTAGCACTGTCACCTCACAGCAAAAAAGGTCATTGGCATTTCTGTGTGGAGTTTGCATGTTCTCCCCATGTTTGCGTGGGTTTCCTCCGGGTGCTTCGGTTTCCCCCACAGTCCAAAGACATGTGCTATAGGTGAACTGAATTAACTAAATTTGGTCGTAGGGTATGTGTGTGAATGTGAGAGTGTATGGGTGTTTCCAAGTGCTGGGTTGCAGCTGTAAGGGCATCCGTTGTGTAAAACATATGCTCGATAAGTTGGCAGTTCATTCCGCTGTGGCGAACCCTTATGAATAAAAGGTCACACTTTATTTTGATGGTCCGTTTGTTACATTAAAGTTACATTGCATCTACATGCCAACTAGTTCTCATTAGATTATAAGTAGACTGTTAGGTTGGGGTTAGGGTTAGTGTAAGTAGACATGTACTTGGAAGTTTCTTATAGTCAGTTAAATGTCTGTTTAGCACCAGTATCAACAGATATTAAGCAGACAGTCTAATACTCAAATGGATCATCAATATAAAGTATTACCCAATAAAGGGACTAAGCCGAGGGAAAATAAAATGAACATATCGCTATTTTGGTCACACTTTACAATAAGATATCATAAATTCATTTTAGTTTATATATTTACTAAAATGAACTGATAATGAACAATACTTCTGAAGCATTTATTAATTATAGTTTAACATTTTCTAATTTAGTAAAATCCAAATTTGTGCTTGTTAACATTAGTTAATGCATTGTGAGTTAATACAAACTAACAATAAAAAACTATACATCTTTGTTAACGTTGGTTAATGAAAATGAATGCTGTAATAAATGTATTGTTCATTGCATGTTCATGTTTGGAAATACCTCAAGCGTTACCAAATAGTGTTACTGATAGTATTACTGATATTCTTCTTACATAGTTTACATTTGTTCTTTAAAGTCAGACTGTGCATTAACTTTATTAGTAAAATGTAATAATTCTAATTTACTTTACATCCCTTAAATTCCCCAAGTCAATCAAAAGGTTAAATTACAAATATATATATATTTTTTTTAAATAGCACGAAAATGTGAGCTATTTATAATATGTTCCAATATAAACTACCTGTTTATTGCAAGCAATAAAACAATGAACATTTTGCGTTTAATCTGAAAATACATAATTCGTTATGTTTGAATATTATTAGTATAAAATGCATCAAACTGTCACGGTTGCAGGTTTGTGCGTCTTCCGGAGTGTCTGTTTTGTCACGTGAGTTTGTTTTGTTTTGGTCGTCCATGTGTATTTGTTATGTCACATGTCATGACGAGACTCAGCTGCCCTGATTAGCCTGCCAGCTGAGACTATTTATCTCGGCTATATATGGGATATGTTTCCATGTTTCTTTGTCAGTTCGTTGTGTCTGTTTATGTTCTCTGTCTGTGCTCAGGACTGTGAGGAGTTGGACTCTGTTTCGTCCTTCTGTTTTTCTGCCCTCTCTACCAGTCTCCTTGTTTTGTTATTTTTTGATCACATTGTCTTGGTTTGATTTGACTACGCCAATTAAACTACTCACTCGCAATTTTGGATCCTTTCAAGTACTTTGACACCGTAACAAAACGAACTGACCTTTTTATGGATCCAGCGAGTGCATCACGGATCTCCGAGTTCTTCACACTCAGCGGCGCTAGGATTGATCGGCAGGATGAGGCATTGGCTACCGCCGCTCTGGCCATTCAGACTCTGGTCGGCCAGGTTTCCCTGCTCACTACCCAAGTTCAGCAGCTGGCTACTGGAACAGTTCAGGATAAGCCTGCACCAGCTCCAGAGGTGTCGCCAGCACCGGTCGCTGCTAGCCGCTTGGTCGAGCCTCGCCTTCCTCCGCCGACTTGTTATGACGGAGATCCTCTCCGGTGTCGGTCCTTTCTGTCTCAATGCTCGCTGTATATAACACTGCAACCATCCTTATTCTCCACAGAACAGTCTAAGGTGGCTTTTATCATCACACTCCTTTCCGGGAGGGCGGCTCTGTGGGGAACTACAGCCTGGGAACGAAAGCTTCCTTGCTGTTCCACATTTGAGCTATTCTCTAAGGAGC
Source organism: Danio kyathit (assembly GCA_903798195.1). Taxonomy (NCBI): domain Eukaryota; kingdom Metazoa; phylum Chordata; class Actinopteri; order Cypriniformes; family Danionidae; genus Danio; species Danio kyathit. The sequence continues at coordinate 32,648,707 of LR812522.1, forward strand.
TCAGGAAAGTGTTTGATCGCGCTGCTTCCGGGAGAGAAGCCGCTCGTATCCTTGCTGAGCTCCGTCAAGGGAGTCGGAGCGCAGCGGATTACTCGATCGAGTTCCGGACTTTGGCTGCTGAATGCGGCTGGAACACGGAGGCCCAGTGGGATATGTTCCTGCACGGGTTGTCGGACCGTCTGCAGGACGAGATATACACACTGGATCTTCCCAAGTCTTTGGATGAGCTAGTGGATCTAGCTATTCGTGTAGACACCAGACTGTGTCACAGAGCTGGCCGCGCGCTGCAGGAGAGAATTGCGGTCCCAGTCTCTAATTCTTCTGTTTTGGCTATGACGGCGGAAGCGAGTGTTGATGACCCGGAACCTATGCAGGTGGGCGGATCTCGCTGGTCCGTGCAGGAGAAGCGCCGAAGGAGAGACGAGGGGTCCTGCCTTTACTATAGCGGCGCGGGACATCGCGTGGGATTTTGTCCGGACAAGAGTTTACTGATGGGTGAAATCAATTTGGAGAGATCCACTACGGCGGCTACCTTACTGCCCGTTACGCTGTCATGGGGAGGCGGAACTAAAGACACCCACGCTCTCATTGATTCCGGGGCAGAAGGGAACTTCCTGGACTCTAGTTTTGCTTTCAGTTTTAAACTTCCGGTTATCGCTCTTTCACAACCCATTGCAGTACGCGCCCTCAGCGGACTTTCTCTTCCCACTATTACTCACTCCACTAGACCCATAAGACTCATTACGTCTGGAAATCATGTTGAAAACATTTCATTTTTTTTAACAGACTGTACTAACACACCGGTGGTTTTAGGTCACCCCTGGTTGGTTCTCCACAAACCTCATATTAATTGGGGTCTCAGCACAATATTTTCATGGAGTGAGAACTGTCATGAGTCTTGTCTTTCGTCTGCTCGTTCTGCTGTGTCTTGTTCTGTGTTTCAGGAGGAGCGTATGGACCTGTCAAACGTGCCCAGTGAGTACCTCGACCTGAAGAGAGTGTTCAGTAAGTCTCGGGCTGCTTCTCTCCCTCCTCATCGTCCCTATGACTGTGCTATAGACTTACTGCCAGGTACGTCTCCGCCTAAAGGCAAGTTATACTCTCTTTCCATTCCTGAGAGGGAGGCCATGGAGAAATATATTTCTGATTCTCTAGCGGCCAAGATCATCCGCCCTTCTTCTTCACCGGCGGGGGCGGGGTTTTTTTTCGTGAAAAAGAAGGATGGCTCTCTTCGACCCTGCATAGATTATCGAGGGTTGAATAACATCACGGTGAAGAATACGTATCCTTTGCCGCTGATGTCTTCAGCGTTCGAGCGTCTGCAGGGGGCCTCTTATTTCACGAAATTAGACCTCCGCAACGCTTATCATTTGGTTCGCATCAAGGAGGGCCATGAATGGAAAACGGCGTTTAATACCCCCAGGGGGCATTTTGAATATTGTGTTCTTCCCTTTGGGCTTTCCAACGCCCCCGCAGTTTTCCAAGCACTCGTTAATGATGTGTTGCGAGATATGATAGATCAGTTTATTTATGTCTACCTGGATGACATTCTGATTTTTTCCCGTTCTCTCCAGGAACATGTGCAGCATGTCAGGCGAGTGCTTCAGAGGCTGCTAGAGAATGGGCTTTTTGTCAAGGCGGAGAAATGCGTGTTCCATGCACAGTCTGTTCCTTTCCTAGGACACATTGTGTCGGTCGAGGGGGTGCGCATGGATCCAGAGAAGATCCAGGCTGTGGTAAATTGGCCAAATCCAGAGTCTCGTAAGGCCCTGCAGAGATTTCTGGGCTTCGCCAATTTTTACCGGCGGTTTATTCGCAATTTCAGCCAGCTCGCCGCCCCTCTGACGTCCTTAACCTCCTCCAAGACTCCGTTCAGGTGGTCGAGTGCTGCACAAGCAGCATTCACAAGATTAAAGGGTCGCTTTGTTTCAGCCCCCATTCTGGTGACCCCTGATCCTTCCCGGCAGTTTGTGGTGGAGGTTGACGCGTCAGAGGTGGGGGTGGGTGCTATCCTGTCCCAGCGCGCAGCCTCGGACGACAGAATTCATCCTTGCGCGTTTTTTTCACACCGATTATCTCCCGCGGAACGTAATTACGACATTGGTAATAGGGAGTTGTTGGCGGTCAAACTCGCTTTGGAGGAGTGGCGTCATTGGTTGGAGGGTTCGGGGGTTCCCTTTATCGTTTGGACCGATCATAAGAACCTTGAATACATCAAGTCCGCCAAACGACTTAGCTCCAGGCAGGCTCGGTGGGCATTATTTTTCGGACGGTTCGACTTTACCATCTCTTATCGACCGGGTTCCAAAAACATCAAACCCGATGCGTTATCCCGCCTTTTTGATTTTTCCGAACGCAATACGTCCCTCGAACCCATCGTTCCCCAGAAGATTTGCATTTCTGCGGTGACATGGGAAATCGAGAGCAGGGTTCGCACAGCCTTGGAAGGGGTAACGCCCCCGCCCGGATGCCCACCCAGTCGTTTGTTTGTGCCGGAGGAGATTCGGTCTGACGTCATCCGATGGGGACACTCTTCCAAAGTGGCTTGTCATCCAGGGGTGAGTCGTACCTTATTTTTGGTTAAACAACGATTTTGGTGGCCAGCTATGGCACGGGACATACGTGGGTTTGTTTTGGCCTGTTCTGTTTGTGCTGTTTCTAAGACTTCCAATCGTCCTCCCGCTGGGCTCCTCCAGCCTCTGTCAGTGCCTTCGAGACCCTGGTCGCACATTTCGCTAGATTTTGTCACAGGTCTCCCGCCATCTGGTGGCAATACGGCTGTTTTGACCGTTGTGGACCGGTTTTCGAAGGCTACTCATTTTATCCCTCTGCCCAAATTACCTTCAGCCAGAGAGACAGCGGTTGCTGTCGTCAATCACGTCTTTCGCATTCATGGCCTCCCGACAGACGTGGTTTCTGACAGGGGGCCTCAGTTTGTCTCTAAATTTTGGAGAGAATTCTGTCATTTATTGGGGGCGACTGTAAGTCTTTCTTCTGGTTTTCATCCTCAGAGTAACGGACAAACAGAGAGGGCCAACCAAGATCTCGAACGTGTGTTACGTTGTTTGGTTTCCCAGAATCCCGCCTCTTGGAGTCAGCAGCTCCCATGGGTGGAGTACGCACACAATTCATTACCAGTGTCTGCCACGGGCCTTTCTCCGTTTCAGTGTAGTTTAGGTTACCAGCCACCAGTTTTTCCCAGTCTGGAATCTGAAAGCGCGGTTCCCTCTGCTCACGCCTTTGTCCAGAGGTGTCGACGCACTTGGAACAGGGCCAGACAGACCCTCCTCCAAGTGGGTGCGCGCACCAAGGCGAAAGCCGATCGCCACCGGTCTAAGCCTCCCGTTTACGTCGTCGGTCAAAAAGTGTGGCTTTCAACCAAGAATATTCCTTTGCGCTCCGTATGTAATAAACTTGCACCTAAATTTATTGGCCCATTCACTGTCATCAAGATCATTAGTCCGGTGGCAGTCCGCCTCAAACTTCCTCCAACGTACAGGAGAATACATCCCGTGTTTCATGTTTCCAAATTAAAGCCCGTTTTTCATGCGGCCATTAATCCGCCCATGCCAGTCCCCCCCCCCGCCGCGTCTCGTAGATGGGGAGACTTCCTATTCGGTTAAACGCATCCTGGACTCAAGACGGAGGGGGCGAGGATTCCAGTATTTGGTGGACTGGGAAGGTTACGGTCCAGAGGAGAGAAGTTGGGTACCGGCTAGGGATATATTGGATCACTCTCTTATCGATGATTACAATCGCCAGGTTAGCTCTTCAGGGAGCACCAGGAGGTGCTCCTAGGAGGAGGGGTACTGTCACGGTTGCAGGTTTGTGCGTCTTCCGGAGTGTCTGTTTTGTCACGTGAGTTTGTTTTGTTTTGGTCGTCCATGTGTATTTGTTATGTCACATGTCATGACGAGACTCAGCTGCCCTGATTAGCCTGCCAGCTGAGACTATTTATCTCGGCTATATATGGGATATGTTTCCATGTTTCTTTGTCAGTTCGTTGTGTCTGTTTATGTTCTCTGTCTGTGCTCAGGACTGTGAGGAGTTGGACTCTGTTTCGTCCTTCTGTTTTTCTGCCCTCTCTACCAGTCTCCTTGTTTTGTTATTTTTTGATCACATTGTCTTGGTTTGATTTGACTACGCCAATTAAACTACTCACTCGCAATTTTGGATCCTTTCAAGTACTTTGACACCGTAACACAAACATTATTATTTGGCGATTAAATTATCAATATTATCTCAACTAGCTTTAAAAGTTTAAATATAAAAAAAATACTTTAGTATTGCTTTGCTTCACCGATTGGCTTCATAACATCTGAAATACATGAGTCATGCTTATTGGTTTTAAAGCCTCAAACCATTCATTGCATGAAAAAGAACAGCATGAGCAGTCAAAGAGTCTTTAGACATGTTGCTCTTTTGCTAATATAATTTATTTTTTTTTTTGTAAAAGAATAGTGCACAGAAGCTGTTAATCAGGCCATACAGTAGGACTTTAAAAAGTTCTGCCAGTTTAGCATGAACAGTACTACATAATGAAATTCAAAAAACTTTCAAAGTTCATAGAAATGGCTCAGCAGAGATTTGATTCAAATAAATTCTTGTGTAATTGCTCTGTTCATTTGTATACATTTGAACACTGCAAACTGAATCCAAAGCCTATGTATGTATAAATTTGGTATTCTGTGTAATCTGTGGTATTTGCTGAACCTTGGTGTGCATTAAATGACCATATTTGGGTCAAACCGCACCACTTCAAAGTAAACACTGATGAAAGACATTTATATAAAAAAATAAAAGTAGGACATAATGTTACAAGATAAAGATAATTTCTGTGTTTGATGTAGAAATCCCCTGTGCAGTTTTGACTTATTTACACATTTGATGAGTTCTCAACTGATAAGAAGTATATGTGCACTCCCTTGATCATCAGTTTAAGGGAAAGAATGTTATAAAGTTTTATAAAGAACAAAAATGTTTGTGTCAGAAAAATAAAAATCAATAAGACAGACATCAATTTTCTTACCAGCATTAGTCCTGATGATAGTTACAGAAATAAGTATAAACTTTAAAAAAGAACCTGCATAATGCATTTTTTAATTAATAAATAAAACAAATATAAAAACTGCAAATCTATCATTTACAATATACTAAATGAAGAAAGAAAGAAAGAAAGAAATATTTTCTTCACATTTTGGCCAGTGAAACCAACATAGACTCATTCTGAAAACGTAGCCCTATATACATTTCTGGAGATTGCGAATTATGTAGCCAAAAGTACGTCTTTAAAATGAACTCTACAGGGCGGTATGACGCTGTTCCTATTTTGCGCTTACCAGCTGACCATATACAGACGGCTTTCCCGCTGTTACCAATTTGTCCAGTTAGCTCGCCATGTATGTCGCCAGACTTGAGATGCAGAGAGGAGTTGACCACGACGATGGGGTTCGAGTCCAGCGAAAAATGGTTCCAAAAAGCAGGTAAGACTAAAACAGAAGCCGAAAAATAAAATAAACTAGTAAATAAAAGTATTTGAATGTGGTAAAATCTGAAAATGTGGCGAAAATCAAGCAAGGGCTTTTCTTTTTCTAGATTGCTTCTTAAAAATTGTCGGTTGGGTTTAGGGAAGTGGGTGGGCGGGGCAATCGGTGATTTTGAAAATACTATTAGTTGGGTTTAGGGAAGGAGGAGGTTGGGTCAGCCGATCGCTCAGTCATTTAGTCAGCCGAGATCGGCCTCTGGTGTATTTATGCAGGACCAGCAGGTGCAAATGGCATTCGCAAGAGAAATTTGAGATCTCAAAAAGTGCACACAGCGGCCTCTAGTGGATTTGCGAAAAAAAAACTGCAAAAAAATGTAGCTCCCGAGAAGTATTAGGCGGTCTCTAGAATGAGCCTGGGTTGTGTCAAATACATAATGTGAAATTTCTGTGGCATATATGTTATGTTCCACAAGCCAAAATATTCATTTTTAAATAATAATAATAATAATGATAATAAAAATACTTCTAATAAAATAATTTTAATAATTAAACAATAATCTTACATAATAACAAAATATTAATCATGTATTTCACTTTTTGTTAAATATTATGTTATGAATTTTTTCTTCTTTTTTTGTGAAAAATTGTTTGAACTTTGAAGGTTGGTAACAATGTGTGCTGTGCTTGTTTAAATAGTACTGGGATGAAATATTGCTGTTTTAATTTATGACGTTTTGTCCTTAAAGTCAACCTAGTGTAAATTACATGACATGAAACGACTGTGTTTAATTAAAAAAAAACATTTCTTTGGCAAAAATTAAGCTATTTGCATTAACGGCTAAAATGATCATACCCAGCAGGCACACAACATCATAAGATGTTAATATTAGGTTAGGTTTAGGTCATGACATCAGGTGACCAAAATTCAATGTCTAGCCAGCGTCTAAGGACAACGTTATTTTGACGTTGAATAATGATGTCAAATTACGTTGATATTTGGTTGATTTTAGGTTGTGTTGGAAAGTGACCAAAATCCAACGTCTGATAGATGACATAGTGCTAACCTCTACACAACATCAAGGTGTAACATGATTAGACGTTGATATTTGGTTGATTTTAGATTGATTTTAGGTTAGACATTGGACATTGACCCCAGCCTGATGTTGGGTTCTGAAGTCGATTTTCATTTCCAAAAAAAATTCAACATCCCCACGACATTGGGGTACACTGGGGTACAACGTCAATATGACGTCATGTTAAAGTCAAACAAACCAGTGCTAAATATTCCATTTTCTTTCTTTCCATTTATGTTCAGACCAAAAAGACAAAAAAAAAAAAAAAAGATACAACCATAACAAGATCACATTTATAGTAGCCTATATTTCCTTTTCGGGCTTGTGGAAAGGATGAAGAGTTAAATCAAACATCATTTAGCTGAATCAAATGTTAAGCCCACTGCACCGAACACGAGATAGAATAAAAAATGGTCTTCATAAATATCACTAAAAGGCTCTTACATTATCTATAAGTGCATTAACTCTGGCTTCATCCATTGCCTCGCTGGTCACCCGTTGTCATATCGCGGAACCGGCGTATCACGGATGAAGAAATGCAAATCTGTAATCTAACAAGCCCTATTAGTATTCGTTGCTCGTATTTGTGGCTCAATCTAAAACTCAAACATAAGGGATCGTATTAAACAGATGAGATGTTAGGAATGAAACCGTGTGAGATGATATTCACTTTCCCTTCGTAATTGGCTTTATTGAATCATAATGAACATCGTGTCGCATTGAAATGTTAATGCATAACCGAAATGATGAAAACCGTTGCAGACCTAAAACAAAACAAACGAACACGTCCACTCGACACAGGACAAAGTGAGGGCAAGAGTGTAGCCTTGACACACGTCCTGCTTTTTAAAAAAAGGCGTCTCAGAGGGGCATTCATTATCCAAACAATCTGTCCCTGCTGCTTAACTACTGCTGGCTATTTGTGCTATAACAATTTTCTGCCGTTTTCTGTAAAGGTCACAAACAACATCTGCCACCGAAAACAAGCGTCCGTCTAGACTGAAATGCCACCGGGGACTCAGAAAAGAAATAAATCGCTGTGATTAACTCTGGATGAGTTTAAAAGAGTGCTTAGTGGAATAAGTCAGCATTCGCTTTAGCTTCGTTGTAAATATTATGCATAACAGTACAGGAAAGCTTCAATGTGTAAGACGACTGAACTGTGACTTAACTTGCCCAATTCATTCTCAATGGACCCTTTTCGCACACAAGCCTCTCCTACAAATGAGCACTGGTTGTATGATTGCAGAACCTTTGGTTTCGGTGAAGTATTGCCAAAAGTGCCAGGAGTAAAAATGTTACCATTTACCCCACCTGCAGGGTAAGTTGTAACAGACAGAGGATTAGCTGTAACAAGTGCTTAAAAAGATTTCACACAATTAATTTAAATTCAGTTTACTTGAGTATAGTATACTGTATTTCCTCAGTAATTAACCCATTTTTTTATTGTGTCGTGTTTTTCAAAACTGGCTAGCAGTCACTGTGTTTTTTACATCTTTCAAAATGGTTCCATATTTTAGCCTAGAAGATGGTAGTCACAACAATATAAGATTTTACTTACATACTGTAATGTGAAGTGAGGCTGGACAAAGGAAGTGCGGATCCAAACGCAGGTTTATTAAACAAAGAATGGTCAGGCAAGCAACAGTCAACACAGGAGCAAACAGATGTATGCGGGCAATCTGGAGTCGTGGTCGATAAACAGGCAGATGGTCAAAAGGCAGGAAGCAGACAACGTAAATAAGCAAAACAAGGCAGAGGGTCAAAAACAAGGCAAGGAAACCGTGTCATAATGTTCACAAAACTGTTTACAAGACTCAGCCCAGATGTTTGTGTGTGAGTGCTCTCTTTATAGTCCATGTAATCCGTTCATGAGCGGCTTCAGCTCTGAGTGTTTGCAACCAGATAGGATCTAGGCCAGGTGTGTGAGTGGTGCATGACTGGATCTTGCAGTTCTTTTGCTGGCAGATTTGTAGTTCGTATGCAGATCGCTGGTGACTGTGACACGTACATTCACATATTTTTTTTTTTATGAAAAAAAAAAACATAGACTGTAATAACAAAAAAATACTTTTACGATGCAAAAATGGTTTCTCCTATGTTTCTCATCCAAATATCCCAAGACTTTTTCAATAATTGGCAGGAAGACGCTTGCCGACTCTGTGGTGAAAACCCCAAAAGCATGCAATGCTTAACCCTGAGCAAATTATATATTCAAAAAGACGGCATCACCAAAGCTTCTAAACTAACCACCAAACCTTCTAAACTCTGGGTCCCAGTAATGGGTCTGTGACGTCATTTACTTCTGCATTTTTTAAATTTTAAAGGTCTGTACTGACCCAATACCCCCATAAGTGGTTCTGTTCTCTCATCAGTTGGAATAGAATAACGTTTGCATAGATTATGATAGAGACATTTTTCATTTTTTCCTATGATTACTGACATGTGCAGGAACCAACAAAATTAATTACAGCAACCTAGACCACACAGAACCTAAAAGGTACACTTTCAAATTTGAGTTTACAATAAAAAGGGCCTCTTTTTTTGAAGGGGTTTATTATAACACAGACAACATATACACTTATTTTAATAACTTTCAACAGTGTTTTATGAAAATTCAAAGGGTTTTCTTTAACATGATACCAAACATTTGCATTTGCACCGCTGCATGTGGATTTGGAAAGCTTTTGAATTTGGGTAGGCAAAATCCAAAGTAGCACTTGACTTTAAAAAGGCTGATACAAGGCATTTTTTAATTTCATAAATTGGTATTTTTGAAGCTTTGGTGTTGCCGCCTTTTTGAATATATATGCACTATATATTTTGCACTTTTTGCTGTTTGGCTGAGCACCCTTTAAAAGTGATGTGCATGCTTTTGTATATTTTTTCATAATGCTGAACAAATACCTTAAAATTCTGTGTTACATTTTAACCTGTGTTATTGTGTGCCCCGCACTCCTTATAATTGACACTGTTCTATCTTCTGGCTGCCGATATCAGTCTCACACATTTTTATTTCTTTTTTTCTGAAAGTCTTAGTAACACTATCATGGAGTTTTTCCATTAAATATATAATGGAATATATATATATATATATATATATATATATATATATATATATATATATATATATATATATATATATATATATATATATACATACATACAGTTGAAATTAGAATTATTAGCCCCCCTTTGATTTTTTTGTTTTTGTTTTTTAAATATTTCCTAAATGATATTTAACAGAGCAAGGACATTTTCACAGTTTGTCTGATAATTTTTTGTCTTCTGGAGAAAGTCTTATTTGTTTTATTTCAGCTTGATTAAAAGCAGTTTTGAATTTTTTAAAACTTATTTTAAAGTCAAAATTATTAGCCCCTTTAAGCTATATTTTTTCGAGTCTACAGAACAAACCACCAGTATACAATAACTTGCCTAATTACCTTAACTTGCCCAATTAACCTTATTAACCCAGTTAAGCCTTTAAATGTCACTTTAAGCTGTATAGAAGTGTCTTGAAAAATATCTAGTCAAATATTATTTACTGTCATCATGACAAAGATAAAATAAATCAGTTATTAATGATGAGTTATTAAAACTATTATGATTAGAAATGAGTTGAAAAAATCTTCTCTTTGTTAAACAGAAATTGGGGAAAAATAAACAGGGGGGCTAATAATTCTGACTACAACTGTATGTATATGTGTGTGTGTGTATATATATATATATATATATATACATATATATAGTTTTTTTTCTTTTTTTTTTTTTTGTACTCTCCCATTCACTTTGCTCAAAGTTTACCTAACTATGATGACTTTCGCTACTGAGAAAACTGAAAATGTGAAAAGGGTCTGTATATAATCATGTACCAATTGATTACTCAGCACATTGATTACTCATACAATTAAGACAATATTCTGATTAAGATTAACCATGTAAACAGTGATTTTTGATTACCTTGTTCCAAGTCATAGAACACACAGAAATCAAATTAAGACATGGAGTATTCCTATTTTAGTCGCACTATTGAAGTGAGGTACAGTCATGTAAACACCTCAATCAAACTATTACCACATTGTAGTACTTTTTTCGCTACATTTTGCGACAGAATGCACACACAGCAGTTGTCAGCCGTTTGAAAACAAACAAATGAGAATGGCTTCAAGCAAGTGAGCATATTTTTGATGCAAGCGGGAATTGATTACTGTGCTTTCATTCAATATCTCTGAGTTTGTCGCAGAGTTAGAAAATGAAGCCCAAATGTATCTGACTTCAGAGGTGGCCTGATACTTGAGAATTTGTACATGCTGTTGTCTGTTTGGATGCATAGTGTGAAAAATTAACTGCAGTTGCAAAATAAAAAAAACATAAAGCCCAATATCTCATATGGTGCAATGACAAACACAAACTGTTGTTGTGTGAAATGATGGACAAAACTAGTATTACATAGTTACATAATGATGTTAATCAAATTATGTGCTAAAACATGTAAAACAGGATCATGAAAGGAACATTCAAAAGCAACTCATGTAAACACCATCATATTATTGTCTTATTCAGATTAGGGCAAATAATTCGATGACTGATGTCCATGTAAACATAGTCACTGAGTACGTTTACATGGACACCAATAATCAGATTTTAATGCTATTAAGGCAATACTCTGATAAAGAGTCTACCATGTAAGCAGTGATTTTTGATTACCTTAATCCGACTAAAGTCATAATTAAACTAATCAGAAAATCAAAGTAAGATGTGGAGTATGCCGATTTTAGTCGCATTATTAAAGTGCAGTACAGACATGCAAACACCGTCATCAAACTATTACCATCGTGTAGGTGTTTTACCGGATTTTGCGACAGGATAGTCTATACACAAGGCTGTTTGACACTATTTTCTGAACCTACTGAGTCAGAGAAGGACCACAGACATCTGCAATGTGAAATGCAGAGGGTTTTTTTTTTCCCATACGGCGTGCGGTATAAAAATTCCATTAAAGTTCAGGTCACACTTTATTTTGACAGTCCGTTTGTTGCATTTAAGTTACATTGCAACTAATTATCATTAGATTATAAGTAGACTGTTAGGTTGGGGTTAGGGTTAGTGTAAGTTGACATGTAATTGCAAAGTTTCTTATAGTCAGTTAAATGTCTGTTGAAGGACTGTTAAATGTCAGTGTCAACAGATATTAAGTAGACAGTCTACTAATACTCAAATGGACCATCAAAATAAAGTGTTACCAAAGTTCATACTAGCATCCAATATATCGTTTGTCATGGGGGGCCTGCATGAAATGTTCCTGAATAAAAGTGAAAGTGCCAAACTGCAGTTAAAGTCAACGAATTAAAAATGAAACATCTGAAATTACATGAAACTCTGGAGGAAATGTTCATAGCGTGGTGACGCAATGACGTTAATGGAATTATGTGCTATAACATGTAAAACGGGATCATGAAAGGAACATTCAAAAAGCAGCTCATGTAAACACCTTAATCATATTATTGTCTTATTAAGATTAAGACAAATAATTATATTACTGATGTCCATGTAAACATAGTCAATGTTAGTTTATGATAGTTTGTGCATAAGCAAATAATGTAAATAGTTACCACGTCATGTTTAAAGTTGAGTTTTATAAGAGTAAGCGTGATCTTCTTTAGTGAGAAGAGAAGGTCCTGTCTGCTGAGGATGTCTGGGTCACTCATCATGTCACGTCAGCGTCTGCTTCTTGTCCATTCATCACCGCAGTTTGACGTGTGAGAGCTGTTAGCTTAGCCACATTAAACACAGCGATTAAAAGTACATCCCTTGAGACGACTTAAATGAAAACCTGCTGACAAAAGGACATTTTTACAAGGTAACTAAATGAATCTAAAAATCCATACTTCATGACCCCGGATTTTATCAATACTTTCTGACATTTATTACGAGGGGGACCAAAGGTGTTTTTTTTAAATATCTATATTCAATTATATAGTGACAGCCAAAAATAATGACATGTTATGTAATAAAAAGTCAGTGTAACACTTATATAACACTATAGCTTAAGTCCGTCTTTTGAATGAGAAGTTAAACCGAGGTCCTGACTCTCTATAGTCAGCAAAAATCCCATGGTACTTCTCGTAAAGAGTAGTGTCCTGGCCAAAGTCCCTCAATTTGCTCTAGGGATGCAACGATTATAGATTTTGGTTGTACAATTATAGTCTGAGAAATAATCGCGGTTTCACGATTATTATGCATTCATTAATTTCAAACACTACTAGTTTACAAAATAAGATGAAAACTCCTTATTTTACAGTGTTATTTATTATATTTCATTTCTCATTATCATTCTGCTTTGAATGTGCTTGAATGTGAGTAATCTGCTATAAAAAGTCCTACTGTTACATTATGAAAAATAAATCTATGGTTTGCATCAAACAAAAATGAAGCATTGCAGTCCCTTTATTAATCTGGGGTCGCCACAGCGGAATGAACCACCAACTTATGCAGCACATTTTAACGCAGCGGTTGCCCTTCCAGCCGCAACCCATCTCTGGGAAACAACCATACACACTCATTCACACTCATACACTACGGACAATTTAGTCTACCCAATTCACCTGTACCGCATGTCTTTGGACTGTGGGGGAAACTGGAGCACAGGCAAACTCCACACAGAAACGGCAACTGACCCAGCCGAGATTCGAACCTGCGACCCAGCGACCTTCTTGCTGTGAGGCGGCAGCACTGCGCCACTGTGTCGCCCATCCTTAATCTTAATACTGAAATTTAAATACTAACCTCACTGTGCTCCGGTTTCCCCCACAGTCCAAAGACATGCAGTACAGGTGAATTAGGTAGGCTAAATTGTCCATTGTGTATGTGTGTGAATGAGTGTGAATGAGTGTGTATGGATGTTTCCCAGTGATGGGTTGTGGCTGGAAGGGCATCCGCTGCATAAAACATGTGCTGGATAAGTTGGCGGTTCATTCCGCTGTGGTGATCCCAGATTAATAAAGGGACTAAGCCGAAAAGAAAATGAATGAATGAATGCTTATAAAACACAACAGCATGAAAATGTTGATCTAATACAGGTGTGTCCAAACCTTTTCTTATAAAGGGACAAAAACCAAACTTGATTGAGGGATGTAGGCCGAATATATACCAAATGAATATATGACACTATATTACATTAAATTTGCCAATGGTAATTTGTTAATTTATTCTCAAATATTTAAAAAAAATAACTAGAAAATGTTGCTTTAAATCACAGGTGTCAAATCCAGTTCCTGGAGGGCCGCAGCTCTGCAGAGTTTAGCTTTAACCGTAAATAAACACACCTGATCTAACTTGTAGGCTTGTTTGAAACCTACAGGTAAGTGTGTTGAAGCAGGGTTGGAACTAAACTGTGCAGAGCTGCGGCCCTCCAGGAACTGAATTTGACACCTGTGATTTAAATTATATTAACGAACGCAGCATACTTTTTACATTATGAACTTATTAAAGTAAAAACATAAACAATCCCATTTATAACACAATGGAGTTCAATCAGGGGTGGATTGAGGGATTTGGGGGCCCTAAGCAGTTCTAGCCATAGGGCCTAACAGTCCTAAAATGCACCCTTTGTAGTTTTATTAATTTATGTTGCAGTTTTTTTTTCTTATAGCACTGCAATCTCTTTTTCCATGTTCTGCCTAAATGAAATCTCGACATTGTATATTTTAAATGATTTTTTTAATGAATTCACAACTCAAAATGAATAAATCTAAAATAATAAATTGTTTTTAAAACTGAATCTTTACCTGATTTGACTGCTGGACTGCTCCATGATTGAGGGTGTAAGACAATTTTGTGTAGATGTCATAATTAGGTAAAAATTTAATTTGTTAGACCCTCACTATACAAAATAAGAAAGAAAACAATGTTATGTGTATAATTTATACTTCTAGGTATTTATTGGGGGCTCTCAAATTTCCTGGGGCACTAAGCAACTGCTTACTTTGCTTATTGGTTAAATCCGCCCCTGAGTTCAATGCTGAAAACACTAGTCGACCTGCTCCTGTCTTTGCCTTGATTGCTTGCTCTGATGTCTTGCACACTGCTTTTAATCAGTGACAGTTTTTACATTTTAAAAGTCTGATTCATTTTCAACATTTAATTGAAACATTTCATGGTAACACATTATTTTGATGGTCCATTTGAGTATTAGTAGACTGTCTACTTAATATCTGTTGACACTGACATTTAACAGTCCTTCAACAGACATTTAACTGACTATAAGAAACTTTGCAATTACATGTCAACTTACACTAACCCTAACCCCAACCCCAACCCTAACCCCAACCTAACAGTCTACTTATAATCTAATGATAATTAGTTGCAATGTAACTTAAATTCAACAAACGGACCGTCAAAATAAAGTGTGACCCATTTCATTTCAGTTTGCTTTTTTCTAGCTCAGCAATTAAACAAAGTAACAAATGGTTACATGAAAATCGAAATAACGATCTTGCCCCAACCACCTTCCCAACATTCTCAAATGGGATAGTGGGCAAAATCAAAGGTTACCATGGGCCAACTTTGAGCATTTCTGATCTAATATTTTTTGATCTACTTACTGTATATTACCTTCTAATGTCACTAGGACTAATAAACACATTTTTTTTAAATCTAGCTACTAGTAAGTAGTTAACTAGTAAGTAAGTAAGTAAGTAAGTAAGTAAGTAACTAACTAACTATTATTTCTTCATATTTTTAAGGGAAAAATTGAGTGAACAATCTTTGGAGACAAAAAAAAAACTGTTTAAGCTGCCTTGAAAAAAATGAACTATTATAAGAAAGAAAATTCTAAATTCAAGAAAATAAATTTGGATTTAAAAATATGGATTCAAAAATAAAGAATTCAGAGCAAACCAGATGACAATTGCATATCAAATTGCAAAACAAATGATTGCATACAATATTTGCATACAAATGCAAATATGGTCATGTTTCCAGATGGTAAATCAATTATCAAAATGTATGCCCTTCATTATACATTGACGAGGGAGATGGAGTAAAGCTTTTGGTAAGTTTAGTTTGTGTAATACATGCTGCAATGAATCAAATTTATGTAATTATTTAAATTACATCTAATGTATTAATACAGTACATTTTTTTTAAGTTTTCAGTGTATTCAGACCTACAGTGTTCTCTGATAAGCTATTTCAGAGGTCATTGTCAAACAATACAAATTATAAATCCAATTTGATTTTACTTTTAGGCTGTATATATGTAAAAAACACATGTCTTGCGAACACATATGTTGTCAATCATTGCTCTTGATCTGCAGGTTTCAAATTATTGAATGATTAGTTTCTCATATGGAATGATTGGCATGCTTATGCATCCACAATGGTATGAACCGTTATGGGGTGATCAAATGTATATCTATATTATCTATTATTTATTTATTAAAATTACACCTAAACTCTGGAACAGCCTTCCTAGCACAGTTCGGGAAGCAGACACCCTCTGTCAGTTTAAAACTAGATGAAAGACACATCTTTTTGCTTTAGCATACACAAAACACAAATGCTTTTGAAATCCAAATCCTCTAAAGGATTGTTAGTCCGCATTATTTAGGGCAACTGGAGCCGGGAACACTTCCCAAAAGACATTATAATTTTACCAGCATCTGCACT
The DNA here is from genome assembly GCA_903798195.1 of Danio kyathit. Classification (NCBI taxonomy): domain Eukaryota; kingdom Metazoa; phylum Chordata; class Actinopteri; order Cypriniformes; family Danionidae; genus Danio; species Danio kyathit. Next base: position 32,664,933 of record LR812522.1, read on the forward strand.
TATGTTAGTCTGTTTTTATTATAACCGAGGTTTCCATAATCCTGGACCAGGCTGTATCCTGAGCAGATGCTGTAGTGGTCATGGAGGAGTGGAGAGTATAAGACTGATTCCTGTAAGATCCAAGTGATAGACGAGTCCTTGCATTCATCCTGTAGGGCCAGCCTGTACACCAGCCGGTGACCTCTCCCACCTGCAGCTTCTCCACGATGGATGGCCTCCAGCCTCCGGCGCCTAAACTGCAGCTCTGGACAAGAGGTTTGGACATAGGAGAAATGGTCATGCCCAACTGAGCCTGGTTTCTCTCGGTTTTTTCCTTCACTTTCGTCAATTGGTGAAGTTTGTTCCTCGCCGCTGTCGCCACTGGCTTGCTTGGTTCAGGACTTCTGGAGCTGCGCATCGATGGATTTGCTCTTCAGAGTTTGAACTTTCAGCAGTGATTACTAAACCACACTGAACTGAACTAAACTAAACTTCAACTCTGAAAACTAAACTGACACAAATAAAGATGAATTGAATTCAGTTCAAATTATTATTTAAGATACAGATCTAAACAGATCAAAATAGACTAAATTATTTCTCACTATTAAAGAATTTTTTATATAATAGTTAATATTTCCCCTATACATTTTGTTTTGACGTCCCTCAGGGGGATCAAAACCCCCTATAATTTGCACCCTGAGTATCATTATCCCACACATGCTAAATTCATACAATTTAACAAAGAAGTGAACTGATCTCAAAGGGACCATGCACCATGATCACTGAGCTAACATGATAAATGACTCCATTTGTTCAGTCACATCAAAAATATTGTTTACATATGCACGTCTTTTTCAATATCATACGCCACAAGAATTCAATTTAGTTCAAAAATAGCCAAACTAAGCGTTTGATTCAGGTCACCGGTTAACAAGCTTCTATTTTAGAGACATTACTTGAATAGATGTTAAACCATGCGCTTGAAAGGTGTATTAACCCGAGGACATTAGCCTTCTGAACTGTTGCCCTTTTGCTGGAATAACTGCCAACCACTGCGCTTCCAGCAGATCTACAGCATGGAGTGCGACTCTGTTAATGATGCAGTTCATAATCCAAAACGTAATCCTCAGGTGACCGCCGATGAAAAAAACGTGAAGCTCCATCATGAACCAGCTGTACATCTTGACGTGTGGGCGATGGATTATTTGTGCGTTATATCTTTGGGTTCTCCCAAGACGGCCATCTTCAACCCACATGCTTTCCTCTTAAAATGCAGCAACGCTCCTCACTAAAACCGGATTAATATTAATCATTTCCGCTAACGAGGCAGGGCGAATAATGAAGGCCAAAATGCACCAGAATTTATTTATTTATTTTTGTAAGCAGTACCCAGTTCAGCCTGATGAGGAAAAGAAAGCCACAGCCTTGTCACAGAGATCTCATATAGTGGGCAAGAAAAAAAAAATCAGAACCTGAATCTGATGAAACATGGAGGAAACAGCCAGGCAGAGCTAACAGACCTAACCAAATGTTTTCAGACCAACAACAAATAGCAGATGCATGGAAGCTTTGATAGTTATTGCACCATGTCGTTTCCTGTTTTTTTATTTTTTTATTTTTGGGAAGCAGGAGGCTGGAATGGAGTGCAACAGTTTCAATCAAACTAACTTTTTATAGTTTCTCTGGAAGAGTGAGTAGTTTCCTCGACATTTTCTACATGTGTGGTTTCGCTGTCCAGTCTCTAGAGAGCCCTGCTGTGTGGCTGCTCGGGCTTTTCTTAATGGCGTGTTTGCTGAGAGCGGTCTTGTAGATGTGCTGCAATGTTAGTCAATGGTTCTGAAAGTGGCATGTAAAGACCACACTCTTGACTGGATTGTAAGTAAATCTTACCGTAATTCGATTGCAGCAATTAAGTACGTAGCAAGTAGGTCGTAAAATCTATTTTATTTCCTAGTGGCTGAAATATAATAAGCATCCTTAGAATTATTTATGTTAGGAACAGTAGCATAGCCCAAATATAGCCTAGATGCAGATTTTTTTAGGCCTTAATAAATAAGACCTTTTTTTCTAAATTTGATTCTTGTCTATTTACAATCAGGGCAGGGATTATACGCCATATCTGGAGTCAGCACCTAAATATTGCGCTGATCAATTGTTGCGTCCAATGAAAATTCCATTTTTTTTTAGCAATGGGAGCAAATCAGAAGGCTGTGGAAGCTCATTTCCGCCACTGAGTTAAAAATAAAATATTAAAAAGGTATAGTGAAATATCTTGGAATTCAGACTTTTTTCCTCAGAAATGTGTGATACAAACTGTGATATGTATCCTTGACATTTTGAGTTATAAATTTAAAATTGCGAGATAAAAACGTACAATTCTGAGAAACAAGTCAAAATTCTGACTTTATATCTAGCAATTCTGAGAAATAAAATTGCAGTTGTGGATTATAAAGTCAGAGTTTTGTGGAAAATAATCACTAATTCGAGTTATAAAGTCAATTCTAAAAAATAATGATTAATGAAAAGTAATAAGTAATGAGTAATGATAAAAAAGGCATGCTTTTGAGCTATAAAATCCTATAAAATCCTGAAACAAAAAGTAGCAATTGTGAGTTATAAAGTCATAATTCTAAGATAAAAAGTCATGCTTTAGAGCTATAAAATCATATTTCTGAGACAAAAAGTAGCAATTGTGAGTTATAAAGTCAGAATTCTGAGATAAAATTCCCAATCTCGAGTTATAAAGTCATACTTTTAAAATAAAAAGTCATGTTTTTGAGCTATAAAATCATATTTCTCAGACCAATACCAATTGTGAGGTATAAGGTCAGAATTCTAAAAAAATTCACAATTTCAAGTTATAAAGTCAGAATTTAAAGTTAAAAAGTCAATGTTGAGCTATGAAATCTAATTTTTGAGACAAAATATAACAATTGAGTTATAAAGTTATAATTCTGAGAAAACAAAATGCAATTTTGAGTTATAAAGCCATAATTCAAAGTTAAAAAGTAAATTCCTAGTTATAAAGACAAAATTCTTAAGTTAAAAGTCATACTATTGAGCTATAAAATCATATTTCTGAGACAAAAAGTAGCAATTGTGAGTTATAAAATCAGAATTCTGAGACAAAAATCTAAATTTTGATTTATGATGTCAGAATTTATAGTTAAAAATTCTTATTTTTGAGCTTTAAAATCAGATTTCTGAGACAAAATGTAACAATTGATTTAAAAGGTCATAATTCTGAAAAAAAGCAATTTTGAGTTATAAAGTCATAATTTATATTTCAAAATTAAAAAGTGACTTACTAGTTATTCTATTTATCCTAGTTATCCTGTCCTAGTTATCCTAGTTCCTAGTTAAGTTAAAAGTCATAATTTTGAGATATAAAATCAGATTTTGGAGACAAAAATGAGCAACTGTGAGTTTTAAAGTCAGATTTCTGTGAAAAAAAAATTAGCAATTTTGTGTTATAAAGTCCTGATTCATAACTCGAAGTTAAAAAGTAAATTAGTTATAAAGTCAGAATTCTAAGTTAAAAATCAGAATTTTGAGTTATAAAATCAGACGTCTGAGACAAAAAAGTAGCAATTGCGAGTTTTGAAGTCAATTCTGAGTTATAAAGTCATAATTTTGAGTTATAAAGTCAAAAAAAGTAGCAATTGCTGGTTAGTGTCAGAATTCTGAGAAAATAAATAACAATTTTGAGCTATAAAGTCATAATTCTAAGTTTAAAAAGTAAATTCCTTGTTATAAAGTCATGATTCTGGGATATAAAAAGGCTAGATCGAAAAGAGGAAACCTAATTTTCTCTCATCTCATAAAGCAAAGAGCATCTTTTACCCAATGTGTGTGAGACAGAGAATAAAGGCTCTTACAGTTTAGGAGAGTTAAACGTCTAGCCAAAAGGGTTAAAAAAAAAAGCTATAATGTCTGACAACTGAGAGGGCAAAGAGATGCCATGTGGGAGAACCCTGAATAAGCCAGTAATTGGACAGGGTGGAATATCGACAGAGGTAATGGACAGCAATGAAAGAAAAATTAGCCTCCAAAAAGCAGAAAGGGCAGGACAGGACCAGAACATATGAATTAAAGTAACTGGGCCAGAATGACACCTGTCACACTCTGGATCAATAGAGGGGTTAATACAAGCTAGTCGGCTCTTCAACACAGACTCAATTGGGAATACGTGACCAGGGCTACATTTTTTTGGTAAACCACAATTACGTGCCTTAGCATATATTTGCCTGCGGTTTGTGGGTAAAACAGACACTACAGGGTGGAATGATTCCTCCAACAACTTCTGTTTCTTTTTTCTACTACTATTGACAATTACAAGGACATATTATCAACGGATAAAGCTAGTTTTTTGAGAGGTTGTTTTCGCAGCACCAAATAAATAGCATCAAAATGACTTAAATGCATCTGTGAACTGTAATCGAATGCCTTTGCCTCATCCGTTTATTTCCATATGAACGACTTTTGCAGATTGGTCAGCTTGCTTGGTAGCTCACCTTGTACGCCATCATACTAAAAAAAAAAGTCTGGCAAAGAATGGGTCCAGTAATTAGGTTAAACAAAACAAAACCCTTAAAAAAGCTATGTGAAATCATGGAAATATGGATTGGATGACAGCTGAGTAGAACTGTATGAGCAGCTCCTGTGGCAGGTTGAACTTCCTCAGCTGAGAAAGGAAGTACAGTCTCTGCTGGGCTTTCTTCACAATAGAGTCTATGTGAATGTCCCACTTAAGATCCTGAGAGATGGTGGTGCCCAGGAACCTGAATGACTCTACTGCAGCCACAGTGCTGTTCATGATGGTGAGCGGAGGGAATGCAGGGGTGTTTCTCCTAAAGTCCACTATCATCTCCACTGTTTTGAGCGTATTCAGCTCCAGGTTGTTGTATCCGCAACATAAAGCCAGTCGCTCCACCTCCTGTCTTTATGCAGACTCGTCACCGTTCCAGATGAGGCCGATAACAGTAGTGTCATCCGCAAACTTCAAAAGCTTAATGGAGGGATCTTTTGCGGTGCAGTCGTTGATGTACAGTGAGAAGAGCAATGGGGAGAGAACACATCCCTGTGGGGCACCAGTGCTGATGGTGCGGCTGTCGGATGTGATTTTGCCCATTTTGACTAGCTGTTGTCTATCTGTCAGAAAGCTGGTGATCCATTGACAGACAGAGCTAGGGACAGACAGCTGGGTCAGTTTGTCACATTGCTATGCAGTTGGTATGGAAACCATCAAGTTGACGTCAAAGGAACGACCATCACTCCAATCATGGAAGCAAATGATCAGACTTTGATTGAAGACTCAAAATAAATCAATTCAGTGGATTAACGTGGATAAATTATTCACTCTAAGAATAACAATTCCATGTCCCAAGAGCTAGTTTTTGTGCCCGACGATTGGATTGTCATGGTTCTAACCTTCGACCACCACCCGTTCCACAATGCACCAGCCATATATGGCTCCCGGTGTGGTGGGCCTGCTGGAGGATGATCTAATCTTGCTCCTTTGGGCTGGAGGAAAGTCCTAACCTCAGGTGGAGGAGTTCAAGTATCTTGGGGCTTTGTTTACGAGTGGGAGAAGGATGGAACGTAAGATTGACAGGCGGATTGGTGCAGCGGCAGCAGTAATGCAGTCGATGTATCGGTCTGTTGTGATAAGGAAGGAGCTGAGCCTAAAGCCAATCTACGTTCCTACTCTCACCTATGGTTATGAGATTTGGGACATGACCGAAAGGACAAGATCATGGTCACAAGCGGCCAAAATGAGTTTCCTTCGCAGGGTGGCAGGGCGCACCCTCATAGATAGGGTAAGGAGCTCTCTCATCCGGGAGGAGCTCAGAGTAGAGCTGCTTCTCCTCCACATAGAGAGAAGTCAGCTGAGGTGGCTCGGGCATCTGTTTCGGATGACTCCTGGACACTTATCTAAGGAGATGTTCCAGGCATGTCCCACCTGTAGGAGGCCTCAGGAAAGACCCAGGTCACACTGTAGAAACTATGCCTCTTGGCTGGCCTGGGAACACCCCGGGATCCCCCCGAAGGAGCTGGAGGAAGTGTCTGGGGAGAGGGAAGTCCAGGGTTTTCTCCTAAGACTGCTGCCCCTGCAACCCGGCCCTAGAAAAGCGGACAAAAAATATATATACTGTATATATATATATATATATATATATATATATATATATATATATATATATATATATATATATATATATATATATATATTATATATATATGAAGGGACTCGCTGATCAAAACCATTTCGAATCAGGCTTGGAGATTTGAGCTCCCTCAAATTGCTTCCGGGATCTAGATCTGGATAACACTCATTCGACTGTTTCCCCCCAACACTCTGGCCGCAGCTGTTCGGGACCCTGCAGCTAATTTCCTAAATAATTAGCCATCTAAGACAATGGAGCCTTCAGGATCTCCCATCACAAGACTTTTGCATCACGAGACTTTTCAACGACCGGTCTTGTGATTTTGGTGGCCATGGGTTCGCCCTCGGGACATTCCATATCCGGCCAGATGGACAGAATTCAGAGACAAAGGGATATCTAGCAAGTAATGCAAACGAATGAGAGACTTAAGAAAGACAATCTCTTAAAAGTTAGACCAAGGCAGATATAATATTTTTGCCTAGTGAGTGCCTTATGTGCTGTGTTTATTCCAACCAACCAGGTTAATAATGTGTTGTATTACCCTTAACAGGTTAAAATGATCTGTATGTGTCTGAAATGTTTTATGCTTGGATTTAAACAAAACCTCTTTCTATTTGCAATACATTGGTGAAAATATAAACTTAGTAATACGAACTGTATTCGTCTTGTAACATTTGATGTCAGATAGTTACAGTCTTACCCGAGATTTTACTACGTGCAATCTCTTGGAGTCTGTTAATAATTGACCGTGTCTACGCTGGTACGTGGCGTGGCCCCGCCCTTCATGGCAGTCGGTCATTGGGTGACAGTGTTAGAGGGATGGATCAATACGTGTCCTTTAAAACGCCCCTGCAGCCCTAAAAACTTTGCCTTTTAGCATTAGCTGGCCTGCGCCTAGCTGTGCTTTTCTGCCCCCGGTCGCCTGCCACGCGATCGGGTCACTGCGAACTCTTTATGCAAACCTCTTAAGTTTCTGACCGCGAAACCGCACGAACTCAGCAGCGTCCGCTACCCCAGTAACCCAGGACAACGAGCCTCCGCTCACGAGCGGGAATTCCAAAGACGTCACCCGAAGCCACCCTATCTCGAGCACCACGTGGTTCCTCAGGCCAGCCCGGCGAGGGAAACTCGAATCAAGAAGACTTCAACAAACTCGTGCAAGTAACACGAACAACTGTTGTCTCTTTCTGATTTGGTGCCTATGATCTTAAGCAGTTAAAGATAAGTCAAATCTCTGCTTTTGTGGTTTCTCAGGTGATTCTAAGATCTAGTACGAAAGTCTAGAATAATTTGGGATGGTTGCTAACTCATTTTGCATCCTCTGAACTGCCTGTGTGTATGTGTGTGTGTGAATGTGTGTGTACGTTTGTTTGTTGTTTGCCTATTACGTGGTTAGCCTCATGTATCGTAGTGTAGCTCCATAAATCTTTGTTCTCCTTTAGTAAGAACTGTGTTCTTGTTTATGTCCTTCTAAGTCATTGCCTCAAGCTGTAGATCGTGTTACCTTGCTCAAAGTTAACCCTATTCTGTGTTATGTTATTATCGTTGTCCACGGAAATAATATAGACAAGATTGGTAAAATGCGATGTCTGCTATTTATTTACGAACGGCAGAGAAAGTGTGAATCTTTTCATCTGATTCAATCCGACTCAATTGAGTCGAATCAATGATTCGAATCTTCAAGATCCGAGTCATTGATATGAGCTAATAAATCCCTGATTGATCTTATAACGTAGATTGATTTCTTACATATTTAGTATATATAATGGAATAACAATGTGAGCTAGCTAAATAAATGTTATAATTCACCTGGAGTTTAACTTATGTTAGCTCATAGCTGTAAAAAATTACAATGTACCCTGAAAAGTTATTAAATGCCTTATATTATCATTTGTAACATAATTAAATAGCTTAAATAAATTAATTAATAAGGCAACGCAGTGGCGCAGTAGGTAGTGCTGTTGCCTCACAGCAAGAACGTCGCTGGGTCACAGGTTCGAACCTCGGCTGGGCTGGGTCAGTTGGCGTTTCTGTGTGGAGTTTGCATGTTCTCCCTGCGTTTGCGTGGGTTTCCTCCGGGTGCTCCGGTTTCCCCCACAGTCCAAAGACATGCAGTACAGGTGAATTGGGTAAGCTAAATTGTCCATAGTGTATGAGTGTGAATGTGTGTGTGGAAGTTCCCAGAGATGGGTTGCGGCTGGAAGGGCATCCGCTGCGTAAAATCGTGCTGGATAAGTTGGCGGTTCATTCCGCTGTGGCGACCCCGCAAGGGACAAAGCCGACAAGAAAATGAATGAATGAATGAAATTAATTAATAATATGACGAGTAGTAGTTTTTGGACTTTTTACAACCCATCAGTCTTAACAAACAATGAGAAAGTCTAATGCATCCTGGTGACTTATAGCATGTACAGGCTATTTCATCAGAAAAAAAAACAATAACAAAAAACATGATAATAATATTTAAAAAAACGGCTTCAACATGGCAATAAAAGTAAAATATTAGTTTGTGTGTTATCAATGGAGATTTTAAGAGACTTTCTCTGATGCACACCCAGATCCTCTGATGTAGGGAGTTGTTACTTAAATAAAAGACCTCCTCAAATCCAAATTTTTAAGTATTTAGTTGATCTAATATCTCGAAATGTGGCTCAAAACAAACACAAAAATCCCATTTAGAATATATAAGCATTTCAAACTGTCTTAATTCCACCAACATGGATCAATGTTATTCATTAATCTTTTTTAAACATTACAAAGCACTTTAGCTAAACGTCATAACTTCTGACCAATCAAATACTCTCTAGTGCCTTAAGCACCTGCCCCCTACGAGACATGACTGGAATCGGTCACTTATTTACATGCAACAAAGCATTCATAGCAGGGCTTCACCAAAACATTCGTGCACATAAGAAAATAATAAACAGTAGCCAACACAGTGTTGGTCTGAAATCCTCATGCACATGCAGACGGCGAGCCCAGAGGGGGAAATGCATTACACACACACACACACACACGTTCACAATCAGCATGCAGGCAACTAATTCCTATTTGCTGGTGTTTCAGTCCCTGTAGTGTTCATTTTAGTGGGAAACTGCAGTGATTTGTTTGTATAGGCATGTTATTGGATTTTGACAGATAGAGAGACTGAATGAAGGTCAAATCTACTTTTTCTGTTCCTTTTCTGTTCTCTTTCCCAACACATACACACATAGAGAGGTATTTATTCTAAATAAAAAGTGTAAAAATATTAGAATTGTGTATAAAAATTGCTTAAATGAAATTTAGGACTAACTGCATAGTCACATAAATTAATGCATGAAGCAGTTTACCATGATACAATTGCTGTCTTCTAAGCCACTATGTAATAGTTTTGTTATATTTAGGATCATGTGTACATGTTTAGCTTTAGGAATAGATTTTCAGTCATGTGATACTCTGGAATTGTACCCTGAAGTACACAGATTAGCTGGCTAGCCAGTTAAGTTTCCATTTAGTTTGTACCAATCTAGGGTTTAGGTACCATGAAGGCAGACATGTCAACATTAATCACTCTTTGTCGCCAAGGCTACACGACTAACCCAATAGTATCAGGATGCAGACTTGATGATGCAATCTGAGATTGCATATCTCAGAGATGCAATGTCAGACACACTCAATGGAGCTAGTGACATTACTGTGAGGGGTAGGGTTAGGTGTAGGCATTAAAAACCATTGCATGCAGCTCAGATTGCAACTGCACCATGTCTGCATCCAGATCCTTCTTAACTAGCCTGCTCCGGGACAGGCTTTGTTCAGGTTTAACGATCACAAACCAAGATCAACTGTGAGCAAAGTGACACATCTCTGATGCAACTAAAACACTAGGATCTTCTAGTAAAACACACATAAATATTGTCTAGTTTTAATGAAGATAACATGATTATTTTAGATGACTTACAGTTAAAGTCAAAATTATTACATTTAATAAATTTTCGGGACAAAATTATTAGCCCCTTTAAGCTATTTTTTTTTTCTCGATATTCTACAGAACAAACCATCATTATACAATAACTTGCCTAATTACCCTAACCTGCCTAGTTAACCTAATTAACCTAGTTAAGCCTTTAAATGTCACTTTAAGCTGTGTAGAAGTGTCTTGAAAAAATTCTAGTCAAATATGATTTACTGTCATCATGACAAAGATAAAATAAATCAGTTATTAGAAATGAGTTATTAAAACTATTATGATTAGAAATGTCTTGAAAAAATCTTCTCTCCATTAAACAGAAATTGGGGGAAAAATAAAAAGGGGGGCTAATAATTCTGACTTCAACTGTATATAACTATTACATGTGTAATCCATTACACACAATCAAATATTGTATAATTATATATATATATATATATATATATATATATATATATATATATATATATATATATATATATATATATATATATATATATATATTTACAGATATACAGCCCAATTTAAAGTTGTTGTTTTTTTTTAATCGAGATATAAATTAGAATATAGAAAGGTATTGAAGTATACTTGTATATATTATGAGCTACGCAAATTAACTTCACTTGCACTAATAAAGCAATATTATATTATTTTTCTTATATTTCTCCTTTAACAGCTCTTTTCAACTTGCTGTGTACATTTTTTAAATTTTTTTGCATTTTAGAATATTTTTTATCTTTGGCTAAACATTGAGCTGTCTATCTTGTGAGAAGTCAACCACGTGTTTCAAGGTGTGTGGTTGACTGTTTGGTAATGATGTCCCGCCTTCATGTGCACGCATACAACGAAGCCATAGAAAGTCAATGATCAGAGTCATGGTACCAACCAATTCTGATTGCACTGCTTTGGATTTGTCAATTTAAAACTAATCCTGTAATGCTGAGTTAGTTCATCTACCATCATGAAACAAGACCAGGCTATGTTTAATCCTAACATTTTTTTTAAAGGAAACAATTGTGCTTAAAACACCCTGTTCTGCCAACACAAACATTGCAACTATGTCAGGTGAGAAGTCCTATCTTTTTTGTCTTTCTAGAAAATTTTCAGTCAGATGAAATCACTATAAATATGTTTTTAATACTGCAAAATATGCTTAAATTTATAGTCACTAACCAGACTAAAAGAACATCCCAATGAAGTGAAGGGAAATAGATACTAAATAATTATGATGCAACATTTGCCTCACATTTCAGGATGAAAAGATAAATATACAGGTGAACCATAATCCACTTACCTCCAAGACTGTGTTAGAATCTACAGTACATGACCTTATTATTTTTATTGTGAGTATTATGCTTATCATTACTATCAAAGTCCCCTTAAGGCAAGTCATTTCACTCATTTCCCATCTTTGAAACACCTCTTGGGCATTCTGTTTGAATGGAGTAACATCAAATTCTCCTAAACCCTTTGCAAAGCTTACAATTAAACTTCATGTTTGAAATCTCCAATAAAATGAAACAGTGATTGTCTCTGAAGTTTAATTTCTAAATGTTTGAATCACACAAAATCTGCATCTTTTCAGGTTGCCAAATCTTATGCACATGTGCACTCGAAGGGAACAGGATGATGACACCAACCTCCTTTATGGCTGTTATTGTTTACTTGTTACACAATATTCTACGAATAATGCCTCGTCTGAATCTCGCTGGTCTTCTGAAGTAATTTCCAACTTAGTCTTGAAATTTTGTTGCTGTCATGGGATTTGCATTTGACAAGACAGACTGTACCTTGTGCTCAGTTCATACAAATTACAAAGACTAGGGAATATTTGTTTTCAATTGGAGTTGGTTTGTTTAAAAGTAGAGATTACAAGCTTTATGTGGATATATTTCCCAAGTATGTGAAGTAAGTATTCCCCTGATTCCAGTACATTTGCTGATCTGTGTTTTGGATAATTCTCTTGCTGAAATGTCCACCCTGGTTTCATCTTCGTCATTCTGATAATGTAGATGTTGGACTGAAGCAGCTGATATTCATTTACAATGACGAAGGGGCGGAGGGTTGCTGAAGAACTACTGAGAGATTTCAGCTGCTGTCTGGGCTTTCACTGCTTTTCTACACCTCCCTTTCTTCATGTGTTCAATACTTTTCCCTGTGTCATTTCATTACGCATAACTTAATTTGTAAACTAATAAGGTTTGTTTTCCTTGCATATATGGATTTCTTTGGTAGTTACCTGCATTTGGTGAAAAAAAGTCAACAGCACCTTTAGAAATATGGTTTTTGAGAAAAATGGTGACGTGTTCAATACTTACTTTCCCCACTGTATATAAATATATGATTTTGTCAAATTAGTCACTGTCTAGCCCACCTTCCTAAGGAAAGGATATGGAGTATAAGACTGCATAATATTTAAACAGACAAGCCTAAAAAGCTCTTATTATTAGAGTTATTTTGCCAAATATAAGTATATTAATACTTGCTTTTGCACCCATTATGTGACCTGTCACTTTAATAGCATGTGCTTTATGGACACTGATTGCGCTGACATTTTTGATGCACCCACCAAACAACAAACAATTCATCTCAAACCCTGTTGCACACCATTGCGCACCTTCATGTCATTTAACCCAGAAACCGTAACAAAACGTTGCATACAGTTTTTAGCTTAAAAATTGCCCCTGGAGAGCAAACCATCTACCGAATTCTGTCAAAATGTTTGATGCAAGAAATATTTAGATCACTACTTGTAAAACATTTGGGGCATGTACGATCTACTTCAATTACTAAAAACAGAAGTTTAACAAGAACAGTTAGCTTGAAGTTAGCAGTCATATGAAAAAAAATAATAAAAATAAAATCACTACACAACCTATTAATAATGCATGCTATGAGGATGCATACTCTAAAAAAGCAAGCAGATGAGCTGAAAATAAATGTCTCAATGCATCAAGCATATTAAGCATTTTTTTCTTTGAACATGCACTACACTTAACATACACTTAACATGCAGTTTAGAGTCTGGTTGCCTGTATGTGGTTTGCATCATCAATAAGGTATTTGCTGGATTCTTTTAATACCACAAGCATTAGCATATAGTACCAACCTTGTGAAAGATAAACAAATGACAGTAATTGAAGAAAAGGTGTCATTCCTGGGTGTGATGTCATGTGAAAACGGTAAGGAGGCATATTGTACATTCATGATTTTATTAAATGAAAAGTATATTTTATTGTCACTCACTTTATATGTTTTACTTACACATTCAATATACAAATAGTGACAATTTAAATGTAATGTAATGTAATGTGTATTTATATAGCGCATTTATTGTGTATGGCCATACACCCAAAGCGCTTCACAATCATGAGGGGAGTCTCTTCACACCACCACCAGTGTGTAGCATCCACTTGGATGATGCGACGGCAGCCACAGGTCAACAGCGCCAGTGCGCTCACCACACACCAGCTATAGGTGGAGTGAAGAGACAATGATAGAGACAATTCGGTGGATGGGGATGATTAGGAGGCCATGATGGGAAAGTGCCGATTGAGGGACTTTGGCCAGGACACCGGGGTTACACCCCTACTCTTTACGAGAAGTGTCATGGGATTTTTAATGACCACAGAGAGTCAGGACCTCGGGTTAACATCTCATCCGAAAGAAGGATGAGCAGAAATAATAGTGTTAAGTGAACATGGACCTCAAAACCAGACTGAAAATGTATTATTATTATTTTTTTAAATATAGTGCAATATTTGTCTGATAAACAAATTTAAAAACATATAATCTGATGGTTTAAAAAATAACTATTCAGAAAATTGCCTCTAAAGATGCAAATTACTTATTAAAAGTTAAGTTTAGATGTATTTACTGTAGGAAATTCAAAAACAATCTTGGAACATGATCTTTATTTAAAGGGGACTTTAACAATATTTAAAACAAGTCTCTGATGTCTCTAGAATTTGTATGTGAAATTTCAGCTCCTAATGCCCCAAATATAATGTTTTATAACTGTTTGAAACTTTGCGTGCCCCTTTTAGGCTTTGATCTATATATTTTTTGATCTAGACAGCCATTTTGAAGACTGTCACTTTAAATTCAAATGAGATTATGCTCTTTTCAAATGAGGGCGGAGCTACAAATGCCTGTTCATTATCTGTATTATCTGAAAATTGAAAATGTCCAAAGAGGTGTCTCGGAAAATGGTAGGCTATGGACACTATGATGTTCATTTGTGCCTAAAACTCTAAAACCTCACATATAATTTTAGGTAAGACATTCAGTCATGCTATTATTTTGTTAAAGCATTGTTCAACTTCTTTTAAACCTCTTCAAAATATTTACCTACATGAAAATGACTGTAACAATGTCGTAGCAATGTTACACTGTTGACACACCATTGGTAAATTATTATTTATTAAGCCCCAAGTCTAGGGGAAAACAACATGGGCATAATAAACGGAAAAAACAAATGTGTTGGGGTGGTGGATTTCCCAAACAAAACAAAAACTCAATGCAAAAGATCCCCTTCGGTCGACAACCAAACTCGGACACTCAGTTGAGAGTAATTCAATAGATTTATAATAGAAAAAAGTAGTAATTTTAAATGAGCATCTCTTCAGGGTGGCCACAGGCCAAAATAACAAACAAAAGAATCTGCAAAGTAAATGAAGTAAATTACCTATAAATATTTAAAGTATCTCCCTAATCATAAACATAGTCAAAAGTAATCAAATAAATAGGCAGGCCACCCCTACAAGCTCAAACTCTCAAAAAGGTTGAACGCATGAACAATGGTACAATATTAAATGTTAGTCGTCGGCTAAGGGAAATCCAGGAGCTCCTCTCCCAGCAACCGTCTCACCAGAAATGAGCTCCCCGAACCCTGCCGGAAGTTCCTTTTTATATAGACCTTAAAGACCAGCAGCCAATCAGAGCATGAGTCACGCCGGAATGGGAGCATATGGGTTAACAAAGAAAACAACAAGAAGGCGGGACAAAGAAAAAGACATATGCAATGCGTAATAATAATAATATTAATAATAATAATAATAATAATAAACTTTAGTCGAAACATTAATGTACATGCTGAAGAGTATTTGCCCCAATATTGACCCTATATGATATATGATTACCAATCTTTATGACTTGTGAATGGGTAGACAGATAAGATTCAATCAGATTTAGGAACTTTAGGAAAATTTTTTATTAAATCATACACACAACAGAATCTTGTGATTTACGATGTCAAATGCTTTTTGTAGGTCAAGAAACACAGCCCCTACCACTCCACCATTATCCATTAACGCCTTTACCTTTTTAAATGTTTAACCTAAAACCAAATTGACTTGGATATAATCCAAAATGATTATTTTTTAAATGGTCAACAATTTATTTAATCACCATTTTTTTAAAAACCCTTGATATCATAGGTAGGACACTAATAGGCCTATATTTGCAAGTTAAAAACCTGTTACCCAGCACTCACTTCTGGGCATTTACACCTACCTAATTTTAAATAGTAAAAGTTCTTGACCCCAGTGAGCTACAAACAAAAATTAAGTATCATTGAAAAACTAGAAAGTTTTAGGTTATACATTATAAAGTTATATAAAAAGAAAAATTGTACTGTGTTCAATATTTGTTTTTCCATGCACAAACACATGAAATCAGTCATGTAATAACCTAGAAAAAATATGCCTTGAAAGCCAGGTGTCTCATTGGTTTATATTTCAAATTTGATGAAGCATGCAAGACTATAGATTTCTGCAAAAAGATTTTCAGGACTGGGGTCACCTCCTTTGAATATAGGAACAACCACCACTGGCTTCCGTGAGGTAGGGAATCTCCCTTGGTCTATTGAAATATTAATGATATGTCAGGAATTGACAATAAGGACTGCCCGATGGCCCAGGGCAAGTGTGCGAGACACTTGGGACAGTAGACAGGATTGTTACTGGTCCGATTGGGCCAGTGCTGCCTTGTCACTAAAGTTTAATTTGGCTGTGATTGTTTGTCAATTGTGTGCAAATACAGTCTTAGGTGCTTTCACACCTAGACATTTGTTTCAAAACCTGTCTCGTTTGTCCAGTTAGCGCCGTTCTTTGGCATATGTGAATCCCGCAATCACGCTTGGATCTGCGCCAAATAAAATTAGTCCAAGACCGCCTGAACGAGGTTGTCTTAGCTTGATTGAAACAAAGTATGGTGCGGATCAATTGTAGTGAGGAAGCAAAATGATCCAACGAACCAGGCTATATCACAGTGTATTATGGATATGTAAAAACAATACATATGGTTATATGAAGAGAGAATTATGAGAAGAGCGGGATGTCATTCCCAGAGATGTATAAAGTACTAGAGACCCAGACTTAAGTAAAAGTACAAGTGCTCTATCAAAAAAGTGACTTGAATAAAACTTAAGTGGAAGTACTAAAGTATTCAAAAATTTTTGTACTTAAGTATTGCAAGTAGTTTATTTTAAAATTTACTACTCAAATACTGAAAGTAAAAGTACAAGTATTGTGCTATGTAGTTATTAAAGGAAGCAGTCAAAAGACATCATTTTGTTTTGTTTATTTTAAATATCTTTTTGGGGGCACGTGATTAAGCAGAAAGAAAAGAAACATGGTTTACGATTTATAGTATAAGTCAGAATTATTAGCCCCCTCTGAATTTTTAAATATTTTCCAAATGATGTTTAACAGAGCAAGGAAATTTTCACGGTATGTCTGAAAATATTTTTTCTTCTGGAAACAGTCTTATCTGTTTAATTTCGGCTGGAATAAAAGCAGTTTTTAATTTTTTTAAACACCATTTTAAGCACAAAATTATTAGCCCCTTTAAGCTATATTTTTTCTCGATAGTCTACAGAGCAAACAACTGTTATACAATACTGTAACTTGCCTAATTACCCTAACCTGCCTAGTTAAGCTAATTAACCTAGTTAAACCTTTATAAACAAGCGGTCTAATAATTCAGGAGGGCTAATAATTCTGACTTCAACTGTATATATATATATATATATATATATATATATATATATATATATATATATATATATATATATATATATATATATATATATATATATATATACTGTATATATGATGGGTCAAAAACACCATTCTCCGTGACACAGCACTTTATGATAGCCAACTAGTTACAGTTAGGTGAATATTGCAGCATGTTATAACCGCGGTGGCTAACGTTAGTTAACTTATCCAGCGCTTACGGATAGCTCAAACTGCTGTGTTTTGTGTATTACATTATTTTTAACTTACCTTGATATGTTTCTTCAAATTCGACAGTGAATTTTTGAAGGCCATTATTCCGCAATCTTTTGGGAGGCAGAGTATGGACTTCATTCTATATTAATTGTCTTTACTCCGACAAATGCAAATATGAACTCTATAATGTGGGTTAGGAATGATTTGTAACATTTTTATAATTGTAACGAGTAACGATGCAGCACATAAAAAATCTATCGGAGTAAAAGTATTAAACTCATCAAAAATATGTACTGAAGCAAAAGTGAAAGTAGGAGAAAAAGACAATACTCTAGTAAAGTACAGATACAGCCTTTTTGTACTTAAGTAAAGTAGTGAAGTAGTTCTACTTCGTTACTATACATCTCTGGTCATTCCTACCGGTAAATGTGCATTTCATGTTAAATACGAAAGGAGATTGAAGATTGATCGGGGCAGTGGTTCGTAGGTTGCTAGGTGACCATCAACATTGCTGTCACTCTTATACAAGTTTTATTTATAGAGAAGAATTACAAAACACTGCAGTGTTTGGGTCTTCTGTGTTTGTCTGAGATAATTAGTCTTCCCGAAATGTGTATATTCCATTTAAGCTGAAGCTGATAGGTCACTTCTTGTCACGCGACTTGCGGTGCTCTTGTGGCATTCATTCAACTGCGTGCGTCTGGAAGGCATGTGCGCGTCATGCCGCTTGCGCGCAGAGGCTGCGCTCCTCCACTGGAAATAGTGAACTTGAGTGAAGATGCGATATGCAAATGACCCCTTAAAGGCCATCATCGCTTGTGATCTCCAGCCATTGATCTTCTTGCACAGACATGCTGGTTTCACCTGATATGTTGACAAATGGGTTGCGGATCCATTCCTTGGCAGTTCGCGGGTCTTTCCCTGGGCCTTTTCTCCTTAGCAAAGAAACTTTCCAATGACGTCTGTTTCTTACTCATTTTGCTGCTTGTGGGTTAAATATGGGCGCTCAAGTGACCGAGACGTAAGTGAGAGAATACGGTATTTTTTCTAAATAGAAGATCGTTTAGACCTAGATAAATAAAACAGAAATAATTAATGATTTCTTGTAAGGACCGGTACCAGTCCTCGGCCCAGTGGTTGAGGAACAATCAAGGAACAAATTCAATAAAAGTGCGTCTATACCAGGGATCACCACACTTGTTCCTGGAGGTTCAGGGTCCTGCAGATTTGAGCTCCAACCCTACTCAAACACCTGAACAAGCTAATCAAGGTCTTACTAGGTATACTTGAAACACCCAGGCAGGTGTGTTGAGGCAAGTTGGAGCTAAACCCTGCAGGGCAGGAATGAGATTGGTGACCCCTGGTCTATACTATCAATCCTATACCCTTGAGAAGTTAAGAGACATTATTACTTTATTGACATCAACTATTTACTATTTACCTATTTCTGTCAAGGCTTAACCCCTCGTAATGAAATGTGTCTATTCCTAAATCCATGCAATTTAAGATTTTGTGGTGCGAATATAATAAGTAGGGCTGCACATGCTTTTCATGCTATAATGGTGCACATAAACAAAAGGCAATTACACTTGTGTCCATACCGTGTCTCAATCACAGAAGATGTCAGCGCTCGGATGATTCTGCCGCAGTCTGCTGAGTAACAGATATATGACCAGAGCTGATAGAGGACACGCAGTCCAAGGACAGATGAGCAGGGCATGTTGAAATTGATTCAGAGCTGGAATGTCAGCATTTGTCTCTGCGAGTCCGTCCTGCTCAATCATCTCTGCGAAAACAACCTTCAGAAGCTATATATGTATTTGATCTCGCAGACTCAATAGCAACAGCCATTAGAAACCGTAATCTGACGCTCTTGGTCTGGGTGCGACAGAAGGTCAGAATCAAAAGCTAAGTGAACTTCTTCTACAGAAGCAAGAAAGGATGGCTAACCACTCAGACAATTGCGGTCAGACTCGCATTGACTTTAAAGCAATAGCTCACTGAAACATGAAATCTGTTCTCTTATGTAAAGACAAATGTGTTATGGTTTAATGTTAGGTATTACTTCTGTTGAACCTGAGGAAGGTCGAATCGGCTCTTTATTTTTAATATAAAACGCAAGTGGGAGAAGGTGCAGTCCAAAAAATCTATAAAACGTATGGTAAAAAAACAGCATTTCTGGTTTCCTGTGTTTTTTTAAATACCGTTAAAAAAATGATAAAAAAAACATACAAGTACGTTCTATCTTTTTACGATAGACTTCTGTATTTCATTCATTTATATCAGGGGTGCTCAACCCTGTTCCTAGCGACCGACCTTCCAGCTGATTTCAGCTCCAACCCTGATCAAACACACCTGAACCAATTATTTAGAACGTGAGGAGCACTTGATAATTACAGGCAGGTGTGTTTGATAAGGGCTGCAACTGAAAACTGCAGGAAGGTCGATCGCCAGGAATAGGGTTGAGCACCCCTGATTTATATAATTAACAAATATATGTTTTAGGGTATGTCTTGAACATCAACACATCATATCTTTTGTTAGACAGACAAACATGTTAGAACAGGTACGGTAATACAACCATAAACATACGGTGATGAGAACGCCATATAATGAACCAGTGCTCATCACAAACAACTTTTCCCACGAGCAGAGAAACATATTAATATATAGAACAAGATGTTCAGTGTCATTCACACAACTACTAAACACCATCACGGTAACATACATACAATTAAAGAAATGAAATAAATTTAATATGATAAATTAATTATTTATCAACATTAGATGTAAACTAAAACTCTAACGTACAGCACTAATGGGGCAAAAACTACAAAGAATCACTGTAATGTCAACAAATAAAGTGAAGTGTCATGCAGGGAATCCTGGGAAAGACAATTTTACAGTTATTCACCGTATATATTAAGGAAACTCAACGTTAACCAGGTTACAGATTACTACAGTTGCATACAGTTTTACCATTGAAACCACAGACATTCTTTACAGTATAGTATTCTTACTGTAAAATCCTTGTTTTGGCCAGTTTTTTTTTTTTTTTTTTTTGGAATGACATCATTTCAATATTTATTTTTTCGATTTCATTTGAAATATACTGGGGTGCTAATCATTGTGTATTTGCTGTACGTAGCACCATGGTCCTGCAAGACACGACATTACATTCAACTGTATATCTGGAACGGAACTGTATTAATTGAATTGACCACAAGTCTCTTTCAAATCTAGAACATTTCTAACCATGCTAATTTGACAGGAGTTCCAGATTTCATCAATTCCAATATTAAATCATATTAAACTCAGATATGTACCTTCAAACTGATAGATCTGGTTACACTTTAGCTTCAATACCAATTCCCACTAATAACCACTGGTTTATTACCTGCTTATATTTAAGATTTTAACAGTTTATTAGTAGCTAATAAGTGATCTCATTCTACATCCCTAATCCTATCCGAAACCTAATCCCAACTAGTACCTTACGATCTATTAATAAGCAGCTAATTAGTGGTTAATTAAGGTTAAAATCTTAGTTAATAGTTTGTTAATAGCAATAATCGTATCTTAAAATAGTGACACGACACATTAAAACAAAACAACCAACAGAAATCTGCCAAACATTCTACAGTAATTGTCACTTTACAATGTCATAACGACTTCTGAAATGCTGAAAATGTTTTTTTGAGAGGTGGGTCACACTGCTATTTTTCATAAAAAAACTTATATTTTTATTTTTACCCTCAAAACACTGTAACCTTCAACACAATTACATTGCAGCCTTGAAAGCACTGACATTTCCTTTAGAAAATGGAGATCTAGTTAAATATGGATTGGCAATATCAGCCAATGTATTGTTCTGACCCTTTGAGAAAAAGACGGAGAGAGGGAGGGAATGAGCGGGGAAAAAAATGAAAAGGTTTTATTATCTTAGCTATATTTCATCCCCCTATATATATATATATATATATATATATATATATATATATATATATATATATATATATATATATATATAAAGGTATGGTTTTACAGGTGTATCATTCATCTATTTAATTTATTCAAAAATATTTCTTAAAATTTAGCTTTACCCTTAACTAATCCAAACCATTTAGTTTCACTTTGTTCTCATTATTTTTCATTATGAAAAGTTAGACTGAATAGACAAATTGGTTCGAAATATTGCATGAAGATGATTTCAAAACACAGTCATTAAAATATTTTTATTTCAACAACTTTCAGCAAAAAATGTGGTTTTACAAAACCATAACAGACACATTCATAAAATCCGGTTCAATGTACTGTTAATTAGCAAAAATGTTTATTTGTTAATTTGTTCCCTCCTTTCTTGCTACCTTTGTTCATTCATTCCTTCTTTTGTTAATTTGTTTCTTTGTCCTTTCATTTGCTTGTCCTTTGTTCTTTCCTTCCTTCCTTCGTTTGCTTCTTCCTTCATTTTTTGTTAGTTCGTTCCTTCCTTCCTTCCTTTGTTTGATTGTTGCTTCATTTGATTGTTAATTTGTTTGTTCATTCCTTTGTTCTATCAGTCATCTGTTCATTTATTTTTGTTTGTTCGTTCCTTCTTTCGTTTGTTTCTCTGTTCGTTCCTTCCTTCCTCTGTTACTTCATTCTTTTTCTCCGTCCCTCCTTAGTTTGTTCCTCCTTTGTTGATTCCTTTCTTCATTTGTTCGTTTCCTTGTTCATTTCTTTGTCCATTCCTTCCTTCGTTTGTTTGTTTCTTCATTCCTTTTTCCTTAGTTTGTTTTTTCGTTCATTCCTTCCTCTATTACGTCCTTCTTTTGTTCCTTCTTTCCTTAGTTTTCTTCCTTCATTTGTTGCTTTGTTTGATCCTTCGTTCGTTGCTTTGTTCATTCTTTCCTTCATTTGTTTATTGGTTTGTTCCTTCATTTGTTCCTTCATCCATTTCTTCCTCCTTTGTTTGTTCATTCGTTCCTTCTTTCGCTTGTTTCTTCGTTCATTCGTTCTTCCTTCCTCAGTTACATCATTCTTTTGTTCCTTCTTTCCTTTGTTTGTTCCTTCATTTGTTTGTTGCTTTGTTTGATCCTTCGTTTGTTGCTTTGTTCATGCGTTCCTTTATCTGTTCCTTCCTTTGTTTGTTTTTTCAGTCCATCCTTCGCTTCTTTGTTCGTTCCTTCATTTGTTTTTTCTTTCATTTGTTTCTTCGTTCCTTCCTTCCTTCCTTCCTGTTACGTCATTCTTTTGTTCCTTCTTTCCTTTATTTGTTTGTTCCTTTATTTGTTTGTTGCTTTGTTCATTCCTCCGTTCCTTCCTTCCTGTTATGCCATTCTTTTGTTCCTTCATTTGTTTGTTGCTTTGTTCATTCCTTTCTTCATTGGTTTGTTCCTTCATTCATTCCTTTGTCCATTCGTTCGTTCCTTTGTTTCTTCATTCTTTCCCTTGTTCGTTTGTGCGTTCCATTGTTCCTTTGTTTGTTTTTTCTTTCGCTTGTTTCTTTGTTCGTTCTTTCCATCTTTCCTCTGTTACTTCATTCCTTTGTTCCTTCTTTCCTTCCTTAGTTTCTTTTTATTCACTTGTTCCTTCGTTTGTTGTTTTTTTGTTTTTTCATTTGCTTGTCCTTTGTTCTTTCCTTTCTTTTATTTTTTGTTAGTTAGTTCGTTTGTTGTTTGATTGTTCTTTCATTTGATTGTTCCTTTATTCATTTGTTGTTTTGCTCTTTCCTTTGTTTGTTGCTTTGTTCATTTCTTCCTTCATTTGTTCATTGGTTTGTTCCTTTATTCGTTCCTTCCTTCCTTCCTTTGTTTGTTTCTTCATTCTTTCCTTCATCCCTTTGTTTGTTCCATCATTCCTTTGTTCGGGTCTTCCTTAGTTTGTTTGTTTTTTCTTTCGTTTGTTTCTTCACTCATTTGTTTCTTCCTCTGTTACTTTATTCTTTTTTTTCTTTTCTTCCTTCCTTTGTTGTTTTGTTTGTTCCTTTGTTTGTTGCTTTGTTCATTCCTTTCTTCATTTGTTCACTGGTTTGATCCTTCATTCCTTCCTTCGTTCGGTCCTTCCTTATTTAGTTCATTCCTTCTTTCGTTTATTTCTTCCTTCTTTCCTTCCTTCCTTTCTCTGTTACATCATTCTTTTGTTCTTTCTTTGCTTCTTTTGTTTGTTCCTTCATTTGTTTGTTGCTTTGTTTGTTCCTTCGTTTGTTTGTTTCTTCATTCCTTCCTTCATTCCTTTGTTCGGTCCGTCCTTAGTTTGTTCGTTCCTTCTTTTGTTTATTTCTTCCTTCCTTCCTTCCTTCCTTCCTTCCTTCCTTCCTTCCTTCCTTCCTTCCTTCCTTCCTTCCTTCCCTCCTCTGTTACATCATTCTTTTGTTCCTTCTTTCCTTCTTTTTTTGTTTCTATCATTTGTTTGTTGCTTTGATTGTTCCTTTGTTTGTTTGTTTCTTTCTTAATTTCTCCTTCATTCCTATGCTTGTTACTTTGTACATTTATTCGGTCCTTCCTCAGTTTGTTTGTTAGTTCCTTCCTTCTGTCTTTATTAGGGTTAGGGCTATCATTTTTTTTTTACCTATTTCATGAAATTACACACTGTGCACTGTGTTGTGTCTTGAGATTAATATGCATAAATTTAATAAATTATTTTCTGGCACAAACGACCCATTTTCTGCATGCTTTTTACATGTGCAAAAACATGATTTCTTGTAAAATCGACTTATCGCTATAATTTCACAAAAGCGCTGATGAAAATTCAGATCTGAAAAAGCAGACATGATGTGGATTGGATGTAGAATCAAAGCATATGGGCCATTTGTTACCATTCTTTTCATTTCCCGAGCTGTAATATGTGCGGTATTGTAGATGGCTTTTACATGGCTGTCACTGGGTGGTAAGAAATCATCAGTAATCACATTAGCTGGTGTTTTTTTGTGCTTTTTTCCCTAGGCATGCTAGCTCCATAGCTTTTAGAATCCAGCTAGTGTATGAGAAAAAAATATGTTGCACAGCAAAATGACCTTATCCAGTATATTACTACTTGAAAGAGAAGATATTCTACACAGTGCTGAAATATTTCTGAGCAAGTGAAACCCTGAACCTGTGAAATCATTACTGTGTAAAGCGGAGAAGTGTTTATTAGCTAGAATAGCTCTTTCAAGCTTCTCACAAACTAGAAAAAGTAATATATATATATATATATATATATATATATATATATATATATATATATATATATATATATATTTTTTTTTTTTTTTTTTTTTTTTTTTCTTTATTATTATAGTTTATTATATGCTTGTTTTTCGAAATAGAAAATCTTGAAAAATCTAAATATTAAAAAAAATTGTCTAAATCTGTCAAAATAAAGTTACTAATTACTAATCAAATATGGAGTTTTTATATATTTACAGAAAGGATTTACAAAATGTGTTCAAGGAACTTGTTCTTAATATTCAAAGGATTTTTGTCAAACAGTAAAAGAAAAATATATATAATGTTTTGACCATATAATGTATTTTCAGCTATTGCCAAATATATGCCCCTGCGACATAACACACAAATAACGAACAGCTTCTCACATGTGCCGTCCATCGGGCTTAACTTACTGAACACTACTTTAATAACGCTAATATGCTGTAAATTCACAAACGCACATGGATTCAGCTCAGCATTGATAAACCCCATCTCCCATCTCGTTCCCATTTCATGGCAGCTCTCGGATGCAGGCGGCGTGGTGATTTGAATGTGTTTTTAATTCATGTGAATGGCCTGGCAGAGCTGCTGCGGGCCGTTAATTACCTGCCACTGTGAACATCAGTCAGTCTAATGAGAGGAACTCCCGCCCTGCATGCAGCACGCATATTAAGACTCTAATCAGCAAACCTGCAGCACGCGGCCACAGGGACCTGACTGCTTCCTACTCCACATTTAAAAAAAAAACAGCAAAGTGATGCTGATTTTGAAAACATGCCTTAAAAATGGCGTTAATGTTAGTACAGCACGGATCTCAGATTTGGAAAATTTTAAGAGTGATTCAGGTCAGTGAAAGTCTAATTATAAGTATGTATTTGCTTCAAGATTGAAAAATCAGTTCATGTTTTGCATGACCACTCCAAACTGATGAGGAACAATTACTGATTTATGTATTGTCGGAAAATTGGCTAATTCATATGCATTTATATTATTTAATTTGTATGAAAACATGATTTTTAAAAGGAGGCGTGCTCCCAAACCTCACCCCTAACCCTACCCCTCTTTGGAGGATGAGCAATTGTACTAAAAAGTATGAATTTGATGGTACAAATGAATCTGAATTAGCCACCAAATCAAAACGTTAACAAACTTGTCATGAGATTGCGTTGACATGACACATCAACATCACCATGGATCAATGGATCCATTTTCATTTTTGCCAGCCAAAAAAATACACATAAAAATCTGCATACAGGATTTTATAGACAAACTAAAAAGTTTGGTCTGTATTTAAGGAAATAGCATGTCTGAGATTGTGAGAATTTTTAAGAAACACTGGGTTTTATTTTTAAATGTGTTCATTTTACAGGTTTTAAATTCATTTAGCTGATCTCTGGGTTAGGCGAAAGCACTTTTAGCGTAGCTTAGTATAGATCATTGAATAGCATTAGACCATTAGCATTTCAATCAAAAAGGCCAAAGTACTTATCTTATTTAAAGCTTGACTCTTCTGTAGTTAAATCTTGTACTTAGACCAATGGAAAATGAAATGTTTTTTTCTAGGCCGATAGGAACCATTTCGGTGTACAAATTATAAAACTTTGCTAGTATAGAGCTTGGTGCTGGGAACTATTTTCAGGTGCTAGGGGAGTTGCAAAAGAAGCCTATTTACAAAAACAAATGAAATGTTCCTTTAAGGGTGATACAGTTCAATAAATATCAGATCACACTTTCTGATTATAGTAAAAAAATGCTTTATGCTATCCTATTAGACCAAGACCAAGATGGCGGCGCGTACACATCGCGAGGCTCAGCGTCTCTCCAGTTTCTGCAGTTATGCAGTGTTTTTCCTGCTCATTTCGGGTCTGTTCGTGCAGAACAGTAATGCCTTTACATCGTACACCCGACAGGAGATTTTGGATATTGGTTTGTGCATTTCGGACAGTTTTATCGGCAATCTACGACTCATTCCGGACATCGCCAGAACACCCGAGGCTGAGCGCTCTGCCCGGCCGGGCGGAAGTGCTCGAAGGCGGCGGCGCGACCGTAAACAAAGACGGGGGAAGCGCGGCGGGCTAAGAGCTAAGCTAAAGCTAACACCACACCGGCTGTCTTTACCCAGCATCTTCCTCGCCAATGTACGGTCCCTGGTGAACAAAATGGATGAGATTCGACTGCGCATCAACCACAGCAAAAGATTATGGAACTGTAATGTCATGATTTTCACAGAAACATGGCTAAACAGCGGGATACCAGACAACGCTGTATCTTTAACTGAGCATCACACATTCCGAGCAGACAGAACGGCGGATGACTCCGGTAAGACCCGAGGCGGAGGATTATGCATTTATATTAACAAAGCTTGGTGCACAAACTCTGTCATCGTTGGGAGACATTGCTCTGTTAACCTGGAATTTCTGATGGTCAAATGCAGACCCTTTTATCTGCCACGCGAGTTCACATCAACTATTATTACTGCCGCCTATATTCCTCCCGATGCTGATGCCAAGTTGGCAATGAAAGAACTTCATGCAGCCATCAGCAAACAACAGACTGCTCACCCGGAGGCTGCTTTTATTGTTGCGGGGGATTTTAATCACTCAAACTTAAAGACAGTGCTCCCCAAATTCCATCAAAACATTTTCTGTCACACACGAGGAAACAAAACATTGGACCATGTATACACAAACATGGCTGAAGCCTACGCTGTGACCCCCCTCCCCCACCTGGGTCAATCAGATCATCTTTCTTTGTTCCTCAGCCCCAAGTACTCACCCCTCATCAACCGTGTGAAGCCATCAGTGAGGACCATCAAAGTGTGGCCAGCGGGGGTAGACTTCACACTCCAGGACAGGTTTCAACACACTGACTGGAGTATGTTTGCTTCCCAGGCCACATGTGGCTCTCGCACAGACATTGACAGCTACACTTCCTCTGTTCTGGAATACATCAACACCACCATTGACAGTGTCACAACCCAGAAACAGATCACCACATACCCAAATCAAAAGCCATGGATGAACAAGGAGGTGCGCCTCCTGCTGAAGGCACGCAACACTGCCTTCAGATCAGGGGATGCACAGGCCTACAGCACTTCCAGGGCTAATTTGAAGAGGGGCATCAAAAAGGCCAAGCACTGTTACAAGCTAAAGCTAGAGGAGCACTTTTCCAACTCTGATCCTCGGCGCATGTGGCAGGGCATCCAGGCCATCAGCAACTACAAACCCAGCCATTCCACACCCACAGCCACAAATGTCTCCTTCCTGAACGAGCTTAATGACTTTTATGCCCGCTTTGAAAGAGACAATAAAGAACCCTACACCAGGATCACTTCCTCAACCGACCACTCACCCATCACACTCACCTCCTTAGAAGTCCACACCGCACTGAGTCGGATCAATGTGCGTAAGGCTGCTGGACCAGACGGTATTCCTGGGCGCGTCCTCAAAGCATGTGCAGAACAGCTCGCTGGGGTATTCACAGACATTTTCAACCTGTCCCTTAACCTAGCAGCTGTGCCTACATGCTTTAAAACCACCTCTATTGTGCCGGTGCCGAAACACTCCAGCCCAACATGCCTAAATGACTACCGCCCTGTAGCACTTACACCCATCATCATGAAGTGCTTCGAGCGGTTGGTCCTGGCACATCTGAAAGACTCTCTGCCATCCACACTGGACCCACATCAGTTTGCCTACCGTGGCAACAGGAGCACAGAAGATGCAGTCTCCATAGCACTGCACTCTGTACTCACACACCTGGACAATAAAAACACTTATGCACGAATGCTGTTTGTTGACTTCAGCTCAGCATTCAACACTGTCATACCCTCTAAGTTAATGATCAAACTTCGAGACCTGGATATCGACACGTCTCTCTGCAACTGGGTTATGGACTTTCTGACTAACAGACCTCAGAATGTTAGATCAGGCCACATCTGCTCCTCCACCGTCACACTCAACACTGGTGTACCACAGGGCTGTGTGCTGAGCCCCTTCCTCTACTCCCTTTTTACCATCGACTGTAGGCCTGTGAACAGTTCTAACACCATCATCAAATTTGCAGATGACACCACAGTGATTGGTCTAATCAGCAACAATGATGAGACTGCCTACAGGGAGGAGATACAGCATCTGGCCACTTGGTGCACTGACAATAATCTGCTCCTTAACACAGACAAGACCAAGGAGCTCATTGTGGACTTCAGGAAGGGACGAACAGGCTCACATGATCCCATCCACATCAATGGGATGGCCGTCGAGCCTGTCTCATCCTTCAAGTTCCTGGGGACCCACATCTCAAAGGACCTTTCCTGGACCACCAACACCTCCAGCCTGGTCAAGAAGGCTCACCAGCGCCTATTTTTCTTAAGGCAACTTAAGAAGAACCAGCTGTCATCAGCCGTCTTGGTGAACTTCTACCGCTGCACAATAGAGAGCATCCTGACGAACTGTGTCACAGTCTGGTATGGAAGCTGCTCTGTTGCGGAGCGTAAGGCACTGCAGCGGGTGGTGAAAACTGCCCAACGCATCACAGGGACCACACTGCCAGCCATAGAGGACATCCAGAGGAAACACTGTCTGCGCCGAGCACGCAGTATTCTTAAAGATTCCTCTCACCCTGCTCACAGACTGTTTTCTCTCCTGCCTTCTGGCAGGCGCTTCAGGCTCCCCCGGACAAATACCAGCAGACTAAGGAACAGCTTTTTTCCCAGAGCTGTCTCCCTTTTGAACTCTGCCCCCCACTGAATCTTTGCCCCCCTGATACACCCCCACTCTCATAACTCGGACTCCTCATAATCACTGCACTATTTAACATTTGCACATTTAAAAATTGCACATATTCATTGCACTGATTCATTTATTTGAACTGTACATACCCACTGCACATTTGTAATTATGTACACACACACTGTACATATACATTTGTAATGATGTTTATATATCTGCATACTTCTGATTATTAATAGCAACCTATACATCTATCTATCTATCTATTGTAAATCTCTGTTCATAGCTAACACAACCTGTATATAATGTTCATAGTACATCCATTTGTAAATATCACCATAGTTTTTCTATAACTGCACTTTATAACTTATACCTGTATCCTGCACTTGCTGCTATTGCACTCCTGGTTAGACCTAAACTGCATTTCGTTTCCTTGTACTTGTACATGTGTAATGACAATAAAGTTGAATCTAATCTAATCTAATCTAATCTATTATTATATAAATACAACTAACAGGCAAGCTGCTAACTTACTAAAGTTTGATGAAGGACAAACTGTGACTTCTGAATCAGAAATGGCCCACATTCATTTTAAAAGTGGTGCACAGAAGGCATAATTAAAAACTGTTACAATGCAAACAAGCAGGAGAGCAGTGCAACAAATCACCAGCAGTTACAACAGTGGTGACCAGGGCAATGTGTCACCATACACAGTTCATCACAGACAACTGCAAAAAAAGCATGTGTAGCTGATAACCCAGCTAGGTCCTCATGGCAATTACACAATTGGTGAGGCAAGGTCATCAAGATTGGACTGTTGATGATTGGAAAAAGTTATCTGGTCTGTTTTTTAATTATTTTTTGGTTTGGAATACAGCTCAACATTACTGTAGAGAATGACCATTTTTGATGATGCATTTTGTTTGTGCATTATGTGGATTCAAAAGTACAAAATATCAACCTACAGTTTGATAAACAACCAAAATGGTTATGGAAGGTCTTGTTTTGTTACATGCTGTTCAAATATTCTCAATAAAAAGTTATTTATTAATACAATTTCTTACGTACAGCGCACGTAAATAATACAGTACAGCGTACTGAAATAATTTCTTCGCATCTTTCATCTATCCTATTCAAATTTTAGGTCATTAATGTTAAACAAACCAATCATTAAACAAGCCAACAAATGTTCAAATCATATATATATAGTATTTATTTACACATTTTTTTCTATTTACACATCTTTGAAAACATGACAATTCTGTACACAGCTATTTAATTCAAAACATCTCACTCACACCTCTTTAAAAATCCATTCTGACGTTTCTGAAGGTTGAAGACAAGAAGCTTTATATCCAGAAAACCTCCCAGCACCCCACGTATCTCATACTGAAACTCTGTTATCCAGGCACTGAATATCAGTTACAGTAAATTCTTTCAATTCTGTGGCCAATCAAATAGCCCAAGGAGAGCGGTAGAGTTGCTGAATTCACTGTTTACGCTGAAGTGAATGTTGTAAAGGCAAATATTTTGCTTTGCCACGTCCTAAATGATCATGAGTTTAAAATAAATATCTGTGATGTCATTAATCTCTAGAGTTAGGCACAACTTAACAGGTTCATGTAAACAGCATATAAAAAAAGACAACTGAATTTAAAAAAAAAAAGCTGATTTATAGAATATATCTTGTACAAAAAGAAAGAAAATAGACTTATCAAGTGCAGTTTCACTTATATTTAGTTGTAAGAACTGGCACACAAATTTAAAAGCCTGATGACATGATTGAAGCAGCGCACAGTTCAAATACTGACAAAATGTCAAAAGTTAGAAGCTGATTTCCCCAAACACATCTATTGATGACAGCGTTATACAGTCAGTATGGATTATTATATCAATATCAAAATGGGATGTCAAAACGAGAGTGCCATGAGTAACACAGACGGCAAAAAAAATTGAAGCAGTTCTTCGGTTAGCGTCTCCAGCTGCCTTCATTGACTGAACCTGTGCCTCAAGAACACAAGCAGACCAAAAATAAGGCAAATTTTACTGACTCCATCTCAAAGCCTCATGGGCACTGTTCTAATATAGAAACCCTACGAATCCTGGCCGCTTCCTGAGGTAGACCAAAGTTACAATAAATGTTCGTAGGCGCCGTTTAAGCCAAACAGCCTTACTGCGAATGCTTATAAACCATGCTTTCTCAGTAATGTCTGATTATTGCCTTGAATCAATTGGCCAAGCATCCATTCTGTTGTTTCATCCTAGTATAGTGGAATCCTGCCATCTAAATGAACATTTCCGCAGATTCAGTGCATAGAGTGGGGAGAGAAAAAAAAACTATCTATTGTGATTAAATTCCAAAAGAATAACCAAAGATTAGTGTCCTTCGAGAGCGCAGGTTGACCATGGCATTTGGAGTGCTGATATTAATAGAAATGCGGAGAAAATCCAGGATCAGTTGCAGACCACTGTACACATACCCTCTCCCTTAAAAACAAACAAACAAAATAAACCTTTCACTGTTTCAGTTCAGTATCACACCTCCGAGGTCAGTAGGGGTTGTCATATTCAATAGTTGTGCTGGACCAAGCCTCATCTTTTGTAATGGTTAGGGGCATCAGCAAAGGCAAACTTCAGCCGGTAAGCTTCAGCTAGGAGAACGCTAACTTCCTCATTTCCCCAGTGCATCGTAGGTAAGTTCTGGAGGAGAATCATCAGACCCTGCGGAGGATAAAGAGATTTCATTAACAAGGACATACACAATGATATCAATCGCAACTAGTAGGTGGGTAGTCCGAACAATTAACTGTCTAATGCTGACTTAACACTAAACATGAAGTGAATAAATGCACCGTTTCACTCGTTGAATGTATTTCGTGTCAGTTTTCCACTCTAGCTGAAACTATTGAACTTGCACGGAAGATGTGATTGAGGCAAATATTGCGCATTCACCCAGCATAGACTTACTCGCATGAATAATTAAATTAATGTATGATGTGAAGTCAGCATAAGAGTGTGTTCACACTTGTTTGGCTCTCTTGATCTGAACCAAAAAGAAAATTATTAATTTAGTCTTGGCTTGAGTAATGTTTCCACTATTATTTTCAAGAACAAAACTTTATAGGCACCAACACTTTGGTGGCAAAATTCACACGTCAAGTGACCCGCTAAGAAACAGCAAATTACACAAGAATTAGTTTTAATCAAATGTGCCAAGTGTAAACACCAAGAAAGCATGCAGTATCAGCCTAGATCACAATCAGTGAGCATGTATGTTTCTTAGTGATATATCATATACTCTAATATGTGTGTTTTAATGATATATTAAGAATTCAGAATCATGTCCAGTTTAGTTTAATGCACTGCATGTTAAAAACTGGTCGACCAATGAGGTTGGTGCTTTTGATCAAGTGTCTTGAGCTGCTGAATTTAATGGTGAAACCTGACTTAGTGGCACACAAAGCCCAAAACAGTGTAGTCAAGCACACAGGAATTGCAGATCAAATAGGATTTGATGGTGATTCTCAGTTTGTTTCATGACTCGTGACTTTTTCCTGCAAACTTTTGTTCAGGTGTTTTTGTGCTGTAGTGGAGGAGGCTGAACAGAAGTAGAAAGTTTACTCAATAAATACACAAGGAAAAAGCACAATGATGACTTCCTCTGTACAACAAGTAAGTGTCAGAAGCATAAAGTTGCACAACGCTACCTTGTGTACTGGGGTATTTATGCTTTTCACAAAGTGCCATCTAATATCAGATAGATTTTGCATGTTCACTTGACTCACCGCCAGTGAAAATCACTTGATTATGAAAAAAAAAAAAAAAACATTCACAATAAGCTTTTAAAATGTGCATAAGCTTTTAGAATGCTTTAGAACTGGGGTTGGGCAACTTTGGGACACTCAACATCTACATTCCTGCAAAGTTTGCCTCCAACTGTGATCAACTTTATAACTAGCTAACCAAGGTTATCAAGATAGCTAAATAAATATAAGCAGGTATGCTAGATTTGGACTGGAGATCAGTAGATGATAAAGAATATTTTCATTTTCTAAAGCGATGTAAAGACACATTTAATTGGGTGAGTGTGGCCATATGAATCTGCCATTATATGGCTTTGAAAACAGGTAATATGTTAAAGGGCCATGAAACCATGAGGACTTCTCTCATTCTCAATTCCCGGGTCTGAATGCAGACACAGTGGATAGTAGTGCAGCAGGTCTCTTGCCATGTCTATTTTAGCCATTAACCCTGCAGGTAATCGGAGAATAGGCGAACACAGCAGCACAGATATAGGCGATGTGTCTGAATGGTAACAAACTCAACCGATAAAAGACTAAGTCTGCCATTCTCCAATTCTCATACAGATGTCCCGACAGAAATGCTTGCTGCAAACCAACAGCTTTGCTGTATCGGCCCTGACAGCATTGCAGGGAAAAACATGCAACAAATCCCGTGGATGATGGAAACAAAAACATACGACGATGAATGGCTAAATACTGCGTGCTGTGTGTGGACGAGGTCTCACGCAGTCATTGGGTCTCACAGCTTGCCTTCGGAAAGCACGTGCTCTCATGAATAATTAAGAAGCAGGCTCTTCTCATACGATAAGAAAACTCTGCTATGAATAATAATGAGAAACCGACACGTCATCCCTCCACAAGCACATTCGGCCAACGTCACCGATTTTGATCCCGCCCCAAAAATTATTTTAACCCCGGAAAAGGAAATTAGCTAACAAAAGCTCAAAATTATCCAGTTTTGCCCACAATTAAAGCTGACAGGTGCTAATGTTGTCTCAACTGATGCTCAACACACACAAATCTGTTAATATCTCAAAAAACGTACTCCATGGTTTCTTGAACCTTTAAGGCTAAGGGGTCATAAAAGAGCATGAGAGAGAACCATCTGTGTAAATACAGCCAGAAAAGCATGAAATGTATACAACATAGGTTGTACAACAGACTGTTGCGTGTGTTTGAAAAGACACATACTGTATGGGAGAGAAGGGGGCAGTTTAGATGTTTGAAAACATAAACACTAGTCATGATTGTTAAGAACAAGTAAAAAACTGTTAAGAATATATTATATCTGTACACTATAAGGTCCAAAATGAATTGGGGTCATAAAGGAGTAGAAACTGGGAGAGGGCTGGTGAACCAGAAACCAGCTGTGAAAACACAAAAGTGGAAGGAAGCAAGGATAAAGAGTACAGCAAATTTGAGGAACGTCAAAGACTGTAGATGGGTGGACATCTTGGCTTTATATGAATATCCAATGAAGTCTATTCTTCTGACATTCATAACCTCCAGACTGAGTTTGATTAATTATGTAACGACCAGAAACCACGACAAAGAGTGAACTTTAAAGGCCTAAGTTGCCCACTGCTGCTTTTAAATATTTGTATCCTGATCAGATGCATTACTCAGCAAGTTCACCAAATAATCAGAGATTTTTGTTAATGACTAGTGAAGTTTGACAAAATCTTCCACTATGCTAGTGGTTTTCAGTTTTGTGTTTAGAGATCAGTGCCAATCCCAATTAATCAGCCAATAATCAAGGCTTATTAAGACTGGGACACACCAAGCTTCTCATTTGGGTTAACGGCGAAGTGAATTGGCCAGATTCAGCATGTAGAAGCAGTGTTTGCTGTTGCTGAAAGGGAGCACTGTGATCGGTTGGTCCTGAATCAGAGCGTGAAAACAAAAAACTGAAGGGATGGACAAGGCAAACAACGTATGTCAAGAGGGAACAAAAAAAAGCTGAAAACTATTTGTAAACAATACAAATTGTTGGATTATTAGACATATTTGCAATGTGGGTAGTGACAACAGTGAAAATGGTACAAAACATTGTTTTGATTTACGGTTTGTTTGTGTGCATCACAAGTTCCGGTTTCCCTTTGTGAAATAAAAAAAACAGACTACTGGGCTCTGTGATTGCAGAAAGATACATCCTCTTATGCAGAAGTAGAACACATGCTCTGGTTTCAGTTGGCTGTCATCCATTTTGTGTTTCCACAGCCTTTTGGTCCAGACGCAGCCAATAACGCAGTTGTTTTTTGTCTGCAGTAGTTAGGCGTCAACTCGGTGTGTCTTAGGCTTTAGGCATACTAGAAGCATCCAGGTGCTGAATCAAGTAGTAGTTAAACTCTGTAGCTTAAAGTTGCTTTAAATGTAAAACGGGCTTATCTGGCTAGTCAGCTGTTGGCAGACATTCGAGCATCCTAACACACACACACACACACATTGCACCAAGAGTGTTTCCTAAGTAAACCGTATGGATTCACTTTGCTGGAAGGAGTTTTTCTTGGTGTTTAGCAGACAAGGCAAGGCATCGCTCTGCAGAGTTATTTATTTTTCTTCAGCGGGGTCAAGCCATGCTATCACAAAACACCGCCGCCGTTCTCCTCTAAATTATTATAACTTTCAATCACGGATTCCTCAGCTGCTCAATCTTAAGTGTAGGGTGAAGAGAGTGAGCTGCCCGTCAAGCTGTGTGTTTCTCTTCTCGCTTGGCGCGGTCAGGACCTCGCCGGTGGAAGCCCATTTCTCTTAGGTATAGAAGGCCAAGTCTAATTCACTCAAGGCGGCGTCAGGCGGCTCCAGCAGGCCTCAGAGTCAATGACTGCATTAGAGCGGCTTAGAGCCTCAATCTCCCAGCCTAATTCACCTATCCTGCTGGCCCTGATGAAGGAGAATGAGAACGCTTAATACTCCATCACAGCAGGGTACAAGGGGGATGGATGGAGGTGAGAGCGGGAGAAGAGAAGGGTACAGGGGAAAAAAGCAATAATGTATCTTAAAATAAAGAGAATGCCAAAGTTTCACAAACATTTGCTAGTTAATCGGCCAAATTGTCATATTTATACTTGTTCAAATCTGTTTACTTGAAGGGGGGTGTTCATAAGACTGTCGTGACACCATAATAATCATGATGCACATCACAAATTTGGATATTTTATGCATGCATATGACAACTGTCATTATGTGTGCATTGTTTGCTCTGTGATGTAATTTTAAATGTAAAAACGCTATTGTTTGTCTTTGTTAACATAACAAATACATCATAACTTGTCTTTCTCAAGACATCTTGATAATATCAACACAGCATAAATTGTCATAAATCTGTCATAAACATGACTGTCATAAGGCCATTATAATTGTGTCGAATATTTTTATGATCACTTTTTTCTTCAGTGGAACAAACTAAATTTGTCATTAAGAATTCTCATTTAAAGTGGTAATACCTTGTCAAATAATTTAAAAAGTGTTATTAATATTTAAAATGACACTTTAATGACAAATACAATTAGTTGAGGTCAAGAAAAAAGATGTATGATGCTGTAATACAACTCATGGCACAATTATAATGGCCTCATGACACTCATGATGTTTATGACAGATTTATGACAAGATTGTCTTGATATTGTCCCGACAAAAACAGGTTATTATTATTTATCTCAAGTTAATAATTGAGACATAACTGAGAGAATGATACTTAGGGTGCTTTCACATCTGTGGTTCGGTTCATTTGGCCCAGACCAAGGGAAACAAATGATATATTGTAGCATTTTCTGCCATTTTTGGGTCCTTTTCACACCACACTGATTGCTTTGGTCCGAACCAGTTGAAATGAACCAAAAGGTAGTCATGTG
The DNA here is from genome assembly GCA_903798195.1 of Danio kyathit. Classification (NCBI taxonomy): domain Eukaryota; kingdom Metazoa; phylum Chordata; class Actinopteri; order Cypriniformes; family Danionidae; genus Danio; species Danio kyathit. Next base: position 32,701,819 of record LR812522.1, read on the forward strand.
GCAAAATCCACATCACTCATTGGCCGCCCATTGCTATTTAAACATATTTCCTAAACTGCTCTTCGATTGGTCAGAATTAACGTGCGGGAAAATGCCAATGAAACTGCTGCAAGTAAACAAACGGGCAGACACAAAATGTTGCTTTTTACTATGGAGGGACAGCTGTGCTGGCTGATTGTATTCCTGGTCATAGTATACTATATAGTTTGTATACGCATCACTTTAGACAAACTATACATTTCGAAAATGAAGCGCAGCTGGGGCTGGAAAACAATGTTTCAATGTATTGCATGCAGCAAAGGCGCATCGCAAGTCACTTTAAGAGTAGGCGTGAATTAATTTAGCTAAACTGCGACATGGTCATCTTCCGGAAATATTACCAACGATCCATCAGGTAATCCATCAGGTAATCCATCAGGACCTCCTCTTGACGGAGGTCTCGGTACGCTTTTTTTAGTTTTTAGTCTTATGAACACCCCTTTAAGTAAAGCGATACAAAATCAAAAGAATTTATACAGAAAGCACTATTCTCTCTATGTTATAAAAACAAGCATGGGTGGAATCACAATCTGACATGTCCCATTTGCAGTACAGTACAGTAAACAGAAGAGCCGCAGAGTTGACTGGTTAGTACAGACACAATGAATCCCAAAATCCGTAACACTAAGCGTGAACGTATAAAGTCGACTGCTGCCGGCTACGCAAGCTTGATTTCCCACGCCACAGCATACCGGAAAAAGGCAGAATGCAATTTGTGAGCCAATGCAAATGAGTGCTACATTCTGAGTGTTGTCACAATAGGCACTAGGTGAGAAATTAAACTAAACAGTTGTCTCTGGATCTGTCATGAGCACAGAGAATTAGACTACAATTAAAACAGTAGAGTGATAACAATATTGTTTGTATTACAAAAGTGCTCATTAGGCTTTAATTTACCCCTTGTATGTGTGATCCGAAGACTTCATGAAGTTAAAAAAAAGTGTGTAATTCCCTGTGAAAACATTTGATTGAGGCATTTTTAAAATTGTTACGTTTTAATGCGAGTATTAAAAAAAAATTACAGTATAAGCACCCATAGTGGCGGCACAGTGGCTTAGTGGTTAGCACTGTCGCCTCACAGCAAGAAGGTCGCTGGTTGAGTCCCGGCTGTGTCAGTTGGCATTTCTGTGTGAATGTTTTGAATGTTTTCCCGTGTTCGCAAGAGTTTCCTCCGGGTTCTCCGGTTTCCCCCACAAGTCCAAATTCACGCGCTATAGGTGAATTGAATGAACAGTAGTGTGTGAATGAGTGTGTATGGGTGTTTCTCAGCACTGGGTTGCGGCTGGAAAGGCATCCACTGTGTAAAACATATGACGGAATAGTTGCCGGTTCATTTCACTGTGGCAACCTCTGAAATAGAGACTAAGCCAAAGGAAAATGAATGAATAAGCACCCATACATCCTTTTTAATACTAACCAATACTGACTAAATGATTTAACAAGGCAACATTTATGCAAATAATGTTTTTTTTTTTAAATAATAATTTATAATCTGATGTTTTTAATAAGCACGAGTACTGAAAGACAGCATCATATTCAAATCTAATGCGTCAACTATATTTAAAATGAAGCCATCCGTGTAACTGTCAAATCAAATCCTAATCAACACAGTCATCACAGTCTAATAAAGTTTTTCCTCGTCAAATAACTATATTAGAGCACTAATTACCGAGTAATGAATCAAGCCACATAATTGGAAATAAATGAGTGATTTAAAGGATCAACACAGCTAACCGACTTGATTGATAGGGGTCTGTTCATGTTCACCACATTTAGAGACTTGCAGACTTTCTTTCTGGAGTATGTAAACATTTTTTTTTTCAATATTTGTTCAAACTACTTATTTAAAATGAGCTGAAACAACATAATTCTTGAGTTTTTTTTTGTGACAACTTAATTATTTTATATTAAATCCACTTAACTTTGTACAAATGAATAAATTAACTTAATTCCTTCATGTTTTCCCAACACAAATCGATTGCGTGGAACCCAGCGTAACGTTAGAAGCATGGAAAATTATCGCTTGCTTATTTTTTAATCATCAACGATTAAATGTCATTAACATATTAACTCAACAATATTAGTGATATAAGATTTGTGTTAAACCACATACTGCTGCACACATGGCCTAGCCTGAGGATCTGTTATCTCAAGAGTAAAAAGTAATGAAGATGATGTGCCAAAAATGGGATTCCAGAAGCGATGCTAAAGGGAATGAGTTTGATAGCTAAGTAATGTTCTTAAAGCTCTGCACTCAAGAACGCATTGAAATCAGTTGAAGAGTTTTGGAGTTAGACATTTCCTTACACAGCCTCCACAGTGCAGTCCAACAGGTAATAGAAGATGAAATCTTTCGTTAAATGTCAACAGATCCTTCAAAAGCTCGGATTTGTCGGCAATCATATTTTGTGAAGCACCCATGTTCTCCTCGAATTCAAGTAGTGGTTTATTAACGAAGAGCAAAAGTAAAACTTTGACGGTGAGTAATATCCCTGGAAATAATTATAAGATCATGTAGGCGTTAGTTCAAGAGCTTTAGTCTTTGAAAAGGACTCGAGGAATTGTATTTGAAAAAATGATCAGTCTAAAACGCAGATGCACCAAATAACTGATGTGTACACAAAACAGTTAAACAGTTGTCGACTAAAACTTAAAAGAAAACCATCCGTGTAACAGCCAAATCTCCTAATTAACTTGGTCATCGCAGTCTACTTTTCGACAAATAACTAGATTAGGACTCTAATTACTCGTAATGAGCAAAGCCAAATAATTGGATACAAATGAAGTATCTAATGATCTACACGGCCCACTAGCGTAATTGATGCAGGACTGTTAATTTTTGTTGCATTGAGGGACTTTCTCTCTGGAGCATGTAGATGGATGGTACACCATTAGTTACGAGAGCCATTGCCAACAGTGATCATTACGCTTTATATGAAATTAAATTTACAACCCTTTGTTTTTTTTTCTCCATAATGTGAAGTATTTGTGATGGTCAAGTTAAAACATATTACGGAGGAACATTATTATTGAGGAGAGAACAATGAAAGCATGATCATGTAGACCTGATATATGTAGGATATAATATAAGAAATAATTTATAACAACAATTTTAAACATAAAAACAGCAAAAATGCCAGACAGAATCTGTGGTTATTTTATATATATATATATATATATATATATATATATATATATATATATATATATATATATATATATATATATATATATATATATATATATATATATATATATATATATATACATACATACATACATACATATATATATATATATATATATATATATATATATATATATATATATATATATATATATATATATATATATATACAGTTGAATTCAGAATTATTAGCCCCCCCTTTGAATTCTTTTTTCTTTTTTAAATATTTCCCAAATTATGTTTAACAGAGCAAGTAAATTTTCACAGTATGTCTGATAATATTTTTTCTTCTGGAGAAAGTTTTATTTGTTTTATTTTGGCTAGAATAAAAGCAGTTTTTTAATTTTTTAAAAGCCATTTTAAGGTCAAAATTATTAGCTATGTATTTTTTTCGATAGACAGAACAAACCATCGTTATACAATAACTTACCTAATTCCCCACAACCTGCCTAGTTAACCTAATTAACCTAGTTAAGCCTTTAAAAGTCACTTTAAGCTGTATGGAAGCGTCTTGAAAAATATCTAGTAAAATATTATTTACTGTCATCATGGCAAAGATAAAATAAATCAGTTATTAAAACTATTATGTTTAGAAATGTTTGAAAAAATCTTTTCTCCGTTAAACAGAAATTGGGAAAAAAATAAACAGGCGGGCTAATAATTCAGGGGGGCTAATAATTCTGACTTCAACTGTGTGTGTGTGTGTATATATATATATATATATATATATATATATATATATATATATATATATATATATATATATATATATATATATATATATATATATATATACATATATATTAATCACAAACAGGAAAGCGCAGACGAGTCGGATGTTGGTGTCTGCCGATTCAAAAGCCTTAATAGACGTATTAATATCAAAGAAAAACAGGACATCAATAATATGGGAATATTATGATTTCAAAGTCACAAAACAATTCAAGTTTAATGTTTTAATAATAATACTTCTGTCTCACACCTATTTTAGCCATTTTGGGACTATCACAGCTGTATGTTTAATGTCATATTTTGTGTAGCATCTGTGAGAATTATTTTGTTTTAGACAATATAAGCTACAGAAAGGCTCTTATCAGCCATATTAGTTTGCTTAGTGTTCTGTATTTTTATAATTATTATTTTTTTGTTTGTACAATAAGCTACACTATCTCCCTAATTTGAGTTCAACTTGTTTACAGAAAGGTAAGGTCATTTTATTTGTGCTTACTGCTTGCTCTAGTGAAAAATTAGTGTTTAATTTCTGAATATTTAAAAACAAATCTGAATAAATGTTTAAGTACGTTAAAATCGTTTCTTTTTTTAACTAACACTCGCTGCATTTTAGCAGTAAGAAGCTAAAGATACAGATTATTGAGCTGAAGCTTGTCAACTAAATTAAATCGCAAATCAAAATCGTAATATGTCAAAAAAAAAAAAAAAAAATTGCAATTAGATATTTTCCCCAAATAGCACAGCCCTAATAAATACATAAGGAAAAATATAAAAAAAAATGTAGTAACTAATAACTTAATAAAAATGAACAATTTGTAAACATTTATTTAAGGTTACGTTGCAAATCCAAATAGAACCACTTGTTTGGTAGTCTCTCATATAATGTATCTACTAAAAGACAGAAAATATTACTTTAAATCTGTATTGTACATAAATCATATAAGCATTTGCATATTATTCAAAAATTTTACTGGAATTACAATAAAAATGGACTAAATATATATTTACACACATTTACATAACTACATATTCAGAAATAAAGTTTTGATTTACTAAATTTCTTCATGGAAAATGAAATGTACTTAATATTTTAATGATGCTTGGCAAAACGACTGTTTTTAAATGTGCTTTGTAAATAAAAATAATGATTTGATTAAAAAAAAAAATAATAAAAATATATATATATATATATATATATATATATATATATATATATATATATATATATATATATATATATATATATATATATATATATATATATATATATGTGTGTGTATATATATATATAATTTTGACTGATTACAATGTATTTCTTTTTTTACAATTTTCTACAAATGTACTTATGCAACCTAATATTGGTTTAGGGGCCCACGGTCAAACATAAATATATTTAATAAAGTATATAATAGTACATAGTATAGTGTAGTTGACTGAATTTATACTAGTAATTGGTTTCAACATTTTAAAAAAATGGTTTTAAGACACTTTTTGTATTTACCAATACATATTTAAGTTGTTTTAAAAGTAGAGTAAGTTATCACTTCTGTGGAATGATCAATATCTCATAAGATCAGAGTTTCAGTTCATTTTGACCTTAAGAGAAGTTTTCCCTGCAGATATTTTTAAAGATTAAGTTGTACATTAAAAATGAAACTCTTTGCTAGAAACAATAAGAATCTGCTTAGTGCTGTTACACTGCAAAACCAAGAGCTGGGTAGTACTCAGAGAATTACCTTGGATCTGCTTTTAAAATAGAACAGAATATTTATTTGGAAAAAAAAGACTCTTGCGAAGTGACTTGCATAGGATTTCCAACAGGAACAGTCCCTCTGGAGTACCCTGGGGTTAAGAGCCTTGCTCTAGGGCTCGATGATAATGGTGGATCCTGGCAATTTCCAAGTCCACAAATAATCCCTTTGCATTAGTAGCCTGGAACTTCCAAGCTAACGCTAAGACAGCCGTTAACGCCATTCAGAAGTTGTCCCATATGCATATATTACAAGATGTTTGACAGCAATAAGCTGGAATCAGTTCAGGGTGTGCCACTGGACATCAGTTTTATACTGTACAGCAGGGGTATTCAACCGAATAACTACACGCAACATGTGATAAAAGGTATATTTTTCATGTTAAAGTGAGTTTTGCCCTAACCATTTGGGATAATGACGTGCAAAATTTATATTTTATTTTCTATTTCCGCAATGTCGCACTTAAACAACAGCATAAACTACAAACACAATTATCACCTCAGGTCAAGGTTTCCGCTACATTCATTCATCCGTGGCGGGCCGCCACGGCAAAATTCATCCCGCCACAGCTACATTACAACTTCTTTTTTTATAGCGGGTTATAATCGCACCAAAACATATTAAAAGATAAGTAAATTATAACAGCGCAAACATTTCTGTAACCGTAGTAGTGCTGTGCGCTATTTGTTTAACCCTTTAAGGTGACATGCTGACTGACAGGTGCGTGATGCGTGGGGCGCCAGCAAACACGGCGTAGCTTTCAGTTAAGATGAACACAGTTTCCATAAGTATACTTATCTTTCTGGAGTTTATAGCCGTTTCACTTTACTTCAGGACACGTTAATGTCGGTAAACGCACAAAAACGCACTAAATCGCACTTCAGCAGCGCTTGAGAACTCATGAGAAGATCTGCACTTGAGCATGTAAATTTGAGTGAACGCAAGAAGTTTTGTGCACGAAGAGGAAATCGGCACGCAAGCAAAGAGATTCGCATGCTCATATTACATGAATGCGTTCTCGACTTGTAATACTGCGTGTAATATTTGTCTTTGAAATAGTTGGCAGATCTGTGTAAAAAAAAAAAAAGCCTGCCGCCACAGCTGGGAAAAATCCTAGAGGAAACAGTGCAGGTACAGAATATGTGCTTTATTCTGAGTTAAATGCCATCAAAAAGAGTTTGAATACTATTTTACATGAGATTTATTGCCAAAATACTGAAAGCAGGAGCAGATTGTTTTCCCTCAAATCTTGAAAATAACTAGCAAACATTTTGAAAATGAAATAATAATAATAATAATAATAATTTACATTTATATAGCGCTTTTCTAGACACTCAAAGCGCTTTACACAATGGGGGCAATCTCCTCATCCACCAAAGTCAGTGACTTACTGCAAACCAACAAAATCAGTACGCAGCTTATGTAATTTTAATATTGTAAAACTGGCTATGTATTAATTAGATTATAACCCATTTTCCATTTCGTTAAGAATGCAGTAGCTGATATTTAAATAACTGGCTTTAGTATTTAAATGTTTCTGTTGTGTCATGTCACCAAATCTTTTGTCGCTGGAATCTTGTCGCATAATGTGTAGTTAGGACATTCTATAAGATATTTGGTACTCTTTAAACCGTTGGTACTCCTACACAATGGACAAGATGCTGTGTCGCATGCTAAACAGTTAAAATGCTAAATGCTAAACTTTGTTTTCTATAGTTGCTGAACAAATGCTGCCACAAGTGTGTGTACACCCATAAAAAACATTGTTTAACATTTTAAAAATGTGGCATGTCCAGTGTGTAACCAACGACGTCTTACACTAATTCGTAACTTTTTGATTTAATGGCCAATTCGTAAGAAACTGTACCATCTCATTTGTACAATTTAGTACAATTTGCTCATCCCACAATGATGGTTGGTTTAGGGGTGGGGTTTGGTGCCACGCCTCCTTTTAAAAATCATACACTTTTGAAGTCGTATCAAGTCATACGAATTAGCCGCTAAACAGACATAACGCAATCTAGTTATGTTTTCTCATGAGATCAGGCTAGTGTGACTGGCTTTACAATTGTGTAAATGGTAGATGGTCCTCTAAGAAGAAGACAAAAAATATATGTACTACTACTAATCCTAGCAGTACACTAATGCCTCATTCACACTAGCAGTGACTTTGTAGCTTCCTGTTGCTCTAAGTGGTGATTGGAACTGTTATTGGGCGTTCCCACCTTGATAACGTCTACAGCACAGAGAATACAACCATCCTCTGCAGTAGCTGAGAGAGGATCATGTGAGCTCTACTGATGCTCATATTGGCAGTCACTCAAGAAAGTCACTCTTCATTTGCATAAAGTTAAAGGATGCTCAACTTTGTTGCATCGCTCAACATGCCCACCTTGTTCGCGTAGACGGAGTTTGCAGGAAGTTGCTCGCTCTTCATTGAAATGAAAGGTCGCTTGTCGCTTTGCCCCTGCTAGTCGCTCGTAGTGTGAATGCAGCATGACACTATACTAAAATACTATAGTAGTAGTACAGTAACAACTTTGTTTACCAACTCTGAGTATTAAATGACACTATACGAAGAAAAAAAATTACATATCAAGTTTTGCAATATTATAAGCCTAATGAATTATTAAATGTTAAAATATAATATTGGCCTATATTCAATGCCGCTTAACAAATCTGCTCAGAGTTTAATGCTCTGTTTGAGTAGAAATGCATATATTCACAGTTGATTGACTTCTTTGACTTCTTTTAAAGCCACTAAATCTGTTAAAATGATCTTAAATAAAGTCTTATTGTGCAAATTGTAATTTGTGGGCTTTCACGTTTTATGTTTTTTTTATATGACCTCTTTAAACTCTAAACTTGACAAATAAAAAAATGAATTGCATATAAAAACATCATTCGGACAACTTCAAATGTGATTTATTTATTTTTAACATTCAGATTCCTGATTTTCAAACAGTTTGATCTTGGCCAAATATTGCCCAATCCAAACAAATCATAAATCAATGACAAGCTTATTTATTCCACTTTCAGACGATGCTTAAATCGATAAAACTTCAAACGTTTGTATCTCTGTGCACTTCATGTATTTGAAAAAAAATAATAATTAAATAACATAAGCTCTTCCCTGCTGAAAAAAATGACTAGCTAAAAGCAGCTAAAACAAACTTGACCAGCCTGGTTTAAGCTGGACATAGCTGGTATTGGCTGGGCTCCCAGCCTGGCTAGGCTGTTCAAGCTGGTTTTAGCTGGTCATCTTCCAGCTGGACCAGCTAAGACCAGGCTGGAAATGGCTGGAAACCAGCCTGGAAATGGCCAAAACCCCTCTAAAACCAGGCTTGTCGACCAGCTAAAACCAGCCAACCATCCTAGGCTGGTTTAAACTGGATTTTTTACCAGGGTTAGTATACTTTTGCTGTGTTTGTGTGTTTAAAAATGATGTTAGAATTTTTTTCTCCTACATGGTACCATTGAAATGTCACATTTATTGGGCCTATATGAGACTACTACTAATGATTATAATACACCAGTATTATACCATTAATAGTAGTGGTAGTAACGATAACAACTTTGTATAAGAATAGTAATAGACAACCAGTTTAAAGTCACTAAAATTGCTACAATTTTCTTAAATAAAGGTTCATTAAGCAAATTGTGCCTCACGGGATCAAAAAGCGACAAACATGTGTACAGTAATGCTAGACAAACAGTTTAGAATAATCACACATGAAAACACGACAAAAAATGGTGAAGGAACGCAGAAAAAAGCAAAAGCAACTTAAGAAAGATAATGACTTTGACTTAAGGAGGATTTTCTTCAATTGCGCCGTTTATCTTGATGCTCCCCTAGGCATTTTGACTGTTCTCTTCTGTTGTGTCTAATCTTTGGTGGTGATTGAAATGTGTTTGCTGACTGACAAGAAGAATCTTGTTAGACTGTACTCAAACATAGCAGCGCTCAAGCCAAACACACTGCAAAAAAACTTATTTCTAGCAAAAATCTTGTAGTAAAAATAACATGCTATGCCAGATTGGATTGTAAGATTGTTTCCAGCCTTGTATTTTTAAGACTTTATTTTAGCTGTAATAAATATATATTTTTTTTAAGTTTGCCTATTAAAAAGCCTCAATAATCATATTTATTTTTATTTTAGCTGCAGTAACTTATTAAAGGGTCACGAAACACCAAAACACATTTTTTGAGCTGTTGACAGTCATATATGTGTCCCACGCTGCTATAAACACTATTAGGACACATATATTGCACTAAAAAGTGAAAATTGGTTGTTTTTGCGTTATTTTGAGCAAATTCGTTCTTCCGGTTTGAAACGAATTTTTGAAGCTACGTCACGGCCATGAGATACTTAGGTGTAAATCCAGCAGTACAGTGGCTGTCTGTCTTTTCTAGGGCGTTCTGACGTATCTGAGTGCGCAGTATTAATTCATGAGAAGACGTGCTTCAAACCAATCAGCGCGCTCTATTGTGTATGACGCGAAACTTCATTAATATGCATGATAGCTCCGGAGACTGTTTACCAGTTTACAGCGTTCAGACGGCAGAGAGACGCCACGTTGTGTTGCCAAAACAAGTGAAAGTACAAGAATTTCAAGACAAGAGTCGTAGGTGTTATTAGTGTGTTGCAACGAAGGTTTTGTTTTCATTTTCCCTTTATGGGAGAGCAGCTGGACTCACGTGTGGATTACAGTGCACGCGACACGCGACAGAAACGCGTTTGTAAGGAACATTTTTACACGAGAGCTTTTTCTCATCTGGAAATGGTGAAATCCGGATTTGCCGCTCGTCTACTTTTAATAAAAAGACACAGCTCCAGTTTGATTGTCTACAGATTTGGTAAGTGTTTGCAGTGCAGTGCCCTTTGTTTAAATGCTACTCTCCGAGTGTAAACATGTAAACACAAACTATTTCCGTCGTGCAGGATTTTCGCCGCATTTTGTGACAGGATAGTCTATACACACACGGCTTTCTGACGCTACCTACCGAGTACATAAGTTACAGAGAAATGCGGAGGATTTTTTTCTCTTATTCGCCGTATCAAATCAGCCTCTGTGTGTTTGTTTTTCCTGTCAAACTTAGCGCGTCCCTTCTATGCAAAATCTTATCCTCTTTCCCTCCCCCGACACTCCCACACTCCCAGAGCTGGACACGCCCAACTTTCCTGACTTTTTTCAAAACAGAGTTGTGAAAACACCCTGCTGAGACAGGGGGTTTCGTGACCCTTTAAATAAAAAAGAGCTTTAACGTATACTTATTCTTTAGTGAGCAAAACATACGTTCCGTTATATATTTTTTTTTACAGTCCACACAGCCCTATCCCTGTTTCAATAACGCCGTTTTTTTTATACAGTTTGGCTGTCCGTCTATGTTAACCGCAAACAACGTAAACAGTACTGACCAGGGTGAAGATTTTCTGAAGCTCCGAGTACAGTGTGGTCTTGTGGCCACTAACTCTGGAGTTTTTGCCTCACGACATTTTCTTCTGTCTGATTGGTCAACATGGCTGGGTTCACAGCAAATGCGGAAGACACGCTCGAGTTGAATTCCATGCATTTGCAGCAAACACGTCACGCATTAAGTGACGTTCACACCATGGGATGGTATTGTTCTCAAGTTTGCATTGATTTGTATGCAATTTACTTGTGCAAATACTTAATTCTGTGTTTGATGAACCTAGCATAAAAAAGTTTTATCGGCAACTGCTGGTTTGACATGCTATTACCATTCATCATGTTGCATTTTTGCATTTTCATGTGGAATTTTTTATTTTTTTAATCAAGGCAGGGAAAACTATTTGTAAACATACCTGTTTAAGTGTGGACATGGTCTAAGCTAGGGCTGAGCGATACAGCAAAAAATTATGACGATATAATGTTTAATAGCATTCGGTATCAATAATTATTGAATATAATTTCACAATCTCTTTAGGAATTTTATGATTTTTAATCTACTTTACTTTATTTTAATTTACCAACATTTCTAAGGTAAAAAAGACTCGTAAACTTGATCAATAAAATGTTACAAAGTGTGTGCAACGGTAAGGTAAACACTGAGTAATCAAAGCAAACCTTAGGGTAATATAATATATAATATACAGTATTATATAATATATAATTATACAGTAAACCTCAATCTCTGTAGACAAAAAAAAAAAATACGATAATCAAATCTGAGATTTCAAGTAAAGGAACCAACCATCATTATTCAAAAACATACTGCAACATTACAAATTGTGAAGTTGAATGACTACATTACCCCTTTGCTAAAAAATCTTTCAGATGGGGAGCTAGTGGCTGGGATGCACAAGAAAAGAAACCAAAAAGCCACTCTGGTGACATCCTTACATCCTTTTTTATTTACAATCTCCTCACTGCTGCTAGCCATGGCACTCATTTTCACGTGTGGTTTTATTCTGACCTGAGGTGGTAATGACGAAAAACTTTTGCGTCCGATCACGTTGCATCTAAAAGAAAGTGAAAAGCGCGAGCGCATAGTTTCATTCACCATTTTTAATGCACTTTTTGTGCATGTATTCTCAGAGGATGACAAACGGACAAACCACTTGGGTGCGCTGTGTTTGAGGTAATTAGTTTGAAGTATTACCAAAATGTGTATATTCCATATTTTAAAGTGTGAAGCAGATTGGTTAGTGCTACTTGCATGAATCAAAGTGCGCACACAAGATTGAGATGTTTTCAACTATGTGCATCTGGAAAATGTGAGCACATCATGTGCGCCCCGCTGCCTATTTGTGCGCGCAAGCCTTGCAGCTTGATTAGAAATACCCCTAAGCTTATTGGCCTTCCTTTCAAGGTGCGTGCTCAGCAGCCACTTTTTAATAAAACTATATCGCTTCATACCAGACTTTTTTTTTATCGTTATTGACAATCGTGTTCAGTCAATAAATACAGATACCATTTTATCGGTCCAGCGCTAGTCTAAGCTTCAGTACATTTTGAGAAGCAACAAGTAATAATATTGCATTGCAACTACTGTCAGTTCTTTATCTGAATAAAGAATTGTGTACAATATACATGTATGTGTGATCTTGATTTAATCCACACCATAATCTTGTTTTAAGATGAAATGCTTTGGCTTATTTTAAGACAGAATAACAATTCTTAAATTAAGATGAATTATCCAGTTTAGGAACTCTAGTTTTAAGACCTTTTCACACAAAATAAGAAAAGCATATTGACCTCATTTTTCATGTACAAGCTGGCGCAGCCATTAGAATATTTTTGGCTCGACACTTCCGAACTCATTCACTGACATTGATTTTTTCTACGTTAAAAACAGCTCTCTATGCTGCTTTGTGTTGCAAACTGATATTTTCTTCAAGAGTTCACACTTAGTTGATGATTGGTAATAAAGCATGTTTGGCATACTGTCTGAGAAGAGGAGGAGTGGGAGTGGAAAAAGGAATTCTTCAAGACGAAGAAGTTAGTATTCATCTGATTGGCGCAATTATGCGGAGCTGATGCAGGACCAGCTGTGATCAATCATAAGCACATGATCCTCTCGAAATTATTTTATAAATAAACCACACTTATTATATTCTTCTTCTTTTATGTATAGTCAACTACACACTTGTTTTTAGAGCATGTAGTCTGATCTTTTTTGGGCATGAGCGCACTTTTGCATTGCAGAATAAGGTCAATAGTTTAAAAACTACTTTTACGATGATCAGGCTAAAAACACGACTTAGAATTTTGTGTTATAATATAATGTATTATACAAGAAGAAGGGACGCAGTGTTAATGCAGATGTTTGGACCTGTAACCCTGAACCAGGATGACATTTCACTAATGACCATTGCTGGCAAACAACTTCAGCATAGCACAGGCAGATTGCTATATTCACGACGCTGGCGAAAGGGATGTTTGCTATCGAGGATTATGCTGAACGGAGACTTTTAGCCCCTCATCTTCTCGCTGAGCCCTCCTGAATTTGTAGGAATCGATCAGGGGCTCAAGCACAGCGACACAGTCACTCCATCAAATGGCAAAGTCGCAGCTCTGCAGATTCCGAGCGTTTGATCCTCCGCTTTTAAACACTCGTGAGACTAACTGGTAGAGAGGCGGTGATTGATTGCGAGGAACTTTATAAACAGCTTTGTTTATCAAGGCCTCTACGAGAAGCAGCGATATATGTTGAGGTGTTCGGTGTTCGGGTGCAGGGGAAAGGAGCTGAGCTGTAATTACTTCCAGGATATTAAGTCCTCCATGCTTTTCCCTGTCTCTTTTGGGATAAATCGTCGCTGCCTCTCGTTGAGCGAGCTTCCTGCAACAACAGTGACACTCTATCATTAAACTGTATTAAAGCACATTTACAGGCAGGAGGGTTGCTCTTCATTCGAGACCCGCACGTATGACGATTAATCATTAGCGGCGGGTTCTCCTCTAGAAGCTCTGGTGTGGACAAAATTACAAGTTCTCTGATAAATGTGCCAGGTTCTCGATTAATCAGGACCAGTTCATTTCGCCTAATCCTTCAATGCAACCGTCCTAATAGAGTCAACACTATAACTCAATAACGAGATGGCAAGGAAAATATCTGCGCTGCTATAAATCTCCAGAGATGGCTTTCTTGAAATTGCATGCAAATTCACCTCTGACTAACAGTAATCTTGCACTGTGCAAAAAACAAAAACACACACAAAGTAGAAAAAAAAACGAAACTAATAATGAACTTAGCGAAGCCCCCAGGAGGGATCAAAATATGACATTGTCGCTTTGAGTTAATTTCAAGTCAAACCAGGCCCCAAACAAAGCGAAAACTTTCGATCCACAAACAATTAGATAGCGAATCACACTCAATTACAGCTCGCTGTGAACTGTTTCAATCCAATATGCATGTAAAATGGGACGTTAATTGAAAAAGTGCTTGACATTTGCGCAGGATCAGCAGCAGGAAGACAACACGGAAAGCAGGATTTTTTCTTGTTCTTGAAACTGCAAAAATTTGGAACTGCCTCCGACTGACTGTCTGCTCATTAACACGTAACTGCCAGCATTTACATTAAAAAGCGCATATTCAGTATACAGAATGTAAAAAGAGATAAAGAGGAAGGAAGTTTACACACATTCAAACTTATAAACATGTTTTACGACAGGGATGGATTTCAAGACAGCAAATAGCATTAGTTATTGTTATATTGTTTGTGTGGCTTTCAGTGGTCATGTATGTTTCATGGCATTTACTGTACATCTTGAATCAGTTGTTATCTTAATATTTAAGATCACAATTGAATCATTTTTGTAGTTGATTTATTTATTTAGTGTGTGGATCTCCATTAAATTCTTTTTATGATAATTATTCATAATACGTATTATAATCTCTTGTTTGATTACACTAACTAATGTTAACACAAATAATAATAATAATAATAATAATAATAATAATTCCCTATATTTATATAGCGGGGCAACCCAGTGGCGCAGTAGGTAGTGCTGTTGCCTCACAGCAAGAACGTCGCTGGGTCGTAGGTTCGAACCTCGGCTGGGCTGGGTCAGTTGGCGTTTCTGTGTGGAGTTTGCATGTTCTCCCTGGGTTCGCGTGGGTTTCCTCCGGGTGCTCCGGTTTCCCCCACAGTCCAAAGACATGCAGTACAGGTGAATTGGGTAAGCTAAAATTGTCCATAGTGTATGAAGTGTGAATGTGTGTGTGGAAGTTCCCAGAGATGGGTTGCGGCTGGAAGGGCATCCGCTGCGTAAAATCGTGCTGGATAAGTTGGCGGTTCATTCCGCTGTGGCGACCCCGCAAGGGACAAAGCCGACAAGAAAATGAATGAATGAATTTATATAGCGCTTTTCTGGACACTCAAATTGCTTTACACATTTTTGGGGGGAATCTTCAGATACACCACCAGTGTGCAGCATCCACCTGGATGATGCGATCGCAGCCATATTGCGCCAGACCGCACACCACACACCAGCTGATTGGTGGAGAAGAGACAGAGTGATCAAGCCAATTATGATATGGGGATGGTTAGGAGGCCATGATGGACAGAAACCGGTGGGCAAATTTGGCCAGGATGCTGGGGTTAAACCCCTACTCTTTTTCGAAGGACATCCTGGGATTTTTAACGACCACAGAGTTTAAGGACCTCGGTTTAACATCTTATCCTGAAAGACGGCACTCACTGAGCAGTATAGAGTCCCCTTCAATATACTGGGGCATTAGGACCAACACAGACTGCAGGTTGAGCGCCCCCTGCTGGTCTCACTTACACCATTTCCGGCAGCAATAGCTTTACCATGTGGGAACCCGTTCCAGATACTGACATGCTTAGCATCAGTGGGTGACCATGTGAAAGTTGCAGCGAGCTAGCTGCCAGCATGAACTATGGACATGAACTATAAACAACAATGATTTTCTCTCACACTTCCACTTAGGGACTAAACAAAGGCCACCGATGTGAGTGTGTACACTGAAACTCAAAAATGCAAGAGTAAACTAAACAAAAAAATCTTAAAAACAAAAATCCTTGGGTTTATTTTTTGGGTTTGATGCGCCACATTAAAAAGCTGACCAACCAATGAGATCGACTTTTTGTTTACATGCCTTGAGCTGCTGAATTTACAGTAAAACAAACATCACTTGGTGGAGGTCAAGCACAAAATGGTCTTGCCGAGAACGCAGGAATTGCAGATCAATGCAGAAGGATTCATTCAAACAGGGTGAGTTTCATTTCACTTCATTTAAAATGAAACTTTTTTTCTACAAACTTTTGGCCATGAGTTTTTGTGCTGTAGTCGAGGAGGTTAAAGTCACCAGGAAATGGAAGTTAAGAAGTAGCTTTGTTCCTCTATCATGATGTACAGTATATAATACTAAAACGGTCCTGAAATCAGAAAAAAAAAGTATAGGGAGGAAGACGGTTGTAGCTAACAAAATGAAAAAGACTGACAAATGAAAGAAGGCAGAGCAGAAATGAGATATGCACTGATGGCTCCGCCCTGAAGACATTCCATGTGACCAGAAGTGAAGAAAAGTCGTTTCAAGGGGGGAGAGAAGATTATTTTACTATAAACAGAAGGAACTTTAAACTGAAGTGGAAACGTTTATGAACAAGGACACAATTACACACACAAAAAAAAAGCAAAACATGAGGGAGGCCACTTTTTTCTGCTCAACAAGCGAATGTCAGAAGTGTAAATCTGCATAGTGTCACCTGTTTTTTCCATTAAGAGCCATTTAATGTAATGGAGTGATTTGACACATTTATCGCCAGTGAAATTTAGCAAAACACATGTCGAAAAACACAATGCTATTAAGCAGCTTGATAATAAGCGTTAGCAAAATCAGTCCTGCTGTGTTTGAGCCGTGACCTTTTTTGTGTATTTCACAGTGCATTAATAATGATGAAAATAATATTAGTGCCAATAAAGTACTGTTCATTATTAGGTCATGTTACCTAATTGGCCATGTTACCTAAGTGATAACAAATGAAACCTTATACATAGAAGCTACAGATATTGTGCTGCAGTTATCATGAGTTTAATTTCTAAAAACGTACATCCTCACTCATTTATCATTGGTTATGGTTCCTGAGATGTTGTTCAAGATATGTTTAGAATTATGCAAGGTTTTATGCGAAACGCAGGATTTGATGAGCTTAATGTATGCAACTGCCCACACTCAATCATTTGAACATCCATGCAATTTGCACCTTGTTTGTAATGGAACTGTTTATTATGTACTGTACATGACTAATCTGAGCAGACTTAAGAGTTGAAAACAAGATAACACTTAATTTTGTCACAATTCACACTATTTACAAACAATAAAGTAAGACTATTAGCTTAAAAATGACTAATTAGCTACTTATTAATAATTGGTAATATAGAAGTTGGTTTTAGGTTTTGGGTAGGATTAGGGATGTAGAATTTGATTATACTTTATTACTTCTAATAAAGACTTATTTTTCTACCCTAAATGAATTCATGTTTTATTAATATGAAATGATGGTCACACTTTATTTTGATTGTACGTTTGTTGAATTTAAGTTACATTGCATCTACATGCCAACTAATTCTCATTAGATTATAAGTAGACTGTTGTGTTGGGGTTAGGGTTAGTGTAAGTTGACATGTAATTGCAAAGTTTCTTATAGCCAGTTAAATGTCTGTTGAAGGACTGTTAAACATCAGTATCAACAGATATTAAGCAGACAGCCTACAAATACTTAAATGGACCATCAAAATAAAATATTACCCAAATAATTTGTATGTTACTTGTAAATACTGTGAAAAACCTGTTGAATATAATAATTTTCAACAATTCTGTTTAGTATTATAAGTGATGCAAACAGGCTTCTATTTCTCAAACCCTTCTGTAACCTGGTACTAAAGTTAATTTGGCACAGTGGATGAAAATATTTTGTGTTCTGCCACTTTAGCACTTGATGAAATGAAGAATCTCACTCGAGAACACAAGTTTAAAGTTGCATTAGCTGAGAAGTTTGAGCGGTAAGCCAATCAGCCACATGCCCCCTAAGAGCCCGCACAACAAATTAAGAGTTTGTCTGCTTGCAGTTATTCACACAGACAGCGAATCCATTTAGTTTCGGCTGTTTGAACCACCTGAGGTGGAACGAGACAAAACATTAGGAGCTGATAGTTGCCGCTTTTTAATTTAGCAGCATAATGAATGTAACAAGCGTGAACCACCCTGCTTCCCCTTAGAGTTCTTTTTTTGCCATTTCTTTTACTTTTATTCATCCAGTCATTTTTAAAAGACAAGAGAGTAGTGAAGATAAAATATATTTTGCATTTATTACATTTGTAGAGGGGTTATTGAATATACCTAGGGTAAAACTAAATATTTTTATTTTCTGAGGTACAAGCAAGACTATAGAATACACAAGACGTGTCACTCGTATAGTTTTGAATGGGGAAAAGTGTAACGGTCAATATGGCGAATGAAGCCCCGCTTTCTTGTACAGGTGCCAATCAGTTATTGCTATAGACCACAGGTGTCAAATCCAGTTCCTGGAAGGCCACAGCTCTGCACAGTTTAGCTTTAACCTGAATTAAACACACCTGATCAAACTAATTGAGTCCCTCAGGCTTGTTTGAAATCTTCAGGTAAAGTGTGTTTAATTAGGGTTGTGTAGAGCTGCAGCCATCCAGGAACTGGATTTGACACCTGTGCTATAGACTGATGAGTCTTTGGGTGAGGGGCTCAAACCAGACATAAATATATATATATTATATATATAATATATATATATATATATATTATATTATATATATAATATATAATATATATATTATATATATATATAAATATAAATATATACATATATATATATACATATATATGGCAAAACTGGTGGCATCTTGGCAGCTGCACGCTTGACTTTTCTCAGTTCATGGGCAGTTATTTTGCACCTTGGTTTTTCCACACGCTTCTTGCAACCCTGTTGACTATTTTGAATAAAACGCTTGATTGTTCAATGATCACGCTTCAGAAGCTTGGCAATTTTAAAAGTGCTGCATCCCTCTGCAAGATATCTCACTATTTTTGACTTTTCGGAGCCTGTCAAGTCCTTCTTTTGACCCATTTTGCCAAAGCAAAGGAAGTTGCCTAGTAATTATGCACACCTGATATAGGGTGTTGATGTCATTAGACCACACCCCTTCTCATTACAGAGATGCACATCACCTAATATGCTTAATTGGTAGTAGGCTTTCGAGCCTATACAGCTTGGAGTAAGAAAACATTTATAAAGAGGATGATGTGTTCAAAATACTCATTTGCGTAATAATTCTGCACTCCCTGTATATATATATATATATTACTTCTCAGAGCACTAATATTTGCTTTGTATCATTAGTACTTCATGCGTCTATTGCCTCTTCTTGTTGAATTGCTGAATGCTTCCTTAATTGTAAGTCACTTTGGACAAAAGCATGTGCTAAATGACTAAACGTAAATGTAAAGTAGGTGTGAATGAAGCACAGAAATAACCAAAGCATCATCCAGATATTATTCGTATTCATGTCCAGCAAGCATGGCTCAACATTATTAATATCAAAACTAATGAAGCCAGTATGAAGGTGTTCATCAAACAAAGGGAACAAGCTCATTTCATGGACACAGTAATATAAATATATAACCCCGTTTTAATTAAGCCTCACATTTGTGTATGGTGGACATAATAATTGCACATAACTCCATGTTTTCCGCTTCATGTGCAGTAGAGATAGCTGTGGTCTGCCCTCGGGTCTCGCACAAAGGCGGGTACTTGTGAAGTCAACACTCTTCCAAAGATAGCTGGTATTGGCGCACACACATATTAACTGCTCCTTTGTGATTCAACTAGCTCCCGTTCTGCCGTAAACTCCATTTAAATCAACCCATTAAAACTCCAAAGTGGAAGATTGATTTCTCCGATTCCTCCTTCCATCCACACATAAAGACGCTATCAGAGCTCACACCCGACTGCGCCTCAGTGGTTAGAGAGACTCTATGGAACGTTAAAAGGATTCAGACGCAGGTTAGACCGCAAAGCATAATAGCAACAGCATGAACTTGTGTTTATTCAGAGTTGACTTTCTATGTCCTGAAAACTGATGTCAATATACAAGGCGCATCTTCTATCTTTTAAAGGCATCGTCTTCAATGCAAACCTGTTCCAAAGAGTCAGAGAGTAACATTACTAAGATACCTCTGGCTAAAATCAATTGCTGATTCACACATATTTTAAATTCTAGAATGTTCTGCAACAAGAAAATGAAAAAAAAAATTGTACATTATTTACTCAGATTTTTGTCATGGCTTACAATAGATTCTCATAAATTCTGTATTGTTTCTCAACTGTACATCTTCTGGTTATAGTTTACTATAAATGTTTCATCAAAGATGGCGACCAAATTAATTTATTCCATGGTTCTGTTGAAATTTTTGATTCTGATTGGCTGGAAGGTGTGCAATAAAACCACTAATGCACAGGTACACTGTAAAAATCCACTGCAAAAGAAAATATTTTGACTTGTTTCATGATCAAATATCTAAAAATTCTTGAATCAAGAAGCATTTTCTAGACAAGTAAAACATATTGTCTTGTTTTCAGAAATAGTAAGTCAAAAAAAATTTTCTTTAAAACAGGCAAAGTAATCTGTGAATGGGATAAGCAAAATAATCTTCTAAGTGAAAACATGACTTTTGATTTAATTCTGAAAACAAGACAATTTTAATAAAGATTAATATTAAGGTTCCGAAAATACTTCTTGATTTAAGAATTGTTTAGATATTTGGACTAGAAACAAGACAAAAACACAAAGTAAATATTTTTTTTGCAGTGTACTTCCAGTCAGTTTTGATCACAATAAATTTGATTCCGGAGCCTTCATGGCCAAAAATATTAGCGAGGAGGTAGCTAACACATGTTACTATGAGCTATTAGATATGCCCATGTACAAGATTTCCCTCTCATTCACACTCTTTCTCTGACTCTCCTTGTGACTGGTTCAAAAGGGGGAGATCTAAAGTGTCATATCTGATGAATATTTGGTCAAAAATATTGTGTTTTACTTTGTCTAAATCTTGGCAAAAATTAAACCTCTGCCTAAAAATCCATTTCGCAACAAGCGTTTTTTTGCCTCCACGTTGTACATTTAAAATTTTTTAACACAAGGCAATCTATTGATTGCCCCTTACATACAGCACATAAATCATATTTACAAGTTTCTGTGTGCTTCTGACAATAGTTTTATGAAAAGAAATAGCAATATTCATAAACACTACACCGTATTTAAAATAGTGATTAAGTGTACAGGTGTGCTTTGATTTATTCATTTTATTTTCATAACATTGGCAGTTTTAATTTTAAAGACTAGATTATATTTGTGTTGTTGCATTATAGTATGAGAAATGCATAGTAATAAAATATACTTGGTAAAATTTAATACTATGGTCATTATCTATTTAATAATGTGACTGCTACCAATAAACAGACTATCGAGGAATTTATGATTTTTGAGAAGTTAATGCAAACATTTTTATAGTTCTTTTTCAATTGCTGCAGATTTTTGCCATGTTTTGGCCAGTCAAGACAAATTTCTGCCATGTAACAGAGCACCATCTGCATAGTTTTACAATGAAAAACATTATAGTGTTTGCAAATAGAATGTCCAGTGTTAGCCTTGAACTGAAAACAAAAGTTTCTCATTTGGTGTGCGATGTGACATTATCTAAATGCATATTCAAAGCTGGTTTGAACTAGGTCACGCGAGTTGTTTCACTTGCAAAACTTCTCACACACACACGCACGCACGCACGCACGCACGCACGCACACACACACACACACACACACACACTTAGCATTTATTTTTTAAACAGTTGGTTACATTTTCAAATATGATAAAGCAGGGTTTAGTGGCAAACTCTTGTTTCTCTCAGTGTTTCCTTTATATAAATGACAAAGATCAATGGTTCCTTAGGTAAAAAGAGATGTGTAAATGGGTGTATTTTTCAAAGCAAAACAATAAAAGAAATGCAAAAACTAGTCAACTAGTCATTTTAGTCAGATTTTTTTTTTGGTGAGAAATCCAACAGGGACTGAATAAAGTATATATTTTGGTATTCTAGTAGGCATCCGAGACAACGGGACTCCAAAAAAGTGAAACAAAATCCCATCGATAAAGAGAGTAAATTGGTAATCACAGACAAAAGAGGGATGAGGTTCTCGGGCCGTTAGCTGCACCAAAGGTTTTCTCATTACGTGATAAACAAACCCCTAATGAGAGCTCATTTGCTGCATATTGCCCTCACTAAATGGCATCAGGGGTTGACATTTGGCTGTCTGTAACCTGCCGCGGCACTCAGCAGGGAAGACGCGGGCAGCTCATAGTCAATGCTCAACTGTACATGGCCTTGCCCTCTAGTTTTTATTTAGATCTATTCAGGTCTTGATGTGAATCTCAGGGCAAAGAGAGAGAGAGAGAAAAAAAGTAATTAGTATTTCCAATACAATGCATTGAATAACAGGAGCTTAGAGCACAGACAGCGGCAGCCATTATGCCTCCATGCTCACTTACCCAAGCATTATGGCTTTTCATCAAAACACACCAGCATCCAATTTATTTTCTTTCAGTGTGTTTTGCCTTATTCTTGCTTCAAAAGAACGGTCTCGTTGGGTGCAGAGTCTAAATTGGAGCTTCTTTTTTAATTATCAAATGTGGAATTGATGCAGCAGACGTTGATACTTATGGAGGGCAAGAACTTCACCACTGAGTACAAAGTTTGGGATAGTTAGATTGAATTGCTTAGCAACTTCTGGTGAATTCCCGTAATAACTGTGGACGCAAAAATAGCTTTCTCTTATTGTGTACTGATTATTTAATTGATAACAAAAATAAATGAAAAGAAATGTTTTGTGCTTTGCCAATTCTTTTTTAATATATCACATAAATAGCAATTTTTTTAATGTTAGGGTTTTTAAAAGGACATTTTGTACTAAGTTTTGTTTTGAAACATATAAGGCCCTATCATACACCCAGCGCAATATGGCGCAAAATGTGTTTGCCTCAAAGTGTTGCTATTTTCAGATCAACGCAATCCTAATTTTCCCATTTTGCGTCACGTTGCTTAAATAGCAAATCCATTTATGCTGCTTTGTGGACTCATGGGTGTTCCGTTCTAAAATAGAGGTGTGTTAAGGTGCATTGTTGGTGCGTTGCTATTTTGAGAAACTGAAATAGACTGTGCAAAAGACCGGCTGAAAGCAGGTCTAAAGTCCAGCGCAGAGCACGTTAGTTGTGCGCCTTAAATGCGTACACATTGTTTAATACACACAAGATGTACAGCAACACGCAAATATTTTACATATGAAAAAGAATTAAAGGATTAAAATATTACAACAATTATTACTTTCTACATAAATATAAAAACCACTGCCTCTATGCCTTCTTCATCTCGGAGGGCTTTTTTCAGTTTATTCACGACAACTTGTTTTTGTATAACGTTATTATTAGTAGTAGTATTATTATTTATTACATGCGTATTTATATTTGTTTTATTAAAAACAAGCTTAAATTTGTTTTGGACCATATTGGGCATAGCACGTGTGTATAACTTCGTTATTATTGTTTATTTATTCGTTGGCAGGAAACAATCTGAATTTAGAAATCGTTTTGAAACAAATCTTTGCGCTTAACATAAAAATGTAGGCTAATGGAGTGGAGTGAGTTTCCACCGTTTCCTTATCCACGATAAATACAGTATAATAAAAGTAAAGAGTAAAGAGGCTGAATGGAGGAAGCTCATTCTTTATCCTTGCGCTGCAGATGCTCTGTTTAACTGTTTTCTCACTAGTGAAGCAGTTTTTCCACTTACAAAGTGTGCCATGTAAATAGCAAATGCACCATGGCGTGACGCAACTGACTCTTAAAGGGAATGGGAGATGAGAGTCTGATTGATTTAATGCACGTTATGCTCAAAACTCACCCATAACATATTAAGAGAATAAGCACAACCCTCTTAGACTATGTGCAGCAAAGTGTTTTTTTTCCATACTTAAAATATCAAAAGTGGATTCGAAAACACCCCCTTAAAACTTTTGCGCCATGCACTTTAGACTTTGCGCCTAGATTCTTAAAATAGAGCCATACACAGAACCAGCATATTCAGTAAAATGTTTGCTAAAGGTTGCTTGAAGGGAAGTTCATAAGACTTTTATAATCATAAAAAGACACATGTAATGAATATGAAGGAGATTTTATGCATGGATATAACAACTGTTATTACTGTTATTTGATCATTTTAAATGCAAAGATGACATTTTTGAGATGGCTTTGTTATGACAGCTTGACACACAAATACATCACAACCTGTCATTGTCTTTATGGCATCTTGACATTCACAAAACTACAATACTTGTCATAAATCTGTCATAAACATGATTGTCATGAGGCCATTATTATTAACAATAAGTTTCTGATATTTTATATATTTATATAATATAATATTTTTCTGATATATATACATATACACAGTATATATTTCAAATGGAACAAACTGAATTTGTCATTAAAACATCTCATTATAGTGTCAAATAATTCTATAACAGGATCATTATTTTTGGCAAATTATATTTATACCACTTTAAAAAACCATTGAATAATGACACTGCTATAACATTCATGATAATTATAATGGCCATCATGTTTATGACAGATTTATGACAAGTTATGCTGTCTTGGCAATGTCAAGTTTTCAAGTGTTTATAAAGACAAAAGACAAAGACAAAAGGTTATGTATTTATGTTAAGTTGTCATAAAGACATCTTAGTCAATGTCACCATCACTTTTAAAGCAACAACATAGTAAATAACATTTAATTAAATTTGTCATAAGCATGCATAAACTCATATTGATTACATGTGTCATGTCATGATTATACAAGTTTCAGTCTTCATAACATGACAGTAACACAGATGTGTATAAAAACATTCGATAAAAGTTTGGCAGGGTGATCACTCGAATGCAATTTTCATGCCATTTAGTCAGTAAATCCAGTGCTAGTAAACCTCCAGGACATGCTTTCAGAAGGAGTAGCTTTTAGTACATACATAGAGTCATAGTACACTCACTAAGAAGCTACACTAATCAAATTTGAAATAGATTTAATTGGATAATTAAATTGAGATAAACATTTTGTAATGATGGCAGCTGGTTTTTCTATGAACTACAATTTATAGAAAGTGTTAACAATGTGGTGTTAAAACCAAATGTGGAGCACCATGTCACTAGCTCTAGTTTACTCACAGGATGTTATCCTCCCAACGTGAATGTTTCACTAGAATTTATTCATTTAAACTTGCATGGTAGAAACAAATGGGGTAAAATCCATGTGTTTTTCGCAGCAAACACATGGCCCAATCCACGACATTCAAGCCATTTCGAGATAATTTGCACATTTGCACCTACTTTGTATAAAATTTACTCTTGCAAATACTTATTCTATGTTTGATGTGAACCCAGCATAAGTGTAGTTCTGCACGTAAAAAGCCCACATATAATAACATTTATTTACTCCAAACTCACTTCAATAAACTTTTTGAAATAAATCCTTCTGTGAGATGATTTAGTAGTCACATGATTATTAGTCGTGCTGCAATAATGAAAGCCATTAAATCTTCAGTTAATAATGTAAAGCTATGTGGATTTCTGGGTTTCTTCTTCAGTGGTATTTGGGGTTTTTGCATAGAGCGCCCTCTGGCATTCTGGAGGAGATTTACAATTGATCACACAACTTTGTTTCCCTGATAAGATGTGCATGACAATAGAAATTGTGCTCAATTGTGCTTTGTGATTTAATTTCAATTAATCACCCAGCCCTATGTAAATGCTAAAAATGAATTTTTTTTTATGAAAATATTATATTTATTTTGATAAAATGTTCCATTTCACAATAAAAACAGTTCCCTGTCAGCAGCAGAGATGACAATACATCATGTGTGCATTTTGAAGAGTGTAGGAAGAGTAAAAATATGTCAGACTGGTTCATACAGCAGGTTTCCACGAGGGCGCTGTGGTATAGTCCTTTTAACCTTTACTCTGTCCCAGTAAAGATTTTCCCCCTGCTTCAATACTCATTAATTGCCCTCCTGCCAAGAATAGAAGCCATTACAAACGCCCAGAAATACCAGGGGGTCAGACAAAAGTCATAGTGAAACATGACACACCTACTACTCCGACATGTTAATAAGCCTGCATTGATAGCTACATCATTTATACTGTTATAATAAAAAAAATGAAGAGGAAGACAAAGAAAAAAAATATTCTGGTCATTATTTACTTAATAATAATCATAACTAGTTTGACTAAATAGTTATGTACTCCATACAAAGAATTTAAGTTCCTAAAATTGTTATTTTTAGTTTATTTATATATATATATATATATATATATATATATATATATATATATATATATATATATATATATATATATATATATATATATATATATATATATATATAAAATTTGGCAATAACAATTACATTTAAGTGTGTTTCAGCTAAAGCTTCAGGAGAGTTTGAAGAATGTTCAAATGGATAAATGATTACATTGTGTTCTTTTTATTTTTAAAGCCCAGCTGTCCTTTGCAGAAAAAAAAGACATCATAAGGATCTTCTTTTGCATTCCACATAAGAAAGCAATTCAAAAACTAAATTGTAATAAGGATAAAAAAATCCATTCTTTAGTCATTATTTAAGATTTTTATTTGTTCATTTTCAAGGGTCATTTACTGTTATGCTTGTTAAGAAACACTCGTTCTCTCTTGAAATCCATTTCATACTGCCATACAGTGTGCAAGATATACTTGAAAAATAACCCAAATATTCCTCCCAACAATCCGTCTCTCTCTCTAGTTAATGTTCTCCTCAAGAATGGCATGCATAACTCCTTAGAAAATATGGGTATTTAGGTATTTTCTTGGAAGCTAGTCTTAATGAGAACAATTCCCAAAAAAAAGCCTTTTTTTTGTTTGAAACCACAAAATACGAAAGGCTAAATTGAGTGAAATAAAGAGAGAACAGAAGCCAGAGTTCTAAAAACAAGACTACTAATTTTCACTAAGCTTCATTTGCTGGGATAGAAGAGTACCGAAGAAAATCATACTCAAGTAAAAGTACTTGCAAAAAAGAAAAAAGAA
This sequence comes from Danio kyathit, assembly GCA_903798195.1. NCBI lineage: Eukaryota > Metazoa > Chordata > Actinopteri > Cypriniformes > Danionidae > Danio > Danio kyathit. The sequence goes on from LR812522.1 coordinate 32,729,220, forward strand.
AAAGTAGTCCAAGTAGAGTAACTGTTGTAAATACTACTTAAAGTATAAGTAAAAAGTAGCCCTACTAAAAGTACTCCAAAGTATACCTTGCATATTAAAAAGTAGCTTAAGTTTGATGTATTTACATGAGAAACATCGTAATTAGAGAAAAAAAAAAAAAATCTAGCTGTGACGATATGTTAATCCTTAGGTTATGTACTTTGTACCCTGACTAACAAGCTATGAGTGTCCAGCATTTGGTGCCGCAAACCAAGTTAAAGACAAAATTCATTTGTAGTGTAATTTGAAAACGTAATAGTCTGTAGCGCATTTATCCATCATTTAAGGCCATTTGGTGATTTCAGGCATTTTATAGTAGACATACTCCATCTTCCCATCAATGACATGCAGTCTAAATGACTAAATGACTCTCGGTCATTGTACGCAACAATTTTGTGTCTTCTTAGACACTTTGAATGCTTCCACACTGTATATTTGTTCATGCAGCACTAAGCGAATGCATGTAAAGTGTCATTTGAAAACGTAATATTCTGTAGTGCATTTAGATATCATTTAAGGCCGTTTGATGATTTCAGTCATTATACAGCAGACTAGTCTAAACAGTCTCTTGGTCAAAGACACTTTAAATGCATCAACACAGTATATTTGCTCATGGAGCACTGAGAGAATAAACGATGTATAATTTGAAAACGTAACATTCTGTAGTGCATTTTAGTTATTGTTTAAGGTTATTTGGTGATTTCAGTCATTATACAGTAGACATACTTCAACTTCCCATCATTGACGTGCTGTCTAAACAGTCTTTCGGTCATTGTGTGCAGCAATTTTGTGTCTTCTTGGACACTTTTAATGCTTCCACACTATATACAGTATTTGCTCATTTAGCACTGAGAGAATACATGTAAAGTGTAATTTGAAAACGTAATATTCTGTAGTGCATTTACTTATCGTTTAAGGCCATTTGGTGATTTCAGTCATCACACAGTAGACATACTTCATCTTCACATCAATGACATGCAGTCTAAAGATCTCTAGGTCATTGTGTGCAACAATTTTGTGTCTTCTTAGACACATTTAATGCTTCCACACTTTATATTTGCTGTAGTCTGTCTTGAGGTCGATTTGTCTGATACAAATTTTCTATGCGTGATTTGACTGGATGGCAATCATGGTTCTGGTAATTTTACTTACAGTAGCCAATCAACATAGACAAGACAAAATAAAATAGTGACTGCGGGTCGAAGGACGTTAGTGGAGTAAAAGTACTGATACAGCACTAAAAATGTAATTATACCCATTTTTTAAAACTACTTGGTGCAATTACTGAGAAAAACTACTTACAGTAGGTTACAGTATTTAAAGTATTTGTTTTTTTTGTTTTTACACCTCTGCTTATTTCTAAATAGAGATGAGACTGTCCTTCAATCTCAATTTAATGTACTCAAGAATCAAGCTTAATGCTAACTGTGGTACTTTTATTTCCTAACTTTAGCATTTAAATCTATCTAAAAAAAAATGTTGCGAGTTGCTCAACTTATTTGCTTTTGAGCAATAAAACATTTAAATAGCAATAAAAAACATAGCTTTCGTGACAGATTTATTCAAGCATACATTAAATAATAAAAACATCACTAACAAGCTAAGTAAAACATCATGAATAAGTAATATAGTACAGCACATTTATTTAGCAGAATTGTCCTCTATGCTTATTTTTTTGCCTCAAGTTAACTAATGAGCTCTGACAGCTACAGCAGTCTGTCGAGTCTCATTTAAAGGCTGTCAAAATATCATTACATTATGAGATTAAAAGAACTACATTTAAAAGCTAAGACTTGGTTTTATGAACAGCAATAAAACAAACTTAACTGGTTATTGTATGGCACAATAGGTGCAACAGAAGGTACAACAGAAGCAAAAAAAACATCACTCTTTTGGTCAATGACTTCTGTTCTACAAAATAATTGCTTTATTTTGATTCGTAAAAGACTATAGAGTCATTAGCTTAGCAATATGCTAACATTATTGTCTATTAAAAATGCATTCGAGTTGAACCATCTGTGTGTGCCTTAAGGAGTGTGGCAAATTCTCACTAATAATTTGGTTTTATTAGCATCTGCCCGTGTAGACAGAAAGGGGAACTCTCTAGGTTTTGAAAAACAGCTTGCCAATTATTTTAAGGTTGACAGAAAAAATGCAAGAAAAAAAAAAAAAAGCAAGAGCCTGCAAGGATTTTCCCTCAATCTCAATCAGAATCACTTTTATGCTCATAAAAAGAGTCAAATTTAATGTTGCATTTTCATTTTATTTTTATTTTAGTAATTAAAACGGTCTCAAATAATGTTGCGAGTTGTTTATTATTGTTGTTGAATATAAACAATTAAACGATGGCTGTAATAAAAGATCCTTTCATGACAGATTAACTCAAACATATATTAAATAATAAATACATCACTAACAACTGAAGTGAAACATCATGAATGAGTAATAGAGCACATTTATCTTGTAAACACTCCTTTTTTAGAGTAAATTTCAAGATCTGGGAGCTGCTACATTCTGTCAAGCCTCATTTGAAAAACGTAGTCAACATTGTGATTAAAATCACAGAATTTGAAAGCTAATGTTTGTTTTATCAAAACAAATGCATCTGATATTGTAGAGTAGACTGATAAATAAGTTCAGTGCTACCCACAGGTTTGAAATATGGTTTGCAAACTTGAATGCCAAAGCATTTTAGATATGTATATAAAATGTACAGCAAATGAGAAATAAATGACAGAAAATAATAAAAACAGAGGATATCTCTAATAATTACAAGATTAAAACGTGTAGATTATTTAAAGAGCCCCTATTATGGGTTTTAAAAAATGACCTTCAATGCAGTGTGTAACACAGCTCTAAGTGAAGTAAAATATCCAGCCGATGTTTAAATCTGAAACTGCACCGTGTTTATTGACTCTATAGTTTCGGAGTGACGTCGATACGGAACTCAAGCCCTGCCCATTTGTTGCGCGCACAGACCCGGGAAAATGTAACCCCCCGGCCCCACCCATAAACACTGTAGAAAAAAAGAAGAAGACAAACACTTTAGCAGATCCCGGTTGAATCAAGTTGTGTAGATGCTGTGCTCTGAAGTGTGAGGGAAAGTTAGTGTTATTTTCCCTACCCTAAGATGAGGCTGTGAACAGTCAGTGGTTGACGTTTACTTTTGCAAAAATACCTCAGCATTAATCAAGTTTCAAAATAGTTCAGTTTTTGCCACTGTGTGGATTAACACTGAATGTGTCATGGTTAAGAATAGAGCAATATGCTGGTGTTAAACTGCATTGCTTTAATGCACTCCTGCATTGGGCTCACACATATACTCTGCACTCTGACTACTTCAACAATGTTGATGAGCCGTGGTGGGCATTTCGCTTTGTCTCACACTGAACGCAGTCGACCAATCGCAATAGACTGGGTCATTGTACCAATCAACGGAGATTAGCATCGTGCTAGGAAGGGGTTTGGGAACAAATGAATCAATGAATGAATCATATGGGAGTCATTGGGATAATTAGGTAAAAATAAATGCATATTATAACACAATGAAAGTGTTTTTTGACCTTGCATGCATATCAGCCTGTTGTTGGAGACCCCCAAAAACAAAATATGACACTTTTTAATGCATAATAGGGGCTCCTTAGACCAAATGCATTGATAAACCATTACTAATGGTAAACATATATTTTGCAGCCAGATTAGACCAGTCATTTCATCCAGTATATAGTAAAGTTTTTCTGTGTTGTTTAGATTAATGAATTAATTATTTAATGTTTCTCTCGCTCTTATGCAAAAAGCTTTAGAATGCGAAAGCAAAAGCCGAATCTCAGACATTTTAGGAGATTAAGAACACGGCCGGATGAAATTTTTAAGTCCCAAAATTGTGCATCTTTGTGGCTCTGCAGAGCATGTGAGACTGTCTGTGGGAGTGTTGACAGGTCCCGAAACAGGTAAATGAGAGAAGATTTTCCACTACTTAATTGATCGCGGATGTTTGGTTATATTGGGCGGATATAAAAAAAAAAAAGGTGTAAAGGGATGATAATAGTAAGTTAACCAAAATAGTAAAAAAAGTAAAAACGTGTCACTAATTATATTTGGGCAGCCGTTAATATACCTGGGTGGCCCACCCAAGTAAAGTCTATGTGTGGGAAGCACTGAAGTTGTTCAAGTACAAATGGAATCACACTTTTGGTCAACGATATCAGTTCTAGAAAAACAATGTGCGATAATAACCGCACACTATGAATCACTTATTAGCAAATATTACTTTCACATATTTTTAAGCATTATAAAAACGAAAAACACGATAATGTTTGATCATATTACAAGTATTATGTTGTTAAATCATTAAACATGCATTGTTTTATTACATTTTACATGGTATTTTGTTATTCAGCCATGTTTAATGTTTATATATAGAGCTTAGCAATTTGTTATTTTAGCTTAGCAATATGCTAACATCTACGTGTTCCAGTTCCAGTGTTTCAAATTCTTCAAGACAATAATAATACTATATTTTTTGTCACAACTGTCACTAAACTAGACAGGAAGGGAATATTTTGGAGAGACAAAAAAAAAAAGAATAAATAGCATTGCAATGTTTTATCATATTACAGTATGTTATTAAATAGATGTTATTTTGTGCGATGGTGGTGTGGAGAGACTCTCCTCATGATTGTGAAGCGCTTTGGGTGTATGGCCATACACAAAAAATGCGCTATATAAATACACATTACATTATATTATTTTATCAAATTTTACGTTGTATTTTTATATTCAGCAATGTTCAAGTTTATATATGTAGCTTAGCAATATGCTATATTAGCTTAGCAATATGCATATATTTATATATATATATATATATATATATATATATATATATATATATATATATATATATATATATATATATATGCATATATATATTAGGGTTGGGCGATGTTGACCAATTTGGCATCGTACGATGTCTAATGTGAACATCGGCGATGGACGATGATATCGTCGTCGTAGGCGGGGTGGGGGTGGTTGTTGGTAAATATCAATTAATTAATAACGAATTTAATAATTGTAGCGTATCGTTTTCACTACCCACATGGTCTTTGCTTTACCCATAACCAAACCATAAATAAATAAAGTTTTACACAAATTACCACCTGTCAATCACTTTTTTTCCGCAGGACTCTGGCATGAATAAGCAGAGTGATCTGTGTCATAATGGCTTTTTCCCCACAGCTGGTGGCGGAGACCAGACGAGAGTTCGTTTGGAGTTCACTGTAATTTGTATTGTGATTAATGATAACTTTCTTATTTTATTACCATTATTATGAGGAAATAATAACAAGTAATGATGCTAGGGCTCGACCGTTTCGGCGTATGCGCCCGAAATTTTATGCGACCTAAAATATATATTTGATAGCATTTGTGCAAGTGCATAAATTGTTGCCGTGCGGCCTGTTTTCACTGCAAAATCCTCACCGCGTGCGCGGATTTAGGAGACATTTATGCAGGATGCATCTTTGCACCTAAAGACGCCAAACGCAGCGCTCAGGAACAGATTAAAACAGTTGTTATGCGTTTGTGAACTTGCTGAAGTAAAAAAAGCCCGGAATGCTTGCGCCCCGCCTTTGTGCTCTTCTTATTGGCCCACTGCGCTAGCACTGAACGCGAATGGATTGGTTAATATCAGCTGTCAATCACTCAGTCAATGCCTTCTGCCTTCACATGACAGGAGCTACAACAAAAATGTGAAGCGTTGAAGAAGAGAGAATGAAAATAACACTGACAGATTTAGTTTTAGAAACCCTAACATTACTAATAATGGCACATCTTATTAGTGATCATGTGCTGAATGTTAATCCACTATTTACACTTGGAGTGGATAAAAGGCTTCCAGTGGCTTCAAGTCCGCTATGAAAATGACTAAAGACATTCACTGTAGACTCTGTGGGATGGGGTTTGCAGGTAACAGCGTTTGCCACTGAATCTACACATTTTAAGCGCGAGAGGTACTGTATAATCCTCACGATGTATTTAATCCTCACAATGCTGTCAGCCGGTCAAACAGCAGCTATAAGTATAATATAACACAGCTCATGAAAAGACCGTTATTGCTATTAAGATGACATGCAAATACTAAGTTAAATATCAATATACATGTGGGGCGGGGCGATGGATCGCGATGCCGGCTCAGCATCGTGAAGTTTATTGGCCATCGGCGATGCTATCGGCCCAACCCTAATATATATATATATATATATATATATATATATATATATATACACTAGATATCACATACAGACTCTGAGCATGCGTCAATAGCGCTGCCACATTTGTGCAGTGCACCCAGGACAAATGTCATTCAACTGCACTAGTCAAGACTAAAGCCAATGTGAAGATGCTGGACTTTTAGCACTGTGTACGGGTGTAGCATAGCAATAACATTTCATAGGTAAGATTTAGTTTTTTACGTTTTTGTATGTTATGAACTTTTAGATTATAATACAGTCTCTTACTGCATTGACCATAAGGCAAAGTAGCACCAAACTCGCACTAAATACCAGGCTTATGCTAGTTTTTTTGAATAAAAAACGCAAACGATGTAAATGAAATATGACAACAAGATGCTACAGTACTTGTATTATTGTCGGCTAAGTGAACGAGTCATTCATAACGGAGATTCGTTTACAAACGAATCGCCCCCTCACTTAGAATGAGAAGTGAAAGCAGGAGAGGGGGTGTGATTCAGGACATGGATCAGATCAAATTTAACTGGGAGGGAGAATAAAACATTTCCATTCACATAAACACTCGCTCTTTGTCGGCAATGCCCATGCGGTCACTCATCCATCGATGCAGAAAAGTGATGTAAAATTATAATATTTCGTAATTTAAAGAAATATTTGCATACTGACCACCGGGAAAACTCCCGATCATAGATACAGTACATGTATATATGTGTACATATCTCTGGCTCTAGATTCCCAGTCCTCCACTGCATCTTGGTCCCACATTCATTTCAAAGGAGAGCTACTGTGTACTAAAATGGCAGCTCTATTGACGCATTCCTTCCAATAGACAACAATAGCGTAGGCGACATCTAATCAGTGGCAGCTGGTTAATAGAGGGCGCTTGGGCGCGGCCCCTTTCAAGTTAGACCCCTTTAATATGTTAATATTTATTATCACAAATATTAACTAAATAAATTGATTTAATTATTACATTCGAACATTTATTGTAGTCACTAATATTTATTGAAAAAAAATGTATGAACAATATTTTTTCATATGTGTGCGGGGCGCCGGACTAATGAGTGTCTATGCAGGTAAATTAACTTTTGCAATGCACGTGATATGACGATAAGCTCTAATTGGCTGGTTTTAAATTGTCCTTGGGGCGCAGCGCTCTGTGTCCCGAACCCTCCCATTTTTGTTGTTAGAACGAATCATATTTGTTTTTATATGATTGGCCTTATGTGATTGGACCGTTCACTCAGCAGCAGCTCCTCAGTTAACTGATGGCTATTAATCATAGTGAAAGCAAGTGCAATTTCTCGAGATGAAGGAAAATTCTGTTGTATCTTTGCAAAGATATCCGTTCACAAGGCGTTTGGATGAAGAAAAAAAAAAGAATCAAGGAGCTTGGACCAGATCGACCTTCCTTGCAAATTCAGTAGTCAAGTGATCGCAAGCGCGCGTACACTCGGGGCTTTTCCAGCACTTTTTATGACAAACGGAGTTGGCTGGCAGGTTGTGATGTAAGTCATGCCTTTACTGTTTTCTGTGTTTGCTGTTTCAAACAGCATGACGCAAGAAAGGCTGAATGCATTGGCCATGCTGTCAATAGAGAAGAGACTGGTGACTGAGATGACTGACTTTAACCAAATGGTCATTGAAAAATTTGCAAGCCAGAAAGAAAGGAGAGCAAAATTAATTTTAAGTAGTGCTACTGGCCAGTGATTAGGCAACATTTATGTGTGTGTGTGTTTACTAATTATCTTGATTACTTCATTACTGATAATAAACCCAAATTGAACTAAAATGAACTGATTTGTGATGCATTTATTGTATGCTTTAGTCATATTTTTGTTTTTTGATACATCATATGAAAAATGGCTTTTACACTCTTACTTTACCAACAGTTAGATTTTTTTCTGGTTTTTGCACCCCCCCAGATTTTTTTAACATCTGCCTAATGTATCTATCTACATCTAATGTATTTATCTACATTATGTGCAATGTGCTAACGTCAATGAGTTGCAGTTCCAAATTCTTCCAAATAATAATAATACTATATTTTGTGTGTGTTACAACTGTCACTAAACTATAGACATAATTTAACTCACTATATTTTTTAGAAGTAAAAAAAACAAAACAAAACAGAGTCAATCATTTTAAGATCCATAGAAAAACTAGCTTGAACGAAAAAAAAAGCAAGAGCCTATGAGAACTATTTGTCTAGGGCAGTTTGAAGTGAGCAGATTGCACTGGAGGTGGACAAATAATAGGTTAAGGTAGACTACAAATCTCCCATAACACCGCTGTACCTCTAACTGATCTATGTCAGGACAGTCTTGCAGGGCACGACAGGCTATCGCCTAGCAGCGTTCATGTATGTGAAAACAAACCAGTCAAAAAAAGGGGAAAGAATATAGAGCGAAACAAAAGGATAAGGAGAGAGAATAGGAGAAATAATCTCTTTGCTGACACATGGCACAGGCGGGTGAAGACGGAGGCCCGGGGCTGTTGTCTGAATGCCAAACATCAGCCGTGTGCTGCAGAGCTGGTGCAGGGGATAATTCTGAATCACTGGGCACTGTAAACACAATAAATCAACCGCCCCACAACACACTGCTGATACACACCACTGACTCGCTGCATATTCAACAACACACACACACACACACATACACACATTTGAGCAGTCTATTCACTCCACAGGGATGTAAGCTTTAAAGAAGGCAGACTTAAAAGGAGGTGGGGGATACTATGTTCATGTACTAATACATATTTTGCTTTGAAAATGCAGTTCAAAACAATTTTATTTTCACAACAATATAATTCTGATGCAATATTTGACAGATTAAGAAATGCAGGAGGATACTGAAACAAAGCATACTAAAGAAACAAAACATAATTGTTTGGATGGAGGTAAGTGAGATTTTCATAAAGGAATGAATGTTTGCAGATTGTAAACTTTGGAACTCAACAGGCCTGTTGAGAAATAGGTTTCTCTGTTGCGGCAACGATTAAAATAAAATAAAATAAAATAAAATAATATATCAAGTAAAATAAAATTGCAATTATTTTGCTGCTTTAACATGCATAATCAATACCACGCTGAAGGGATATACACTCACCAGCCACTTTATTAGGTACAACTTACTAGTACCGGGTTGGACCCACTTTTTCCGTCAGAACTGCCTTAATCCTTTGTGGCATAGATTCAACAAGGTACTGGAAATATTCCTCAGAGATTTTGGTCCATATTGACATGATAGCATCATGCAGTTGCTGCAGATTTGTTGGCTGCATATCCATGATGCCAATCTCCCGTTCCACCACATTCCAAAGGTGCTCTATTGGATTGAAATCCGGTGACTGTGGAGGCCATTTGAGTAAAGTGAACTCATTGTCATGTTCAAGAAACGCGTCTAGGATGATTCACGATTTATGACATGGCGCGTTATCCTGCTGGAAATAGCCATCAGAAGATGGGTATACTGTGGTCATAAAGGGATGGACATGGTCAGCAACAACACTCAGGTAGGCTGTGGCGCTGACACGATGCTCAATTGGTACTAATGGGCTTAAAGTGTTCCAAAAAATATCCCCCACACCATTACACCACGACCACCAGCCTGAACTGCAGATACAAGGCAGAATGGTTCCATGCTTTTATGTTGTTGATAGCTGACAGAAGTGACACCCGGTGTGGTCTTCTGCTGCTGTAGCCCATCTGCCTCAAGGTTTAACGTGTTGTGCATTTAAAGATGCTCTTCTGCATACCTCAGTTGTAATGAGTGGTTATTTAATTTACTGTTGCCTTTCTATCAGCTAAAACCAGTCTGGCCATTCTCCTCTGACCTCTAGCATCAACAAGGCATTTGCACCCAAAGAACTTCCACTCACTGGATATTTCTCTTTTCGGACCATTCTCTGTTAACCCTAGAGATGGTTGTGTGTGAAAATTCCAGTAGATCAGCAGTTTCTGAAATACTCAGACCAGCCCGCCTGGCACTGACAACAATGTCATGTTCAAAGTCACTGAAATCACCTTTCTTCCACATTCTGATGCTCGGTTTGAACTGCAGCAGATCGTCTTGACCATGTCTACATGCCTAAATGCATTGAGCTGCTGCCATGTGATTGGAAATTTGCATTAACGAGCAGTTGGAGGGGTGTACCTAATAAAGTGGCCGAACAGTGTATTTACGGATGTACTTTGTAGAAAATATCTCTATTGCTTAATTTTATCATATAATCAAATGTGAAGCCCAGGCAAATGCATACCACACATTGAAAACCCTGTCCTGATGCAGGAAAACTACAAGAAGTCGGTGTACTTTTTTCTATTAAGATCTGTCCTCGATGTCCTGGGACATTACCATCCTTTGAAATAATCTAATATAGACAGCTTCATACACCTATGGTTATAGCAGATGTATATATTATCTAATAATTGCAGCTGAGGAAAGTAAAGGTAGGGGCGGACAGGAGTTCATGATCCAGACAGATAGCAAAAGTGAACAAGCGAATCTTTAAAAAGCTGACTGACGTTTTCAAAACATTGCATTGCAATTCATAAAAATTGAATACATACATGTTGGTGATTAGATTTACTCACATTTGGTGCTTTGGGAGCCACAATTTTTCAGCCCTTCATATTGGCATATACTGTAGCATGTTATACTGTATATTAGGGATGAGAATCTTTACTTCATGATCCGATTCTGATTATGGGAGTCTTAACCTAATTCTTTTCCTATTTCTTCTGCTGTGCAAAATAATCTTTTCAACTTTACATTTTAACCTGAATAGGAGTTTCAATGATTTAATTTATGATAGGAATCTATGTACTACAGTACTGCCATCTTAAAAAAAAAAAAAAAAAAATATATATATATATATATATATATATATATATATATATATATATATATATATATATATATATATATATATATATATATATATTTATTTATTTATTTTAATAACAAAGTTATATTCAGGATGAACACACTTTAAAAGTATCACTGAAACGTCATTTTAAAGCTATTAAAAAGAACAAATAATACTTATTCTAAATCAGAGCGCATTTAATTTTTGCTTGTTTAACCTTCTTTAACAAAAAAAAATATCTTGAGAGCAAAATAAGTTTATATAAAAATTATTACTTTAAATCACAGAGAACTTGTCTGTGCTTCCTTCGTTTGCAACACTGTGCAGTAAGTCAGTTCATTTTCATTCACAGGCCGCAATTGCAGAACACACACTACAAGCTTCCACTTATCTTGTTGCAATGGTGACACATGATTCTATCATAATCAGTGTCCATTCATCACATTAACGCCACCATGTCCACATCCTTTGCTCGCATGCCAGATGAGAATCACAGCAGCACATAGATGACAATGTGAGGTCTCAAAGCCGACAAGAAGTGGCACATCATATCTTTAAACTCATTATGTTTGTCTATCTTTGTTCAAAATGAAGCAAAAATTCGGCAGCATATATGAACATGTCGACATGTATTCTTTCGTTTCTAGCTCACGCATGCGCTGACTCATATCACGGCAATATAAATTTAATACTGAATCATTTCTGTACTTTTAAGAATCAATTCAAAATCATTAGAGTAAGAGTGCATTGATGCATTTTTTCTCAAATATATTAGTGCTGGCAAAAGATTCATCACGATTTATCAAATTCAAAATTTGAATAATCCAAGTTTGTTTTCACATGTTTTGTGTGTGCATTATATTTTATTGTGTATCATATATGTATATATTATATATCGATATATAAATAAACATTTTCAAAGATTTATGCACGCATGCATATTTTATATACATAATAAATATACACAGTACACATACATAATTTATTATATTATATTTATTTTGTATCGCAATCATATTATTATATATACAGTTGAAGTCAGAATTATTAGCCCCCCTTTGATTTTCTTCTTCTTTTTTTTAAATATTTCCCAAATGATGTTTAACAGAGCAAGGAAATTTTCACAGTATGTCTGATAATATTTTTTCTTCTGGAGAAAGTCTTATTTGTTTTATTTCGGCTAGAATAAAAACAGTTTTTAATTTTTTTAAAAACATTTTAAAGTCAAAATTATTAACCCCTTTAAAGCTATATTTTTTTTCGATAGTCTACAGAACAAATCATCATTGTACAATAACTTGCCGAATTACCCTAACCTGCCTAGTTAACCTAATTAACCTAGTTAAGCCTTTAAATGTCACTTTAAGCTGAATAAAAGTGTCTTGAAAAATATCATTATGACAAAGATAAAATAAATTAGTTAATAGAAATGAGTTATTAAAAATATTATGATTAGAAATGTGCTAAAAATTTCTTCTCTCCGTTAAACAGAAACTGCGGAAAAAAAATAATTCAGGGGGGCTAATAATTCTGATTTAAATGGGAAGTAAAACGATTTTTAAATGCGTACCTGATCTCATATATATATATATATATATATATATATATACAGGCAGTGCAGAATTATTAGGCAAATGAGTATTTTGACCACATCATCCTCTTTATGCATGTTGTCTTACTCCAAGCTGTATAGGCTCGAAAGCCTATTACCAATTAAGCATATTAGGTGATGTGCCTCTCTGTAATGAGAAGGGGTGTGGTCTAATGACATCAATACCCTATATCAGGTGTGCATAATTATTATGCAACTTCCTTTCCTTTGGCAAAATGGGTCAAAAGAAGGACTTGACAGGTTCCGAAAAGTGAAAATTAGTGAGATATCTTGGGCCAAGAAATATCTCAAGACTGATTTTTCTAAGGTTTTATGGACTGATGAAATATGAGTGAGTCTTGATGGGCCCGTGGCTGGATCGGTAAAGGGCAGAGAGCTCCAGTCCGACTCAGACGCCAGCAAGGTGGAGGTGGCGTACTGGTTTAGGCTGGTATCATCAAAGATGAGCTTGTGGGGCCTTTTCGGGTTGAGGATGGAGTCAAGCTCAACTCCCAGTCCTACTGCCAGTTTCTGGAAGACACCTTCTTCAAGCAGTGGTACAGGAAGAAGTCAGCATCCTTCAAGAAAAACATGATTTTCATGCAGGACAATGCTCCATCACACGCGTCCAAGTACTCCACAGCGTGGCTGGCAAGAAAGGGTCTAAAAGAAGAAAAACTAATGACATGGCCTCCTTGTTCACCTGATCTGAACCCCATAGAGAACCTGTGGTCCATCATCAAATGTGAGATTTACAAGGAGGGAAAACAGTACACCTCTCTGAACAGTGTCTGGGAGGCTGTGGTTGCTGCTGCACGCAATGTTGATGGTGAACAGATCAAAACACTGACAGAATCCATGGATGGCAGGCTTTTGAGTGTCCTTGCAAAGAAAGGTGGCTATATTGGTCACTGATTTGTTTTTGTTTTGTTTTTGAATGTCAGAAATGTATATTTGTGAATGTTGAGATGTTATATTGGTTTCACTGGTGAAAATAAATAATTGAAATGGGTATATATTTGTTTTTTGTTAAGTTGCCTAATAATTATGCACAGTAATAGTCAGCTGCACACACAGATATCCTCCTAAAATAGCTAAAACTAAAAACAAACTAAAAACTACTTCCAAAAATATTCAGCTTTGATATTAATGAGTTTTTGGGTTCATTGAGAACATGGTTGTTGTTCAATAATAAAATTAATCCTCAAAAATACAACTTGCCTAATAATTCTGCACTCCCTATATATATATATCTCACACGAGTAGCAGTGCGATGTGATATGGTTGTATATTGGCACTGGTGGAGGCATGCTTGGCACAAAGGGCCGCAGGCTGAGCGCCTTTGTCCCACCAGTGACAAAATACAACCATATCTCACTGCTATTAGTGTGATATTATATTCGTACAACAGTTCGACGGCATAATCATGTATATAAAACAGAAAATCTTTGCATGAGGAATTATTTTCTTACATCATTCCTTTACATCTGCAGCTGACGTCAGAACAGCAGAAGCTGTTACTAATTCACTAAGGTCATTTTAGAGCTAGTATTTGAATGATTCTCTAGCGAAATGTCTAAAGTGATGACAAAACAGGTGATTTCCTCACATTTTAAGATTACAAGGCTGAACAGCATGAAATGCCATCAGTCTAGAAACATTTCACTGTATTTCTCTGTTGTAATTGAGAGATTACACTAATTAACCCTGAAAAAGCCAAAGCAACGCAATCACTACCAGATTAGAAAAACACTAAACACATGCGGGCATTTCTTCTTTCTTTTTACAGAACTAGTCTGCAGAAACAAAAACAGGAGACTCATTAGTAACAAACAGATGACCAACCAAAAAGTAAGTCAGGGTTATACAATGAGTGGCCAACACAAAATACATACATTCCTGATGAGTTCCATCTCACACTCAATACACTACAATTACTATGGTATAAATACAGCACTGCAACATTAAAGAGAGAGATCGACTTCGAATGTCACTCGTCAATTTTATAATGTTTTGAACAGCTGTAGTTTGAAAACACGCTGACCTTTGCTCCTCTAAGGGCTTATTATGCAGTCTCTGTCGCCATCTTGTGAATAGACAACGTCAACCCTCCTTGCTCAATAACAATCTGATGGAGGCCAATGCGCTAAATCCCACAAATGATAACTATTTAAAATAGGCACTATCCTTATAAATAAACTGCATAGTTGCAATATGAACAACTACATTCTCACCTGAAAAAAGCCTCAACATACATTATGTTGTCCAACAGCTTCAATATTTGTCAAACAGTAGTTAGTTTATTGATCTGCTGTGGGCGGAGTAATACAGAAGGGTGAGGAGGCTGTACGAGTTCTCATATTGCAAAATATCACACGGCTATCAGCCAATCAGATTCGACAACCAGAAAGAACTGCTGTATATTGTCAGAAAGTGGCTAATTCTATGAATTTCATATTTCGTATGGATTTACATTTGGAAATCGATTTGCGTATGGAATTAAGTACGTATTTCACTCATTTGAAAACGGATGCTTTTTTTTTTCATTCAAACCACACCCCAAAACCTACCCCTTATTGGGGGATAAACATATCATACTAAAACGTATGAATAAAATTGTACAAATTAACAAAAAACAGCCACCAAATCAAAAAGTTACAAATTACTGTGAGCTTGCGTCATGTGGGAGTTCTGATTACATAAGCATGGGCACGGTGTACTTGTGCCACATCTGCCCTCTCCAAGCCACCATGCCTAAACCCTTTACCTCAGAATTGCACGGAACGACTGAATGAGGGTTTGAGAAAAGGGACAGGAAATAGAAGAGTCTCAAAGGGATGGCGCAATGTCACCTTACAGCAGCTGCTGTTGTCATCACACTAATGCAGGCGCACTGACCCCTCGACCCTGCCAGTTAATGAGGGAGGAGGGGGCTCACGCAAGGACGACACACACTGAGGCACCGGGACCACACACACAAAAAAAAAAACTTACCTGGAAATCTTTCTCCTCTAGTATCTCTTTCCTCCATCGCACCAAGAAGGCAGCACACACATACAAGTGGAAGTGAGAGAAACCTTCAGGTTCCGCCTGCGAACACAGATGACCGGGTCATATCAATTTGCATTCTGACATTTCAATTTATGACATCACAATTGTGGCCTCGTTAACATATGATCAGCCAGCTTGGTTAATAAATAATGTTTTATTAGCATTCTGATTTAGCCTTCATTCTTTATTGCCCATTTTTATTTTAATTAGTTACTAAATTACTAATTTGTTGTATAATTTTTGTCTATTCATTAGGGAAGAACAATATATCGTTTCAGCATCAATACTGGAATGTGTGGATTCACAAAAGTAACATCGCAAAGATATGCAATGTTAGGTCTGGTTAAAGTTGACCAGGAGCTACATAACTGTATGTAATCACTGTATTTATACGATTTATGCAACAAAATGTTTTTCTTACTTAGAATTTTTGTCTTTGTTTCTGGTTCAAATATCTACATTTCAAAGCAAAAACAAGATTATTTAATATATTATTAAACTCTTAATTTCATCTGAATTTTAAAACAAAACTATTTTTTTTTACTTGATCTAAGATTTATTTTATATATTTGGACTCTAAATGAGACAAAGCAGAGCAAGAAAAGCAATTTTGCATTGTGATTATTCAATTTTTGTGCCTGAGTACTGTTAGACTAAAATATTTTGGAACAGTAAACATGTCAGGCTTCTGCTGTCTTCATTAGGTTTCAGAACACAGATGTCATTAAAATTTAAAACGGCATCTTGGATATCTTTTCTGCTGGAGATACTGCTGTCCTAAAAAACTTAAAACAAAATGTAAAAAAGAAACAAAAAAACTTACATATACCATAGGAATGGTATAGCAGGAAATTTTGGCAGTTTTAAAACTCTGACAGTGGTATACCTTGAAAACGGTTATTGTCCCATGCCTAGTGCTATTCAACAATCTTGTGAAACTATTTACATCGCAATATTTATCGCAGAAAAATAAAATATTGCGATATCAGATTTTTCCAATATGATGCAGCCGTACTATTAATAGTTATCATGTTTTCATACACATAATTTGCACATTAATTTTGAAAATTAGCATTAAAAAAATTATGTGTACAACTGTGTAGGATCAACAAAAAGCACATAAATTTGACGGAAACACATTTACCAAAAAAAAAAAATAAATAAATGATAATCTAACATGTGCATCAAAACAGCCATGTAATTTTATTTTAACAGATCATGTGATTACGAAAATGGAAGCAATGGGTTGCCATTGATGGACAAACCAGTGGAAAGACCACATTGTAATATATCTAAAATATTGTTTTGGTCAATCTAAAATCCCTCAGCCAAAGTCTGTCAGTGGTTCAGCATTATTACCTCAAGAATTACCTCCATTTTCTTTTCTCTCTTGATTTTTATATACACCCGATCATTTTACGTGACAGAAAGTAGCTAATTCCTACGAATTTCATATTTTGTATGGATTTATGTATGGAAATCGATTTATGTATGAAATTATGAACGGATTTCACTCATATGAAAACGTATGCTTTTTTTGTTCAAACCCCACCCCTAAATCTACCCCTCATGGGGGGATAAACATATCGTACTAAAAAGTATAAATACAATTGTACAAATTAAATCATTAGGTTAATTAGCACAAATTAACTATTTAACTAATTAAAAATTAGCCACTAAATCAAAAAGTTACAATTTGCTGTGAGATTGCGTCATGTGTGAGTTCTGATTACAAAAGCATGGTCATGGTGTACTTGTGCCATGATGGAGAAACATTTATCAAAAACTAATTCCAACATGTGCATCAAAACAGTCATGTGATTTTGTTTTAACAGATCATGTGATTACAAAAATGGAAGCAATGGGTTGCCATTGATGGACAAACCAGTGGAATGACTACATTGTAAAATATCTAAAATGTTGTTTAAAATCTTAAATCCCTCAGCCAAAGTCTGTCATCAAAGTGGTTCAGTATTATTACCTTAATAATTACTGCCATTTCATTTTTGATATTTGGCACCATTTTATCAGGACATGAGGATATTTTTCGCTTTGATTCTCTGAATGGAAACCATGCTTTATTCACACATTTTTTATTCACAAAAGCTTTTTTTTTTTTTTTTAATTTAGCCGTGTTAGCATATGAAATTAAACTAAACTGATTTATCTATGTATTTACTTTCACTTAGCAAATAAATAAATAACCCCCTGTATGTGCTTTAATGAGAGTGTAGTAGATTCAGCAGCTAAACCATTTGTCCGATGGATGTTTTGATACCAAATACAATGACCTGATGATTTTAAGGTATTTTTAAAGGTATTTGTGCACCTTTTTTTTTTCTAATGCTCCTCAGATAGTTAGAAACTAACTAACTCATTTTTATTACAAAGAAGTCTTATAAGAACGAGATAATAAACAGAGAATAGTTAAATAAATCAATATATATATATATATATATATATATTAGTGGTGGGCCGTTATCGGCGTTAACATGCTGCGTTAACGCGAGAATCTTATCGCGCGATAAAAAAAATATCGGCGTTAATCTATTCTCAAAATTGGGTTGAGAGCTGGGTCTATTCTACGCAAGCTATGGGGACTTTCACTTTGAAAGTTTAGCGCGGATGTATACCTGACCGGTGAGCCGTCTGAGAATGAAGTGCCCTTCTGAATCAAATCAGCAGGATGCCTGACTTTAACTGCAGTTTCACTTTAACTCATGAACATTTAAGTCATGCCTTCGTGACAAACTGGGGTATTAGACGCAAATAAATGAGTAAGGACAGGTGAGAGTGTCATGGAATTTAATAACGAACGCCAAATGAGAAGAAAAAGAAACTTCCGCATTTCGCGATGTGTGTGTGTGCGTCTGTACGTCTGTGCGGTCCTTTACTGACAGCCGCCTGTGTGGATCTTGTCGGAAAATATGGCGAAAAGTCCCACATGACGGTAATAGTTTGTCAGTATTGCCACTAATATCTGCATACTCCACGTATTAATTCCATTTCTTTGTAGTTCAGTTATGACTGAACTACATAACTACAGTTATGACTAGTTGCATTAAGGTAATCAAAAATCGCTGTTTACATGGTAGACTCTTAATCAGAGTACTGTTTTAATCATATTAAAATCGTATTAAAGTATTGTTGCCCATGTAAACATACTCAATGCTTGACACACCGTCAGGGCTCTGTGAACTTGCCTTTGCAAAGCAGCATTTTCTGTATGTACGTACATCAAAAGCAAGTATGAAATCGCTGTTTGGAGCTTATGTAGGCCTACAGTTCAAAATACATGTTTAACTGCATAAACAGTTAATAAACACAAGTACATCTTATTGAACATCATTTATTTTCATCACCAATTATCATAGTAGAACAGTTTCCCTGGTCTAATGCGCCACCTGGCTTGAGAAACCCGTTCTCAAAGACTTATTATTTGGGTAACACACATATTCTGAATGCCTTCGGCAGAATTCAAATGAGCCATTTTAATCTAGATTAATCTAGATTAATTTTGAAATTAATCTAGATTAATCTAGATTAAAAAAATTAATCTATGCCCACCTATAATATATATATATATATATATATATATATATATATATATATATATATATATATATATATATATATACACACATATATTTTTTGGTGAAATACACTTTGACTGGATATCTGTTGAAACTAGTCCTAGAAAATGGCTTTAGCTACAGAAAACCAGTGTATCTGAGTAAATATGACAATTACAACAATTTTCATTATTAAGAGACAAAGGCAAAAGGAAAAAAATTATATTTCTCTATTTAGTTTGACCTTTTATGTTTCTCATTTTTATTTTTCTCACCACTTATTACATCTCCTCATTTAGCTTTCTTGACACATTTTCTGACGGTGCTGAAATAAAACAATCAAATTAAAGGGCAACCTGAAACAAGATGAGCCTTTGTGTGAAGGCCTACTGGGTATAATAATAGTAACCCTTTAACAAGGCCTTGTTCTGCAGAATGGGACACGAAGTGCACATAGTCCTTTTCAGACAGCTTTTACTGTGATAACCTTGGAGAACCAATTCATTCGCTATTTGAATATGAACGTACGAGGAAAGGGACACAGCCGAAGCATGAGGATCAAATCAGTCATGAAAACAAAAGCCATGCAACAATCACATGTGGGATGCTGGTATATGTGCTATTTAACCAAACAGATTTCATTTTAGGTGAGATTATGTAGTTACAGGCACAACCGATAGTGTTTTGATGATTAAATGTGTATTTAATCTACCTTTTTAAACAAGAATAACTAAAAATGAATAAGTTAGTCAACAGAAGGTGCCACATTAAAGCCTTAATAGAACAGTTCACCCAAAAATTGAACCATACTCCATAATTTACTCACCCTCAACCATCAATAGTGTATATAGCACAATCTCAATCTATTTTTCATATCGTCAGAAAAGTAGCTAATTCGTAAGATAGCAAATTGTACTGAAAACTATGAATAAGATCTGACAAATTAATACAAATTAGACACTAAATCAAAGTCAAAATAACAGGTGGTTAACACATGTTTTATAAAGTGGATCAATGTGTTTTAGTAACTTTTTTATTTTATTTTTTTTTTATTTCCATAGGTCTCAGTACACCAATTATGCACACTTCCAAATTTTCATTGCCAATCCTAGGCAATTTAAATAGCTTGTTTTGGGTCATTTTGGAAATTCCACAACCAGTGCAGAGCTCCGGGGACCAGAGAGAGGCTGGATTGACTTCCCCCAGATCCTTGTAACATAAATTTTGCAATTTATTAAACTATAAATTCGAATCACTGACTTCAGTTGATGAACAAAGTTCATTGTGTGCAACTAATGTATACAATATATTATGAATTTGTAGCATAAGCTCCAAGATTAGACACAACTCACAGGAACTACTAGCCCCAGATTGATTACAACTGAAGATAACAATGAACAAGAAAACTAGTTGGCTTGGCATTACTGTATAACGTTATACAGTACAATATAAAAAACTTGAATGAAATGAAATAAAATACATTTTGTAAGGTCAGTCTATACATTACGATATTGATAGAATATGTTGTTGCCAATTATATGCTGTTTTATTCTCAATAACAGGGACTTAAAAATCCCCTTTAAATTACTATAAGCCTTTTTATACTGCAATTGTCCCTCACGGCCAGTAAAATAACCAAAAACAAAGCTTTTTATTTCTGTGCCAGCTTGATGCAGGCTACAATAAACGCTGGCCAATTATACGGATTAAAAAAAACCTCCCTCACTGTGCTAAACTCACTGCGAGTGAGATGGAGTATGTGAAAGCACACACGCACTGAGGTACTTTGTTAAAACTTTGTCAATATATAAGCTTTAAAATAATGCAATACGTTTAAAATGTAAAAATGATAAAGCAATAAACAAGTTTTAGCTCATCCAAAATGAAAATTCTATTTCTATTAATTGCTTTCAAACCCTTGTGGCCTTCATTTGTATTCACAATACAAATTAAGATTTCCCTTATCCTCGATAGACAACAAAGTTCAAGACTCAAAAGTCCAAAAAATACAAAAACAATCATCCTCAAAACAGACCATATGCCTTCTCTGGTCCAATCAGTGTATTATCAAGCTATGAGAGTACTTTTGTTAGCATATAAAACCAAAATAACATCTTTATTTAATAGTTTCTTCTCCTCAGTGTCAATATATTGCGCAGGTTCACAAGGACTGTACACTGATGTATACCCACTTGGATGCCAGAGTGCGACTTCATCTACTGCGGTAATATGTAAGAGGTACGACCAAAAGTGACACGTAATGTGCACCCTATTCTGAGGAGAATATACTGTCATTAGTTTTGTTAGCTATGAGAACAAAATAGAAGCTAGGAGATAACTTTTGTGCGCAAATAAAAGAAAAAAATGACTTTATTCAGTAGTGTCAGTATATTGAGCAGGTTCATCAGCATTGTACACTGATGTATATACACTCCTGGATGCCCGCGCACAACTTCCTCTACTGTAGTAATGCGTTACAGAGCGCAAAACGCGAATATGCGCCCTATACTGACACTGAAGAGAATAAACTGTTGATTAAAGTCATTATTTTTGTTTTATTAATGCAATAAAAAAGTATTTTCTTAGCTTGATAATATTATAATTTAACTAGTGAAGGCATATGAAATGTTTATAGGTATTTTTCTGGAGACAGAAACCTTGCCGTCTAATGGAGATAGAGAGCTATAAGATAACTTGTGTGCAAATAAAACTAAAATAATGACTTTATTCAATAGTGTCTTCTCCTTAGTGTCAGTATATTGTGCAGGTTCACAAGCACTTTACGCTGATGTATACCCCCAGCATGCCCGCGTGTGACTTCCTCTACTGTGGTAAAACAGCAGAGACGTGACCAATCTCAAAATGTGAATGTGCGCCCTATACTGACACTGAAGAGAATGAACTGTTGATTAAAGTCATTCTTTTTTGTTTGCTACGAGAACAAAAGAGAAGCTACGAGATAAATTTTGTGCACAAATAAAACAAAAATAATGACTTTATTCAATAGTTTCTTCTCCTCAGTGTCAGTATATTGCGCAGGTTTACAAGCACTGTACGCTGATGTATACCCCCAGAATGCCCGTGTGTGACTTCCTTTACTGCGGTAATACAGCAGAGATGCGACCAATCGCAAGATGTGAATGTGCACCCTATACTGACACCGAAGAGAATAAACTGTCATTATTTTTTGTTTGCTACGAGTGTTACATGCCTGGGGGTGTTGCTCTGTTGTTCCCTCCTCCCCTTTCTGTTTCTATTTGCTGTTTGCTGTTCTTCTGAAATCTAGGGTTTCCTATTGGCTCACTGAGTTTTCCCGAGTGGACCAATCAGAAGAGGATGGTGGTTATTTAAGCTCTCCAGTGACGACTTGGACGAGATTAGGGGGCGGATCCTTGTCTCTTTTTGCTGCTGTGTGTTTCTGTGTGACACTTGTGCCTGTCCTGTTCTCTGGTTCGCTTTAAAAATTTGAGTTGTACATCTATTCAGAACGTTCCTACTAAACTTGTTTAAATCTGCTAAAAGGGAAGTGAAAGTGAAGTATATCACGTGACTTACATTTTTACACACACGTAGTTGATTCTCTGTTAATACACTAGGTCAGAAGCGGGTGCTACTTTGTGTATGTTTGTTCATGTGAGTGCAGTTGAGTTAGGGGCGTGTGACGCTGAAGATGTTTTTTTTCTCCTGTTTACATATTTGTGTTTAGTTATTTAGAGGTGGGGGAGGGATTAGTTAGCGGGTGTTTAATTTGTTATTTTCTTTGATTTGGCACCGCTTATTTTCCTTTCCTCTATCAGGTTTGTTTGTTTAATTCATTTTGCATTTATTGTACACATTTGTAAATATATTTTGGATGATTTAATTATTATTTTTTTTCTTTATATTTATTGTAATAAAGCGAACCACTTTTTCTTCCACCTTGATGTTTGTGTCGGTTCATAGCAGCTATCATCTCAGGGGAATTAAAATTTTGGGTTGTAATAATTGTGTTAAGCCCTTTTTCATCCTCCGAGCCACACGGGGCGTAACAACGAGAACAAAAGAGAAGCTACGGCAATACTTTTGTGCGCGAATAAAACTAAAAAAGCAACTTTATTCATTAGTTTCTTCTTCTCACTGTCAGTATATCGTGCAGCTTCACATGCCCCCTAGATGCTTAACTGCGGTAACAAGTAAGAACTATGACCAAGCACAAAACGTCAGTATGCACCCTATACTGACACTGAGAAGAAAAAGCTGTTGATTAAAAGTCCTTATTTAGGTTTTATGCATGCACAAAATATTTTTATAGCTTGATATTATTATGATTTAACTAACAAAGGCATATGAATTGTTCCAAGGATGTTTATAGGTATTTATCTGGAGTCAGAAACCCTGCCGTCTATAGCAGATCAGGGAGTTCCCCGATTTAACCTTAAATATCTTAATTTGTGTTCCGAAGACGTACAAAGTCATGAGGGTGAGCAACTAAAGATCCCATACAATAAAAATAAAAGTTTTTAGATGTTAGTATCAATATTGTTAGTTTTTAGGATATCTATAAGCTAGTGTGCACCAAAACAATGATACAATTTGCGTTTAGAAGATTTAAAACTGATATAAACATAAAGCTTAACGGTAAAGTAAATGGATCAACCATTTTTTTACAGCACCACATACTTCAGTTTCTCATCAAATCGAGACCAATCAAATGCTCTCTAGTGTCTGACATGCCCCGCCCCCTTCAAAAGGCTTCACATTTGATGCTCTTGAGCTCAACCACTCTCACTGGCAGAGTGGTGATAAAAAAGGGGAGAACTACACAATGTCCCACCCTCTCTTGGCTTTTCGGTTGAGATTACGTCAAACACCAAATACAAAATGCACATTCCAAAGCACTTCATGGGACGTTTAATAACAATTTTCATTTTTTTGGATGAAATAATGCTTAATAATGAAATAACTGCCTCACCAATTTTAGATATCCTCACTTCTAAAAACACACCAACTCCAAACGGTTGCTTTGCATATCAGTCAAACAACGTCTTCCACTACTTGTGTGATTCTTGCCGCAAACCAGAGTTCTTACGGAGTTCCTGAGGAGCCCACGTGGCATAACGGCTCCAGCTGGAGATGCAATGAGCTCCACAGGCAGAGGAGAAAAAGATGATCTGCGATGCCAGACACGGACAGAGGGTCCTAATGAAAATCAATGGATGCGTTTCTTCCAGCAATAAACAGGAAGGACAGGTCTCCCCTTCAAGGGTAAACGCGGGCAATGGAAATCTTCCCAACTGTACCGTGTGTTAAACCCTCGCACACAAACAGCGTGGTATACGGCAAAGGTGGCAGGAAGCGGTTTCGAGACTCCACACGTTACATCCAGTCCAATTACCCTGCAGTCATTCTCAGTCACCTCCTCGTCAAAGTGACCACACAAGCGTGAAATGCACTTAATTAGACACTCAATAGACAAGGCCGGGCTGCAAGGGCATCTGCATATGCTCAGCTGTGTGGAGATGAACTTCCGCATCTTTAATGCAAGAGCTCTGGCTTTCTTCCGCTTGTTTAGAAAATGAAGTGTTGTCGGAGTCGCTGGTAATAACACGCACCACTAATTTGCTTTTGTTAAAAGGCTTAATCTCCGGAAACCGATGTTTATATAAATAAAGAGACATAGGCGAATTAGTGTTTAGATGCCAATTTACATGTGTGACTTTCTTTCATGCATTTTTTAATGGTAGAGTCCTCTCAAAACGTAAAAGGGACTTATTACTTGTTCTAATGATGCTAAAGACTTCATGCAATTGCATTTAAACAATTAAACAGTGATAATCTTTCTCTTCTGCTCCAATTTAGCCTTATTAGCAGTATTTTAGTAACTTTCATACTTGTTTATTTTCAGTTAGTAATTTCAGTACTTAACGTTATTTTATTGCAGTTCATTTTAAAATGTCACTGACTTTATGTTTAAGCATTTATCTCACTTTTATTGATTTGTTTTATTTATTTCAGCACAATTCGGCTTTTTATTTTTAAATTAAAGAATACTAGTGAAATGTTATTAACTAATACCTTCAAAAAATAATGTTTGCTGATTGTTTACTTATTTACTACTTATTTAAAATGAGCTGAAACAACAATTCTTGTGTTTTTTTAGGACAACTTAAATGTTTTATGTTCAACCCACTTAAATTTGTAAAAACTCAGTTTGTAAAGTAACTTAATTCCTTCATGTTGTCCAAACACAAATCAATTGAGTGGAACACAGCATTTTATTTTTTTACAGTGTTGGGTCCATATTGGAACCTTAAAGTGAGAGTTCACCAAAAAATATCAATTTACTCAGTATTTACTCACACTCAAGTGACTCCAAACCTTTATAGGTTTTGTTAAACACTAAGCAAAACATTTTAAAGGAAGCTGGAAACATTTAACTATCGACTTCCATGGAGGGGAATACTATAGCATGGAACAAATCCTATAGAAGTCATAAGCTATGTTTCCATCCAAAAATGCAAATTAACTGTATGCACAAAACTGGATTATCGCATAAAAGATGTGCTAATGCAGCAGCGTTTCCATCCAATGAATCAAAGTGAACAAAATCGTCACTTCCTGATTAACTGGCACCAAATATCAACAATAAAAACAGAATTTGCTAAGGTAGGAGAAGCTGCGTGAATCTTTTCTTCATTTAATAAATGACACCTCAGAAGGCAATCCTGACTCGCAGAGAATGTGCAGTAGCGTTTCAAGGGGTGAGACATGGAGCACAGACGCTCTTGATTCGGGAGGTAATTAGTAATATAATAACACTAATTCTGGTTAAGGCATTTTAGAATGATGAAAACCACATTTCAGATGTTTTACAGTGTGCTCAGTCTGCTGGTTTGTCTTTTCAAACACATTTTTATCCTCACATGATTTCTTATAGCAAAAATCACATGACTTTTTTAATGCACATACTGGAATTTGTTCGGTAAAAGTGTTTCCATCATAGTTTAGGCACATCTTTTCTTAGCAAATAAAAAGTTTATCCTACTCAGTTATGACTGGTTTGAGGGTGTATAAATTATGACTGAATTTTTTTCGCTAAATTATATCTTTAAAGTTACACATTAGTACCAAAAAAGGTATCCTATTGTACCATTTATGTACTAATATGTGCCTATATAGTATCAATATTGACTCTTAAAGGTGCTGTATGTAAGTTTGTGACTCTTCTAAAGCATAAAAATACCATAATATGTTTTCAGGTATTTAAGAAACATCCCAAGTAAACATACTTGTTTAACTGAAAAACAATGCTGAAGTCAGATATTCTGCTTTGAAAATGGTTTTTCCGTGCCGGAACGCTGTCTTTGTTTAGGTAAAGTTAACCTGCAGAATGCCAGTTTAGCCAATTATATTTCAGCACTCCGGGTTGCCTTGTTGGAAAACAGCGTATTTCATTCATTCATTCATTCAGAAAGGCTCTGAAAGCATGCGCCCGTGACCGAAATGGACAGTATCAGACGTCGAAATGAGACAGATTCAGTTCCACATGAGGTTATTATTTAGCAAATGATATAAACATTACGAACGTAAACATTAGGTGAGCAGGTTACATTGTAATCTCGTGTCCTAACAACACGCAAACAGCAGTTTAGCTGTTTGCACCAGACGAAACATGACAGAAATGTAAATACAGCCATTCAGAAGCACAGAATAAGCACTCACTCACGAAACGGTAAGGTTTAGAATCCATTCAAAACTCACATTGTTAGCATTTAGCACTGAATAAAACACACGAGGCTTACCTGAGGTGCACTGTCATAGGTTTCACATGTTGAGCTGTGAGAAATAGAAACCGTTTCTAATATCTCAATTAGAGGTGTTGGTTAAACTAAAACTTATTTTAATATGGAAAATATTCCCTCTATCGCGTGTCGTTGATTTTATTTAGAACACAGGTTTAAATCACTCGCTCCTGTACTCAATCTCTGGCATCCCACGCGTGCGTTTATTTTGATCTAGGAGTGCAATACCTAGTTCAACCACTGGGTGTCAAACTTACATACTGCACCTTTAAGGTAAATGTGTACCTTTCGAAACAATACCACCCCAGTGACCTAACCAAAAATGATGGTTAAGCTTTTTTTTTTTTTTTTTCTTGAAGCTTCACCATCCCATAACCAGAGTTGGGTACAGTGGTGTAAAGTAACTAATTACAAATACTCAAATTACTGTAATTGAGTATTTTTTTCTCAGAAATTGTAATGTACAGAGTAGTTTTAAAAATGTGTACTTTTACTCTGACTTGAGTACATTTTTAGTGCTGTACTGGTACTTTTACTCCACTACTTTCCTTCAAACTGCAGTCACTACTATTTTTATTTGTATATGGGGATTAGAAAAATCAGTCCTGTGATTCCTGTCCAATCAAATCGCACATAGAAGGTAATTTGCATCCTAATGAACTACCTCAAGACATGTGCGATGTCAGATTGACATTGTACCCTAACGTCATAGGGACGCTGCATTTTGTTTGGAAGTGAAAATCAGGTTGACATCAGAACTCAACGTCAGGCCAACATCTATGTCCAACGTCCAACCTAAAACCAACCAAATATCAACGCCTAATGATGTAGCTTGACGTTGTGTGGATGTTACCACTATGACGTCTATCAGACGTTGGATTTTGGTTGCCATGCCTGATGAATAAATGTCAGTATTTGACGTCATATATGACGTTGGTTTAAGATGTCGGCTCGACGTTGGATTTTGGTCACTTTCTAACAACCTAAAATCAACCAAATATCAACATCATTTGACCTCATTATTGGACATCAAAATAACGTTGTCCTTAGACGCTGGCTAGACATTGAATTTTGGCCACCTGACATTACAACCTAAATCTAACCTAATATTAATGTCCTATGACGTTGTGTGCCTGCTGGGCAATAACTATATGCACTACAGAATGTTACGTTTACACACTCCCACAAATTAGATGTAAATGCCTCAGCTTTTTACAGCGTAATACTCACTACTCTTGAGTACTTTTAAAGCTACTTATTTTACTCATACTTTAAGTAATAATCATAGCAGATACTTTTACTCTACTTGCACTACATTTTTAAGCAAGTAATAGTACTTTTACTTGAGTATGATTTTTCAGTACTGCTTGGGTATAATGCATTCCACAGTAGACCGTTACTGTATTCTAATTACATTTTTGGGAAACGCAGTAATTACATTTTACATTTGTGTAATTTGATAACAGTTACTAAAGTCAGTGTAATTGTGTTACTTTTGTTACAAATATAGTTTTTCGAAGAAAAACAAATGCATTTTCTGCTACAACCTCAGTTAATAAGCATGTGTCGGGAAAAAGGAATATATATTTTTATTATTTTTGTCACTTTTTCTTTTCATTAAACAATTGTATTTGTATTGCTGATACAATTAGCAATTGTATTGCTACTGTTGAGTGTGATATGTTTTGCATACTAATGAAGCATTAGATTAAGCAGTAGATTAAGCTGATTGTCTAAAATTAACTTGAGCTCTGCAGTTAAACTTCCTGTCAGCAGAAATGTGTTAAAACTGAACACAGAATATGTGCAGTTGAGAAAAGTCTTATGCTTTTAATGTTGTGCAGAGAATTCATAGAGAAAGAGGAAGTATGTCTGGGTTGCGGCCAATGGAGGACTGGAGAATGATTGACAAGTGACGAATTTCACTAAAATCCACTTGTTGATAGTCAGGAAGTGAAAACTGCGCGCACCTACTGCAAGTAACTTTTGCATTGCATCGAGGATAACAGAATTCTGTAAATCAAATTATTCATTTGTATCCAGTAAATTGCTAACATGTTAAACATTGAAGAAAAACCTCTCCTGACCTTTTTTATTAAACACACATGGAACTGACTAATTATTCCAACACATGTGTTTTTTAATTGCTGGAGAACGCGAGCTAAAATGGTGATGGATGCTGATGAGCGTGTTTGCTTCTTCAGTAGAAAGAAGTCTTTAATTTCATTGAGCGTAAAAACAAAAATATTGCTGTAAAATGCAGTCTATGTCCAGTCTCTAAAGAACTTTCAACTGCTTTTAACTCGAGCAGCAACTTGTTCAAGCACTTGAATAGAAAGCATTCTATGACTATAACTCGTCGTCAAGGAGGACACAGGCACCCAAAAACACGGCGGTCCACCTCAGCCTAAACAGGCTTAATTGGATTTTTGTGCAGGAACGGGAGTGAAGGTATCTTCTGAATGTGAAAAGAAGCATAGCTGCTTATGGGGCTGTTCATATATTGTGTCTTTTGCGCGTGCAAGTTCATTGTTTCCAATGGAGGCACGCAGTTTGTGCACACATATCCAGAGCGCATATTGCAGGCACTCACATTTTCCAGGCACATCAGTTGAAAACCGCAAGTCATGCGTCAAGAACTGACCGATTAGCTTCATGCTTTGTATGGAATATACACATTTCGGTAGGCTAATTTCCTCAGACATACACAGATGTCAATGGTTACACGTATCCATTTAGTAAAAAAAACAACAACAACAAAACAATTGAATGATGAGAGAATTTTAAGTTTTGGGCAAACTCTTTAAGAGTTCTTTCACACTAGCACTTTTGGTCTGCACCCGGGTTCATTTGACGTCAGAGTACTGTACGTTTAGCTAGTGTGAATGTGTC
Source organism: Danio kyathit (assembly GCA_903798195.1). NCBI lineage: Eukaryota > Metazoa > Chordata > Actinopteri > Cypriniformes > Danionidae > Danio > Danio kyathit. Next base: position 32,759,266 of record LR812522.1, read on the forward strand.
TTCTGAACTTCTGAACCATACCCAAGTCCACCTGAAAGAGGTGGTCTGGCATACAGTTCACACGAACTCTGACCCGGTTCACTTCTGGTATGAATGCAATCGTACCAAATAACGGAAGTGAACTGCTAACAGTACAATAAACTATCATTTTCATAATGTTCATTCGCACGTGTGTGTGTCTGTGTGTCACATACTGTACCTTGGGAACTGAGCCAGGGCAAGCACAATGATAATGTCTGCTCGTCTCCTCTAAAAACAGATTCTGACATCGCGTTATGTTCTGAATGTTTATAATATTTTTGCGGCAGATGGACGCGAGTCGCTTTCTGTATGTCCAAAACCAAAAGATTCAGTAAAAGCAGAACGACCGCAATGTGCGGACGTCTTTCCATTTTGGCGCTTTGCTTTCGTGTCCATCACCTAGCACACAACAGCCATACACACAACAGCAGCTCGATGACGCAAGCTTACCGGGGTTCAGAAGGAATAAAGACAGTATGAACACAAACCAACCGAGAAGGTGGCAAGGGGGGACAGACAAACTTGGGTAACCAAGTGATAAAGCACCCTAAGTCTTTTGAATATGTGAGGCTGCTGTGATCAACCCATTGTAATGTTTTTCAGTGAATATTAAATTACCGGAAGAGCTGCAGGTTATTTTGTATTTTTAAAGGTATATTTTAGTATAAGTAACTTCAAAGTAACGCAATTAGTAATCTGATTACTTTTACATGAAGCAATTACAGTAGTAATGTAATCAGATTACAATTTCCCAGCAGTAATCAGTCATTTGTAATCTATAACTTTTTAAAAGTAACTTACCCAACCTTGACAATAATGTTGTAACTCTATAACCATTGACTTCCATATTATGTACTCAACACTGCTCATAACCATTAATAATAAGCATTCAAAAAGAACAGTTTAGTCAAATATCTCATTTGTGTTCCACAGAGGAAATTATATAGGTTTGGAAAGAAACAAGGGCGAATGTAGCATCAATGACATTTTTGGGTGAACCATTCCTCTACGATGCGAAACATAATTTGTGCTAAAGCATAAGGTGTTACTTATGCCCATATGTAATCAGCGCTTTATAAACAAAAGCTGCTATGGGCTCCGAGTAGGCGTATGTGCTATTAGTGTGTGTTTTTTCAAAGCCTGTGGTCTAGTTTCATGTGGGAGTGAAGGCTGGGTTCACCTTTAGATGGGCTGTAGTTTCTCTTCATTGATCATTTTAATTATTTTGTCTGTCTCTCCCTCGGGGGGCGAACAGTTGATGATGGGCCCTAATTAATGGGACCAGTGGGGGAATAGACACAGTGGTCCATTCTGGAACGTTCTGACGTAATACCTGGTGACACACTTCAGGTGGGATAAGTTTGAAACGAGGACAAAGGGAACACACCCGGTTTCTACCCGATTTCCATATTTTTACACTTTTGTGTACCATATGTGAGGTTACAGCTGGGACATTATAATAAAATAACCAATGCACATATCATTTATAGATACACAAAACATACACCACTAAAGAAGACATTATCAGAATGTACTTGGTAGATATCAATGAGTAGCCACACACTACATTATGAATTAAGCAAACCATTAAGTTATACTTTTAAATTAAAATTTGAACCCACTGATTGGGTTTGTTCATAGTGTATCCACATTTTCCAAAGTGTATGCAGTTATTTTTATCGACTGAAAATATGACCACAATTTCTACTGTGACTAAAATCCAGTTTAAAAATTACATTTTGTACAGATTTAATTGTGAAAACTGTCCTTGTGAAAATTGGACCATCAGACATAGCATTTATTATACATTAATGTATGTACTGCCACCATTTCTCTTTTTATGGTGGATAATACAATCAAGATTGTTTCAAAGTACCTTTACATTATGAAAAGTAACTGAATTAGTGGCACAAACTCGTAATCATAATATGTGTGTGATCATAGCAGGTTTTGATATTCCCAATGTATATTTTGAAAATGTAACTTATGTAAGATAACTACTACATTCTAATCTGTAAATATTTTGCTGTCAGTTTTGTACAAAAGTGCATTGCATTAATATTCAATTTAACTGATGTGGCAACATCTTGAGTTATCTGTAATGACATTTCACACTGCTTATACTCTACCTTGAATAAGGAATAATCCTGGGTATTCATTAACAGACGTTTCACACTGTACATTCCTGAACCCCCGGCTAACATTTATATTCACACATTTGTAATGCAATGTGTATTTATACAACCAAAGCACTTCACAATCATGAGGGGGGTCTCACCACACCACCACTAGTGTGCAGCATCCATTTGAATGATGCGAGGACAGCCACAGGACAACGATGCCAGTGCGTTCACCACACACCAGCTATACATGCGAGTGGAAAGACAGTGATAAAGCCAATTTAGTGGAATTGGCTTTATCACTTTTGTGGAAGGGTCATGGTGGGAATTTGGCCAGGACACCGAGGTTACACCCCTACTCTTTACGAGAAGTGCCATGGGATTTTTACTGACCACAGAGAGTCAGGACCTCGGTTTAACGTCTCATCTGAAAGACGGCGCTCGCTGACAGTATAGTGCAGGGGACTTCACCATACTGGGGCATTAGGACTGAAACAGAACACAGATTGGGCTCCACCAACACCCCTTCCAACAGCAACCTACTTTTCCCATGTGGTCTCCCATCCAGGTACTGACCAGGCTCAGCCCTGCTTAGCTTCAGTGAGCAACCGATCTTGGGCTGCAGGGTGATATTTGCTGCAATGATTGGTCAAAAAGCAGACAACCGCCTTTTGACCTTACTTTATTTGTGAAGTTTTTACTTAACATTGGCTGTTTCTCAATTCCAAGAACACTGAGAATGGACTTACGTTCTAGTGAAGACCGGTCTTGCCAGGTCACCTCGGAAGAACGAACTTGGTAAACCACGAGAACAGAGAATGCGTCCTGTGAAAAATGAAATGCTACGCTCTTCCTGATGGTCACATGACCTTCACACATTTATAACTGAACAATATTTAAACATTACCGCACTCATACAACAATTTATGTTTTTTTTCCCTTTCTAATATATGTATAACATGCATAAAACCCTTACAAATATACTTTGCACAATACAAATAAAACAGATTTTTATACGAATTTCAGCAAACAAACAACCTTATTGTGTTTATGCATTTATTAAGATGTTAATGTTTACTTTTATCGTCTCATTTAGGTAAACTCCAAAGATATACAAGTTATATCTCTGAACTTTAATAATAAATCTACAGTATATAAAATGCTGTGCTTCCCACCTCCTTTAACCTGTCGCAGGTTCTGGGACTTCTCAAACAAGTTCGGTTCTCAAGTCTGGATCGATGCAACCTCGATATCAAAAACACATCTAGGAACTTTCTTGCATCATCTGTTCTTGCAGTCTTGAGTTTTAGAGCTGAATTTTGGCGGTTGATGATGACGTTACACAAGAACACAAGATCACTGAAGAATGCATATTGAGAAACAGCCATAATTTCTTACCAGCTGCTATTTTTCAATTTTGATTGACAGTCTCTGTTGCCAAGCTTGTTCAACAAGCAAACACTACTCAGTTAAAACAATACATCACTTATTTTTTTTTTAGAAATAGACTTACATTACAAGTCGCCTAGAATTAAGCAATTGAATTTTACCATTCCAGGTCTGGGAGGAGCACTTTTAGCTTAGCTTAGCATAAATCATTGAATCAGATTAGACCATTAGCATCTCATTCAAAATATTGATTCCTTGAAATTTGCTCAATAGTTAACATTATAATATAATATAATATAATATAATATAATATAATATAATATAATATAATATAATATAATTGCACCTGCTTTAGCCAGGGTACACCAGCAAAGATCCTTGATTCTCACGCCTAAATGAGAGTATAGTTTCTAGACTCGAAAAGCCTATAGCTAAAATAGCAACTAAGTATAAAAAATTGCAACTTTTTATTTTCTGTTGATCCCTGTACATGATGTAACTACAGATGAATGAAGCTTTAAATAAGAAAATAATCAAATCACTTTTTGAGCAAGATGCTAATGGTCTAATCCAATTCAATGATTTATGCTAAGCTAAGCTAAAAGAGCTTCTATCAGACCCAAGGATCAGCTGAATAACTTGTAAATGGTAAAAGTCTTTTTCTGTTTAACTATAGGGGAGTTTTAAAATGAGCTTATTTCCCAAAAAAGTGTTACTTGAACACCACATAACCCTGGGAAAAATGTGTCTTTACCCAGGGTTAAAAGTGGGGTTTCGTACGACAATAACTCAAACAATAACAGTGTAAACAAAAGCATAAATGCAAAAATCCAATGGACAATTAGCAGGTCATTGACATGCATTTGCTATAGGGTTATCTACAGTTTCTTACCACAGCTTTTTAAGTCTCCAGTCTTGAATTGCTCTGATTGCTTTAATAAGTTAGACAACAAATTTCCCAAACTAAACTATCGTTAATGTCAGCAGCAGGTGTAGCGATGAGTTATCAGGGTTTGTTAGCAGGCCCAATTAATTATATTATGAAAGCAAACCTATTTAAACCACTCTTGACAAGCCTGCTCACAGGAGCAGTCTTTCACAGCGGAACTTCATAGCGTCCTGACACATTCTCATGTAAATACAAGATCTGAAGTACTCATGGTAAACAGCAAGCGCTCTTGCCAGAAGTTTGATGATGAGCATTGGAGTCATTGGTTAGCGAAAAAAGCCCGCAGTCAGTTTATACTTCCATGCCCAAGATCATTAGAGAGTCAGTTCTAATATTAAGTGTTCCTTGCGTACGAGAACTCGCTACACATTTACCAGCAAAGTCTGTTGAGATGGAGTGCATCTGACACCGAACAGCTCACAACATTCATATCTACCCATCCTTCAGCCCCGAGCAAGAAAAGAGAGAGAGGGAGAGATAGAGCGAGCAGATGAAATGGAGTGGGTCTCTCTGAGTTATGTTCAGGGTGATGATTGTCTATTGGTGTAACCTACCGGCCTTAATCAGAGCAGCGGGGAAGATGACCGTCTGAGGGTATCAAGCTGTGACACGCTCCCTGCTACTGTGCTTTATTACTTTATTAAACCTCTCTCTACCTGAGAGATGTGAGACTCCAGCTGTCAAGTAAGGGGAGGGGGGGAGATATCGCCCACCGTCTGGGAGCATGTGCGCAGTCAAATGTCAAAGGGAGACCACTATAATTTGGGAGGATGTGTAAATCTTTCAGTGGAACATTCAATAGCAACAAACATGAACTTGTGGCGAGTCATGACCTGGTGTTGATCTTAGATCACGTGTGTTCAAGAATGGATCAGAGACCGATTTCTGTCAACAACTGAGGTTTAAATGTGAGGGATGAATTGTATTTGACCCCTGCTACAACTAGACAGATGAACATCACATGAAATGGAAGTTAATATTGTCCTTTTTTCCCCATATCGTTGATTGAAACGATCTTAATATGAGAAGAAAAACAGAAGGGCGGTGCATTTGTGTTCTTTGGAAATGATTGGATTGTTGGAAAATTGGCATTGCTAGGAATATTGATGAATGGACAAACGTAGGGCAGATACTAATAGTCCCGCCCTAAAGGCATTCCATGTCACCAGAAGTGAAGAAAAGTCGTTTCAAGGGGGAAGGTAAGTTTATGGGCTGCGTCCGAAATCAAATACTTCCCACCTATATAATATGTCAAAAACAGTATGTGAGCTGAGTATTATGTCTGAATCGATAGTATTCGAAAAATAGTAGGCAAGAAGTACCCGAATGACCGACTACTTCTGCCGAGATTCACAAGTGCGCATCCAATGGATGCTACACTATCCCATGATGCCACATGCAATAATTTATGAATAGGAGTGAAGCAACACAACTGACATGTGCAGGTTACCTGATAATAATAAATGTCGAACAAATATGTTCGAAATCCATTCATAATTCTTATATTCATACTATATAGAACATACTTTTCAAATAGTTGTGCAGTAAATTCAAATGTAGTACCTCATCGAGTAGTAGGCGATTTTGAAAGCAGTGAATCACATAATGGATTTTATTCAATAAAATAAACCCAAAATTGATGACTATTTAAACAAAAATTACTATTCAGAATATATATATATATATATATATATATATATATATATATATATATATATATATATATATATATATATATATATATATATATATATATATATTAGGGGTGTGACAAGATTGCGTGACGAGATCTCGCAAGATTAAACGGCGATGAGATTTCTAGTCGAGGTGAAAAGTTGTCTTGTGTGTTGAGATGTTATGATGGAGCATGAGAGTACATTTAGTACTGAAAATTGGGAGCAGAATTGGATTTGAACTGCAAATCAAGTGCTTTGAGTTGCACGTATCACTCGGTTGCTTGGGAAGGTGTGACATAACTGCTTTTTTATCACCAGAGTTCAGCGGCTGCCCTGTCCAACACACGCTACAACTGCCACCAGCCACATTATGGTACAGAAGCATGTGATGGAATAGCACTTCAGATATGCTTAAAGTCATAGTCGTCGTAAACACAAATGGAATTAAGACACGTGGAGTATTCCTATTTTTGTCGCATTATTGAAGTGCAGTTCAGACATGAAAACACCGTAATCAAATTATTAATGTTAATTGGAATCAAAGTTCACAGGACTGTGTTCTCTGGAATGCTCTCAAGCAGTGGACTTCTACATTCCGCCGAAATGCATCATAGCTCATTACAATAGTGTTGATTTGATTTTAACTCTCCTCAACACCGACACTGGCGAAGATGCGCCTTCCTCGGCACTTATTGTCGCCGGCTTCCATTAAAAATGAATGACTTCTGGGTACTATGATGCTCTCAAGACGGTGGGAACGCACAGTATCGGCCGCCGTATGTGGGCGTGGCCAGCTCAGAATGCATTTTTAATTCCACATTGGCTTTCATTCGTTGTGATGTAATTGAAAATGGATTCTTTTTTCATTTTGCAGCAAACATTGCACATATAGTCTTGGAAAATGTTAACTGAAATACGGAACTACACTGCCATTTAACATAGTGCATTATTGCTTTGGATATTACACTTCAAAATTAATTTTGCTACAAACATCACATGCTGTTATGCTGACAATGCAATCCTGCATTTACTAGATGTGAGTGTAAATGCATTCAGGATAAATAACATTTGAAGGATAATTTTGCCACAATTTCTGCTTCTACGTTATACACATCAAATTTATTTTGTGTATTACAATTTCAGTTTAATTTTGCAACTTATAAAGCATTGCAATGTAGATACAATGTATATATTAAAACTGTGTTAGCAAATGACAAATGCAAATGACATAATTTCATTTTCATTTTACACCAACCATTGCACACGTCTTAGAAAATGCTAACTGAAATAAAGAAATACACTGCCATTTAACATATTGCATTGCCATTTTACATTTCGAAATTAATTTAGCTATTCATATGCTTCCGTAATTGTAAAGTGCTACCAGAGCAGCAGTACTTTTAAGCAAAAGTAAATTAATCTGAACAAAAGTGGCAATATTTGTTACAATGATTCATGTTTTAAATATATTCAGTTCTTTTGAAACTTGAAGTCAAAGAAGGAAAGAGGGAAATTATTTTATTTTATTTTTGAATTCTGAAAGAGCTTGTGTAGACTAGAGTGTAGTAGTTGCAGAAAACTCAGCGTCACTATTACAACCACAAATAGAATTTTATATGTAAAATAAGTTTACAACATAAACACAAGAAACTAAAATATTTTAATATAAAAATCACACAAAATGACTGATTCACCTTATTTATCTTCTACCAAGTTGGTAAGCCTCTGTCTGCTCCAGCAGGTCAATACAGTTTTGGCCTTTTTGCTTTTCATCAACCCGAAGTGTCTTTCCAATTTAAGTTACACAGAGTTCTGGCTTTTGCTGTCGGGTGAACTTATATACAGTCCACAAGGACCCAAAAAGTTTGGACTATTTTTAACTTGACTTTTTGACAACACAAATGCGAAACCTAAGATGACAGGGCTTTCCATAGCCAGGAAGAGCGGGCAATGTACTTTGAATTACAGAGGGCGAGAAAAGGAGAGAAAAAAACAGAGAGAGAGAGAGAGAGAGAGAGAGAGAGAGAGAGAGAGAGAGAGAGAGAGAGAGAGAGACTGAACTGAACACAAAGAACTTCATCTGACCAGTGGTTTTATACAACTAGTCCCCATGGGAACTGAGGCTTTCAGCTTTAAGGCTTCAAAAAGGACGCCAAAGTGCCATAAAAGTATCATTAAAGTGTCATATAGCAAAGTCTTCTAAAGCCATACATTAGCTTTGTGAGGAGTTTTAAATGGCTATTTATAGATAATCTTTCCCTTTTAGTGAACTGTTAGCTACTGCAATTGAATAATTCTGTCAGCGACTTGAAATTGAGAACCTGACTGATGATTAAGTCATTAATATAACTGGAAGTTCAAGAATAATGACTTGAAATGCATAGGATATAGCTCATAGGTAGCATGTTAATGGGATAGCTCACACAAAAATGAAAATTACCTCATCATTTACTCTCAATCATGTGCTTTTATAGCTTTATTGGTTTATTTCTTCTTTTATTTCTTATTAGTTTAAGTTTTAGGAACAACAAATAATAACTTGACTACTAGTTGATCATTTGATATCAGAAGTGGCTTACATGAAAGGCAAAGGCCTCTAGATTATGCTTATTTTACCTAAAATAAACATGATCATGCCTTGATTTTTAAGAATTTAATTAGGACAGTAAGGTCTGACTTTGCTTAGGCAAAGTCTTGTCACTAAACAGAAATAATGTACAGTATAGAATATAAAGTCATGGTGCAGTGGAAAAGGAATTAATATTGTGTATGACTCCCATGAGCTTGGACGACTGCATCCATACATCTCAAATAACTCAAATAATAAAGTCATCTGGAATGGCAAAGAAAGTGTTCTTGCAGGACTCCCTGAGTTCATTAAGATTCTTTGGATTCATCTTCAATGTCTCCTCCATCTTACCCCAGACATGCTTAATAATGTTCATTTCTGGTGACTTGGCTGGCCAATCCTGGAGCAAAATATACCTTTTGCCACTTTTCCAAATGTAAATTTTTTTTCAAGTTATTACTTGTTGCTCGTACAACTGGGATCGACGATAAGACTTTTGTCAGGTAGCGTATTTTGAAGAGTGCTGGTTCGCATGCACCCATTGACTTCTATACACTTAAAATATGGCATTTGTTGTTTGTCCAAACTACTGTTTAAAAATTAGTTTTCATGAGTTATTTTGAGGACAAATTAATTGTTTAATGTTTAATCCACTTAAATTTGTAAAAACTAATAAGCTTAAAAAAAACTAATAAACCTAATTCCTTCATGTTTTCCCAACAAAAATCAATTGTGTGGAACTCACTCATTTTTTAAAGTGTGGTTGAAAAGAAAAAAAAAAATATTATGGGAGTTAATGTGTGACAGCATCTGGATATTTTTCGAAATATCGTCTGTGTTTAACAGAAGAAACAAAAAACTCAATTAGCTATTGAAAAAGTGAAGGGTGAACGAACTATCTTTTTTTTTTTTTTGTCTTCCAACTTTATGAGGGCAAGTAAAGTATTATTATTACTTCTTTTAATTTTTTTGTGTGAGAACTACTCCTAAAGAAATAAGAAATGAAAAGTTCTTTGTCTGAGAGCCACTAAGTCTTGTTCGATTATAGAGTGAATTTGTCCACGGCTGTTCAGTAAAGTCGGCTTCAGCTCAAGAGGTGCGCAGCAGGGTTGACTTTTGCTAACATTTTTATCGTAAATGATTGAGTGCAGGGCGCCCGGTGTGCTGCTGCTCTGTAAGTGATTGAGCAGGAACTACCAAGCAGCTAGCAGTGGAGATTTAAAGTAAGGAGTGATGAAATATTGATGTTCAAAAGGGCTGTGCCAGTGACCTGGACCTTGCCTTCTGGGTACTGCCTTTTCTGTGTCAGAAAACATAGGGCAATCATTAGGGGAATCCCACTGGACGGGTAAAGGGATTCAGGTCGCGGGTCTAAATCCCTGTTGGGAAGTCCGACGTGCCTTATGGTGAGGTTTTAGATCGGGATAAGGTGGAAGAAGAATGGAACCATAGTATGCAGTGCTAATTTTGTCAATGAAAACATGAGTGAAAACTATGAATGTGCACACTCTGATCTGCCCATCTAATAATGAACAGTGCATTATTGTCGACGGAAAAAAGACAAGACTGAAGCCCCAGACAGATCACACTATTTTGGCACAATTTTGGCCATGATTTCCCTGATGTAGGGTGTCGAGGGGATTCGTAAATGAGAAATGAGCAATGTGACACATGATTCAATCGTTTCTTCTCGTATAATGTGGCATAGTTCACGACACCATCGCAGAAAGTCTAGCATGTTTAATTTTTTTTCTTTTTCTTCATGGTGAGTTCCGTTATGTGGGTGACACTGTGCAATAGGAGCACATCATATCTTAGTTATATCAGTGGGTGCTGCCGTAAATGCGCTGGTCATGTAATCAAAAAATAGGCTACATATTTACTTATGGGTGGGTCACGGGTGGATAAGATCAATCATTGGTTATGCAAACTATAACTATTTTTTCTGAAGTATTAAGATGTTTTAAGCTATTTTATTTGACAGACTGGCACAAATATGCAGAGTTCTCTCATCCTTCCAACAGAGTTTGTTTTTCCGAGGTAATCTTGGAATATGTTTAGTGCTGCGAATACACTGTAAAAACATTTCCTTCTTATTCAAATTTGTCATTAATAGTGAAAACAGTTTAATATAGGCTTTCTGAAACTGTGAATATTTCACTTTCATTTTATTTAGGTTAGATTATTATTTTATATAACCTCTTAAGGCCCAAGATGTTTTTTTTTACATGCATTTTTTTCTCTTTGCTATTTGGGCTAATTGGAACCTAATTAGAATAAAATTCTAAGTATCATCTTTTGATATGACAAAAGTTTAGAGAAAAATGATGTTCATATATGTGGACTCGTGGTCCGAATTTACATGAAACACTTCTTCCCGAATTTTCTTTTATACATATTTAACATAGAAATTTTTTTTTTGAACTTGCTCTGACTATCAGAGAGTAAAAACAACATTTCTTCCCATTTTGGACAGTTAAAAATAGGGTTTGGGACATTTCATATGCTGCAAAACAGTTGCAGGATGACACTGTATGTCTGTAACAAAATATAAAATGTTCAAAGTATTTTAAATAGCCACTTAAGAGCTAAAAATGTGCCGTCCACGTATGTGGACACGGGGGCCCTAGGAGGTTAATAAACCAACACAATCTCATGGCAACTCGTGTTTTGGCACTGAAGCATATAGCGGACTTGTTTTGAAGCACTTCACCTCAAAGGTCATTCGTTATTCTTTTTTTAATCTAGTAGTTAACTGACCAACAAAAAATACATTAGAATTAAGAGACAAATTATAGCAAACAAAATTTGTTTCAACAAGATATTTTTTAACAAGACAAATATAAGAATTATATTTTTGATTGTGCCCGTCCACTACTCAACTGTGCGGTGATGAGTTGTTCCGATCTGTGTAAAATAGGATTTAATTCTCTGTCTCACAAGTTCAGGTTAGGGAGTGTTTAATAACATTGGCATGAAAATATACATTTAGATTTCAAAAAAATATCTTAAAATTAAAACGCAATCATAAGTTTGATCCTATCCATGTCACAAGGAATGCCTTTAAATAATGTAGTCTAGTTGTCTGCAAGCAGCAGTGCATACTGAGATTGAAACAAGAAAAAAAAAATTGAAATTGACATAAGAACTGCTTTGGGAAATAATGCTCGTTGTAGATGTCACAAGATGACTGATCGTGAAGGAACGTGTAGTCTGGCACATTTGTTACCCTCAACAAGTCCAGATCTTATATATTAAAAAAAACAAATTCACATAATCTGACAAAGTGACATTCGCAACAGACAATAACAATCCTGTGATCTGACCGGGGCTTAAAATGTAGTCAAAACAATCAAAAATACTCAACATTAAATCGGAGTTTGTGTCAAGTCATACTCAAAAATGACTTTTGCTGCTTGTTTAAACTACTTGTTTAAAATTAGCTGAAACAACAATTCTTAAAGGTTTTTCTTGGAACAACTTAATTGTTTTAAGTTCAGTCCACTTAAATTAGTTATCTTTATTGATTTGTGTTGGGATAATATGAAGGAATTGTGTGTAACCCAGCATTTTTTTTTTTTTTTGCAGTGAACTTCAAAAATGACGTTTGATGTTAGTTCAAACTACTTATCAAAAATGAGCTGATACAACACAATTCTTGACGTTTTTGGGACAACTTAATTGTTTAATGTTCAATCAACTTAATAAAATATAGGTTAACTTAATTCTCTCATGTTGTCCCAACAAAAAAAATCCATTGTTTGGGACAAAAAGCATTTACTACAGTATAGGGAGGGCCAGACTGAATCTGTGGATATTTTTTTTACTATATATGTGCAAATGTATGTGGAAATACTTCGAGAGTATGTTAATAACTAATAACTAGGCCCACAAGAAATCCGCAATTGCAGAAATCCGCAGATTTCAAGGCCATCATTGAGTCTAATTGTTTACTTGTGTAAATGTGTGTAAATGTATAATTATACAGGCTGCGTCCGAAACCGCCTACTATTCAGTAGGTACTGCATTTGAATTTAAACGTACTACTCGGCCGTTGGAAAAGTATGCTCTATACAGTATGAATGTGAGCAGTATGAATGGAATTCGGACGTACTACATCCGCCATTTTGTCATGGTCACGTGACCTACCTGCGTCAGTTGCGTCGCTTCACGTCCATTCATAAATTCTCTCGCGGGGCATCATGGGATAGCGCAGTGTCCATGGGATGCGCACTTCAGAATCTCGCCGGAAGTAGTAAGTCATCCAGGTACTTCTCGCATACTGATTTTCGAATTCGAAGAATTCGGACATACTACTCGGCTCGCATACTAATTTAAGCGTACTGTATAGTATGGAAGTATGCGGTTTCGGACGCAGCCTCAGTTTTGAAATTAATTTCAACAATATCATTGACTAATATAAAATGTTCATATGATTTATTTACAATACAGTTTGTAAAGTAATATTTTCTGTCTTTTAGTAGATATATTATATGAGAAACTTGCTTTGTTGACCAAATAAGTGGATCTAATTGGATTTGCATTGTAAACACTAAATAAAAGTTAAAAGGTATTATTTTTTATTGAATATATTAAGTTTTTAAGTTACGATACTCCCAAAAATCATTCCACAATAATCTGCAGATTACAACATTCTGCGCAGAAATAGCAAAAAAATGTCCGCAGATTCTGTCTGGCTTTACTAATAACTTCAAACATGAAATGAAAATAATGGTAACGTTTATTTAAGGTTTACAATGCAAATCCAATTAGAACCACTTATTTGGTATGTTACTTTACAAACAGTATTGTGCATAAATCAAATATGCATTTGCATAGTATTCAATGATATTACTACAATTCATATAAAAACTGAATAAATACATATTATATATAAATAAATAGACTCAATGATGGGCTAAATGATCTGTGCCAAACTCTAGGCATTTTTCGCCCTTATTCTCATTGACGAAATTAACACCGCACACAATCCTGAAAATCTGTGAACAGCACACGTGGAAGGGAAAGGTTTGGACTTGAATGTGAACTCCAAATCTTGGGAAGATTTCATTGGTATTCAAGCCTTTAGGAATATGCAGACGAGCGTAGTTGGAATTGGCTAAAGCTAGTGTTTCTTTCCTCGGGGAGACGCTGCAGATGAGCCTGTCCTAGCAGAAGCAATCTTCTAGCTCATTACGGAGGCAAAAAGGCTTGAGCTGGGGGAGTTTTGCTAAACTGTACAGGGCTAACAAGCAACCCGCGAACAGCAGGAATGCATCAACCATTGCGAGTGTTTGAGCTGAATCTGCTAATTCACAGCACGCCAACAAACCCAAGTCCCCCTGGCTCTATAGCACAGAAAAGTCAGCACCAAGACTTCCAGTCTCTAGGCTCAATCACCAACCAGGGGGAGCCAGGGACACCACACTCTTTAGCGCAGACGCTATCATGCTTCACACTTAGCTGCACATGATAACTCCTCATTTTTTTTCAAACAGTCCTCTGACAGAAACGGCTTCAGTCAGAACTTAAAGAGAGAGAGAGAAAAAAAAACTCCCAGAGCTCCCCCTTAAGGAAGACCGCATAACACGTTATGAGACGATGAGGTTTGTCTCCGATATCAAATGCTCATCCTGGGGGGGTGGCATCTCGCTAAGTTCGGCGCCCAGATGTGTGACGTGCAGTAGGAGGTGTGAGCACACAACATTATAAGAGACTCCTTTGCTTGCCTTGGGCGTTCTAATAAGTCCCCCTGCTGAAAAACCCAACAAACGCATCCAAGTATGTGGTCGTACAGTAAAGAGCAGAAGACCTTGCTGTGGGCAATGTAGACAGACGCGCGCGCACACATTTATTCTTTAGTTCACTGACTTCCATTGACTGTGATGGGTCACGAAACAGCCCTGTTCACTTTCAGCTGCGCGCGGGAGCTCAATAATTGAAGGCCGCGCTATTGATGCATTTGGAGAGGAGGAAACTACAAAACCACCTGCTGTGTAACAAGCTGCATCATGACTGAGCGAGGTTTCATACATTAAATCAACACTTACAGGTGCTGTTGGAATTGTGGGGTTGCCTTAGGATTCACTCCAGGGAATTTTTTTTGTTGTTCTTGTTGAAAGTAGGCTCATTTTAAAACTCCTCTAGAGAGTTAAACAGTTGAGTTTACTATTTTTAAATCTATTCAGCTGATCTCTGGGTCTGGCTGGAGCACTTTTAGCTTAACATAGTTAGTTGAATCGGATTAGACCATTTGCATCTCACTGAAAAATAACCAAAGGAATTTGATCATTTTCGGTTTTACATACATACATACATACATATACACACCTACCACTTTTTTAGGTACACCCTGACAGTACCAAGTTGGACCACTAGGACAAGTTATTGAAAATATTCCTTTAGAGATTTTGGTCCATATTGACATGATAGCAAAAACAATTGCTGCAGATTTGTCGGCTGCACATCCATGATGCGAATCTCCCGTTTCACCACATCCCAAAGGTGCTCTATTGGATTGAGCGCTGGTGACTGTGGAGGCCATTTGAGTACAGTGAACTCATTGTTCAGGAACCAGTCAGAGATGATTCATGCTTTGTGACATGGTGCGTTATTCTGCTGCAATTAGCCATCAGAAGATGGGTGCACTGTGGTTATAAAGTGATAGACATGGTCAGCAACAATACAGTAGGTTGTGACGTTGACAATACTCAATTGGTACTAATAGGCCCAAAGTGTGCCAAGAAAATATCCCCCACACCATTACACCACAACTAGCAGCCTGATCCATTAATACAAGACAAGATGGATCCATGCTTTCATGTTGTTGACACCCAATTCTGACCCTACCATCCGAATGTCGCAGCAGAAATCGATACTCATCAGACCAGGCACCATATTTCCAATCTTCTATTGTCCAATTTTGGTGAGCCTATGCGAATTGTAGCCTCAGTTTCCTGTTCTTAGCTGACAGGAGTGGCACCCGGTGTGGTCTTCTGCTGCTGTAGCCCATCTGCCACAAGGTTGGATGTGGCACTTTTCTGTATACCTCATTTGTATCGAGAGGTTATTTGAGTTGCTGTTGCCTTTCTATCAGCTCGAACTAGTCTGGCCATTCTCCTCTGACCTCTAGCATCAACAAGACATTTGCACCCACAGAACTGCCACTCACTGGATAGTTTCTCTTTTATTAGACCATTCTCTGTAAACCCTAGATATGGTTGTGTATGAATATTCCAGTAGACCAGCAGTTTCTGAAATACTCAGACCAGCCCGCCTGGCACCAACAAACATGCCACGTTTAAAGTCACTTAAATCACCTTTCTTCCCCATTCTGATGCTAGGTTTGAACTGCAGCAGATCGTCTTGATCATGTCTACTTGGCTAAATGCATTGAGTTGCTGCCATGGCTGATTAGAAATTTGCGTTAACGAGCAGTTGGACAGGCATACCTAATAAAGTGGCCAGTGAGTGTATGTATACATATATATATATATATATATATATATATATATATATATATATATAATTAGATTTAATGATCTATGCTAAGCTAAAAGTGCCCCTACCAGACCTGTAGGTTTGCTGAATAGATTGAAAAATGGTACAACTGAACTCTATTGTAAAACGATTGGAAAAAAAAACAACAACTTCCAGAGTACCGAACACTGAAAATGCTTATATTGACACGTGTTAGCATTATGGACATGTTTAGCCCCACACTAAGGAACAATATAACCAAAAGACAAGGGTAATTGCAGCAAGGACATCAAGCGGCACAATAGCTTTTATAAGCCTCGGCTCTACACGTACGCACATTCGGCAGATGGCTGTGATACACATCCAGCGCGTCAAAGGACCACAGAGGGACTATTACTGTTTTCAGGTTCAAGTAGACTAAGACATACTGAAAGTGTAATTGGACTGAGGGGAGGACACCTCAGGCACTGCACACGATACTGCCATTGCAAATAATGCGTCTCTGCTTCAGTGATGAGACAGTATCAGTACATTAGTAAAACTGCTTTGCCTTGATATGTTTTGCCAAGTCTACAGAGACCTGCTATCCTTAAACCTGGTACAAAAAAAAAAACATCCAATTCTGACAGGGAATCAGTAAATAAACATAGAGCTTTTTTCCCCTCTTCATGTAAAGTGCTTATGTATCGTTAGTTACCGAAAGTCAGCCGGTGCTCACAGTGTGTCTAAGCTAACAGGTAGAACATTCCACATTTGTACAAAATAAGTACCGCATAAATTGGTTAGTGTATTATATAGTGTAAACAATGTATCTGTCATAATATCAGAAAACATGTATTCTGCATTAAGCAATAAATACATAAAAAATCTAAATAAAATCAAATACCTTTTGGCACTAATGTTATTAATTTCAAAACAAAAAAAAGTAGACACATTCACTTTTGTTTGTGTGTGTGTTAGGGTGGGGCTGTACTTTTTAGATTTCTATGTACAGTAGGAATGTGTATTGTATGTATGTTGTATGGTAACATAACGTAACAATGTAACATAACAGAATGTTTCATAAAATGTTGTTACATATAGGAACATTTTATATCTTAATAACGATGTAACTTAATGTATAGTAATGTATCAATGTATCGTATCTTAACATAACATATCATCATAACATGACTTATAGTAACATATCTTAATGTAACATGTGTCATGTACTTTTTAGATTTTTATGTACAGTATTGTATGCATGTTGTATCGTATCAAATTGTAACGTAACTTAACATAACAGAATGTATCATAACATATTGTAACATATAGTAACACATCGTATTGTATATTAATAACAATGTAACTGTACAGTAATGTATAGTAATGTGTCAATTAGGGCTGGGCGGTTTTTCCGATTTTTTCGATTAATTCGAATTTACGTTTTAAGACGATTTTATTTTTTACAAAATCGAGGAATCGCGGTTTTTTAATAAAAATATTAAAGCCGCTTTTCCACTATTGTGCCAAACCGTTCTAAACTGTTAGACAACCGTGCTGAATTGTGCTGATTCTGTGTGTTGACGTCGCGGCTCTGTTGATGTGCTGCCACAGCTGGTAGTGGAAGCGCGCCAGGGCGGACCGGCCTTTGGGAACACCGGGACATTTTCCCGCTAGAGCAACAAGGCCCCGCAGTCAGCCTGCCAGCTTCGCGAATGTTTCCATGCGCGTCGTGCTGTTGTTCGCGTCCCGCAGCCGTCTGTGTCTCCCGCGCGAGCTGCGAGACGGGGACCCGCGCACCACCTGAAGGGCGGTTACGGCGTGTTGTAAATGTCGGTCACCGCAGAAAGTCAAATCTTTAATTTGGACTTTTGCTTGAATTACGGAGTGGCACAGTAGCTGTCAAGGTACTGTATGAATTAAATCATAACCCATATATGCACCAATAAACATGTAAAATGAATGAATGAATAAAATAAATATGCATTCTTAAATGTCTGTATTGTTTTTACTCCAAAAAATATCAATACGTATCGACAAATGTTTTATAAAAATAAAGCAATTTCCAACATTTCAGCTATAGGCCATTATACGATTCAGTTAAATATAAGATAGACCTTTAAATGTATATAGATATGTAACAGGTTTCTGTGGGGTTTTTTTTTGTTCACGGTGATCTTTAATATACACTGGGTGGTGGAGCTACGCACAAATATTTTCTAAAACGTCAAGCAGATATTTGTCTATAGCTCGTTAGTTATTTATGAAGACAAAAAATAATTAAAATAACAAAAATAAAACTATAAAATTACAAAGATAAATGAGCAGCATTCTGCTAAATATAGTCCTTTATATCCTGATATGCTATGTGTTGTTTCATTCGTTTTTTTATATTTAACTTGATGCATTCGTTATTTAATATTTAAATACAAAATCGTTTAAATGGTTATATTTTACCATCAAAATGTAGTATATTTTATATCATTACCATTTTTTGATATAAAACCGCTGTTATTTTATTGATTGTTATGAAATAATTTAAGTGCTATATTTTTTATTAGTGAAAGTGCCCGCTCACTTTGACAAGGCCTGTCTAAATATATATTTCTGCCTTGCCACTAATACAGATAAACTATTGTTGCATTATCATTGTTTATTTTTCTGTTATGTACAGAGATTTGAATATTTATTTCCCCTCCAATCCTTTTTAATCTTCAAGTTACATTTTGGTCATTTTCTCTCCAAATAAAATTTGCCCAAAGCTGCACAACATATGACCTGCTGTGACTTCTATTGTAGCTATGTTTAGCATCCCTATATGAGAGAGTGCCATAACCGCGTTTAGTCACACTATCGCTTTTCTTTTACAAGTGAGCATGAAAAAAACTAGTTTCAGCATTTATTTAAATTTAAATGAACAAGGTAAGCTGGTAAGGTAGTTACACAGTAAAAAAAAAAAAATAATAAAAAAATAAATAAAAAATCGAAATCGAAATCGTGAATCGGTCAAACTTTATGAAAAAAAAAAATCGAGATTTTTTTTTTTTGCCATATCGCCCAGCCCTAGTGTCAATGTATCATATCTTAAAATAACAATGTATCAACATGACAAATAGTAACTTATCGTATCGTATCTTAATTTAACATATCATAATGTAACATGTGTCATGTACTTTTTGTATTTCTATGTACTGTATGAATAACATAACGTAATGTAACATAGCAATGTATCGTATCTTAACATAACAATGTAACAGAACGTATCATATATATTGTAACGTATAGTGACATTGTATCATATCTTAACAATTTAAGATAACGTATCGTAATGTGTCATATCTTAACACAACATAATTATCATAACATGACGTATGGTAACATATTGTATCGTATCTTAACGTAACATAGTAACATGTCGCAGTGTAACATATCTTAACGTAACAAAACCCTCATTACATATTGTAACGTATAGTAACATATTGTATCTTAACATAACATAACGTATTATAACGAATTTTATCTTAACATAACACAACATATCATAACATATCGTATAGTAACATATCATATTGTATCTTAACAACATAAGGTATCGTAATGTATCGTATCTTAACATAACATATCGTAATGTAAAGTATCATATTATATTGTATCTTACAACACAACACAACACAACACAACGTTCAGCATTTCATTAAGCTTTGTCTGCCATTTCAGATGGACATTTTTCAACAGAGCTCACAGAAGCATTCTGGAAATGCTAGAGCTATAAAAGATTGAACGCAATGTCGGCATGCCTATGATTCCCAAAAGTGCTGTCTGACGGAGCAGCTTACTAGGCTTTGCGAATTAACCAGGGAATCTCAAAAAATGTCAAGTCTGGCAAGAAGCCAAAAGTCTCTCTTGAACTTCCGAAGATAAGTGGCTCTAGATTAGTTCAATTAAAGGTGCTGTAAGCATTTTGAAATAGCATGCATACATTGACAGTTATCACTAAAGTAGGTGTCCTGAGAAATCACACCTCTGTCTTTGTGACAGCCTTAGGCTATGTAAACAGCAGGAGGAGTCATGGGAGCGGCTCACACTTTCTAAAATATATTTATTATTTATTTAGCCAACCAGACTCACATTCTGAAAATTCTGAAGGGGGATTATAAAGTTTATCAGAGTACTATTTTTAGGACCAACTAAGGACAATTTAAGGAAAAAAAGAAGGAAAAACAATACATCAATATGCTGAGAACTACATATAATTTCTAGAGAGCATATAAAGAGCTGCATTTACAGCAGGATTTCAAATTAAAAATACAAAAAAGAGAGAAAAAAAAGGTTAATTTTAAACTCAATTTTGCATAAAGTTTTGTTTCAAGTATACAGGTTTGAATACCTCTGATTCAACCACTACAGAGCGTATATACTTTTATCTTCTGATCAAACGCATTGCATATTCATTGCAACCGATTCTATGAATACGTCTTTACACAACTCTGCACTCCCTACAGACATTATATGTATACTGAAATATAGTACACATACATGTAATATATAATGATATAAATATTTAATACAATTTTTTTTTTCAGTTAAAATTTTTAGCACTTTAATAGTCACCTAATGTAATTTTAACCAAACATGTTAATACACGCAAACTGCCTTAAAGCGAAGTTAAATAAGAACAATAGTTTTAAAAAAAAAGCAGCATTTACATCAATCTCTGGAGAGCTTCACACAACGTCGCTAGATGGCGCCACTAGTCTTGGAATTCAAAGCGAAAAGTCATCATTTTACATATTGGTAGCAGCTCTCTGACGGTTGAATATTATAGAACTAAAAATTACTATTGTATCTTATACACAGTGCATCCCACAGATGTAAGAATATAAAGAAAATTGTAATTATTGACCTTATTTGGCAAAGTGGAAGTGTGCTTGTTTTCGCAATTGTTTTAGAACTTCCATTTCAGTTGCCTATGGGCGTAAAAAAGTAGAATAATATGATAAATACAAATAAATAAATCAGCTTGCAACATCAAGAAGTGTAAAAAACAGTTTTTAACGTCTAAAAATCAATAGAAATTAATAAAATCGGAAGTCTGGAGCCAAAAATATTCCAGTGGGTGGTCAATAAGACGCAATCTCTGAATGACATCTCGAATGATGTCCTGAAAAAAGCAGTAAGCGCATGTCATTTTTAATCGTAGCGAACACTGAAGGCACTAGTTGTTATGTTTCTATTAAAAGACATGAATTAGGCCCCGTTTGCACTGTCAGGTCTTGATGGCCAATTCTGATTTGTTGCCTATATCTGATTTTTTTTTGCCTGTTCGTTTACACGTTCTTTTAATTGTGACCCATATATTATTCATGTGTTTACACTTGCCATACATGTTATGATGTCACGCATAAAAGGCGAGTTCTAGCATCTGTACCACACTAGCCACAATGAAATAAATTGTCTTGCTTTTAGTTCTGTGAAATATGCAAAGTTCGCCCAACTTTAAAATGATTTTGAGGCCGAGGAGGACGGAAAGGGCCGTAACAGAAGGTAGGTAACTTCTGCCATCGACCGCAGACCACTTTCCTCTTCCATGTTTAATGTGATGTTTTTGTTTACCGCACATGCTCTTCCTTCTACGTCATCAAACCGTGAAGAAGTACCACATTGTTGCAAGTTTAATGATGTACAAAACAGAATGCCTTAATAAATATGATCTGCCTGTTTACATAATAGTCGCGTTGTCTCATATTCCATTTATATCTGATTTATTTCCACATATGAAGGAGGCCTAAAACCGATCTCTGAATATCCGAATGCATGCATTTTTTTGTGTTTACACAGTCATAGAACAGATCCTATCTGTGTCACATATGAGCAAAAAATCGGAATTGGGTCACATTTAACTGGCAGTGTAAACAGGGCCTTAGACTTATGCGCAAAACTGGAAAATCACATAATACATTTGCAAATCAAAGCAGCGTTTCCATCCAATGAGTCAACCATCATTACTTCTTGATAAACTGACTCCCAATATCAAAATGAAAAAAGAATATTGCTGTTATGGGAGAAGCCACTGTGGGCCATTTTTTTATATAGTAAATTATTGTGGGTTTTGGAGGCATGAGACACTCTTTGGGATTGATGCTGCAAACAGTTTTGAATATAATAGCACTGAACCACTGTGATGACAGACTTTGGCTGAGGGATTTTAGATATTTTATAATGTGGTCATTCCACTTATTTGTTCATTAATGTGTTCTCATCGCAAGCATTTTTGTTATCACATGATCTGTTAAAACAAAATCTCATGACTTTTGTATGCGCATGTTGGAATTTAATTGGTAAATGTGTTTCCATCATAGTTTGTGCGTTCTTTCTTGTCTGAGAAAAATGTATCACACATAATTGTGTGTATGTTTTTTTAAACATATTTTTAAAAACGTATGTTCACTTTGTGAATTCCATATTTCAAAATGAACAGAAAAATTGGTGAATAGAAACACAGCTAATGATGAGGATGATGATCCTCATGAAAAAATTACTCTTGTGCTTCACATTACAAAGAAATGCAAGACTAAACAATTCCTTATGACAAGTTATGGCATGATTATATGCATTTAAGACTTTTTTCTCTGATTTAAGACCTCAATTCACTGAAATCTAAGACATCTTAAGACTTTAAAACCCACAGTTCTACTTAATTCCATGTTTAATGAATTGCTATAACTGCCACTTTTTCACAAAAACTGTTTGTTAGCATTATGCCAGCAAGACTTTTGCGCCATTGTTTGTTTTTCAGAATTACTGTAAAACTAACCAACCAAACGAGAAGGTTTAGAATGTGCCCCAAAGAATGAACCAACTGTTAGGTGATTAAGAACCTAGTAAGGACAAAGATTTAAGAGTCAAAAATTCAATCGATCATAGAACATTTACTGAAGATAGTTTGCTCTGCGTACAATCTCTAATCAACAAAAAAATTAACTTGAATTGACTTGACAGGTTCCAAACTATTCCAAAACTCATACCGTTCTGAAAGATTTTGTCTTCCATAATGTGTTTGTTTTGCTGCTATTTTAACTTCTACTCGCTGAACTCCTACAATCAACTGCTCAATTATCATATCGCAGAAAGGATGAAAGCGATCATTATCCGGATACCCATTCCTTCACAGCAATCCAGTGTATTATCTTAAGTTAATCTGTAGATTTCCAGAGGTGGCATTGAACCTCTTCTATTAAAATATCAAAATTTGGTAAGGGAATGCACACTGAAACCGGACAGTTGCAGAGACCTTGAGCTTTGATGTACTGCTCACTGCAGCAGAGAGAATTTTTGTTTACTGTGTAAAGGTTTTCTCGAGGATCCGTGGAGGGTTAAAAAAAAAAAAAGAGAGAAAGTGCTCTGAAGAACATGAGTCAGCGTGTAAAGCAGACTGTGACAACAACAAGCAGCACAGATCAAGAAAAACTCACAATGCCCTGTGAATGGCACAGAAACCATCTCCCCGAGAGATACAAGGGAAGGTACTCTTTCTGTTTTCTAAAGCCCATGAAATATTCATCATTCAGACTTGGCTAATTCGGGCCATCAAGATCTTTAAGGTGAGTTAGTGTGACACAGATTGTCAGAGTCGGCGAGGGAGGGAGAAAGAGCGAGCAGTCATTTTCAGACTATTTGGTTATGCATTAAAAATGCATGGGATGAATTACATTCTATTCCTGGCCTCTGTTGAGGAATTCACACTAGGGTCCAAAAATCGAGCACTTGGCAAAACAGAGAATAAGAATAACTTTAAATTTCCAATCTCAGAAACTCCACTTGAGCAGAAAAGACCAGTAAAGTGTTCAATAAAAGATGGTTTCCCTAAATATTTTAGAGTATGAAGAAAATGTATCAGTCACACTGCTTTAGGATTTCTGAACACATTATTGCAAAAAAGGTAATTTTTGTGCTACTAGCTGCATCAAACTGAATCGCAAAGTGAAATGAAAATGAGAAGGACGAATGAGTAAATCAAGAAAGCGGAGAGGAATGGCTGCAATGATGCAACAATTTAAATTAGAATGGGTTTACATTACATAATTCAATTTGTTCCACTTGTTTTAATGAACAAAGCACATTTTCAAACTATTTTACAATCCTGTCTTTCACGGTTCCATATTCTTTTTTTTTTTCCTGATGTTCTGTCCTATTGGTTGATCAAAAAAAAAAAACACACACATCAGAGCTAAATACTTTTTTTTTTTAATTATTAAGCCAGATGCTATTGCTGTGGCATTGTTTGGTGTCACTAAGAAGAAGAAGAAGAAGAAGAAGAAGAAGAAGAAGAAGAAGAGAACTGAAGAGAAGATAAAAAAGTGATGGACAAGCAGAAGAGGAAGAAGAAGAAAAAGTAAAAGAAGAAGAACAATAACTAGAAGTACAAAAGAAGAAGGAGAAGAAGAACAAAAAGAAGAAGAAGGTAAGACGGTGATGGAAAAGCAGTAGAAAAAAAGAAGAACAAGAACTAGAAGTACCAGAAGGAGAAGAATAAGAGAAGACAACAGAAGAATGGAGAAGATGGTGAACAAGACGAAGAATGAGCAGTACAAGACAATGAAAAACAAGAGCAAGAGGAACAAAAACCAGCAGAAGAATATGAAGAAAAAGAAGAAGAAAAACAACAACATCAACAACAAGAAGATGATGATATACAAGGACAAGAACAAGAAAAACAACAACAAGAAAAATTACAACAAACAAAAAACAAAGAAGAAAAAGAAGAAAAAGAACAGAACAGAAAAAAGAGAAGATGATGAACAAGAACAACAATAAGAATAGAAGTACAAGAAGAAGAAGAAGAAAAAGAAAAAGAAGAAAAAGAAGAAGAAGATCATAATAAGAAAACTGAAGAAAAGTGAAGAAGGTGATGGACATGCAGAAGAAGAAGAAGAAGAACTAGAAGATGAATAAGAATAAGAGAAGAGATCAGACGGAAGGAGAAGAAGACGATGAACAACAACAACAACAACAAAAATAGAAGAACTAGAAGATTATGATATACAAAAAGAACAGGAAGAATTACAACAACAACAAAAACAAAAAGAAGAAAAAAAGAAGAAAAAGAGAAAGAAAAACAACATCAACAACAAGAATGACAAGAACAACTAGAAGAACAACTAGAAGAACAACAACTAGAACAACTAGAAGATGATTTACAAGAAGAACGAAGAAGATATACAAGAAAAAACTAAGAAAAAGAAGAAAAACAAGAGAACAGAAAAGAGAACATAAAAAAGAAAAGATGATGAACAAGAACAACAAGAACTAGAAGTACAAGAAGAAGAAAAAGAAGAAGAAGATAAGAGAACTGAAGAAAAGACAAGGTGGTGATGGACAAGCAGAAGAACAAGAAGAGGAACAAGAACTAAAAGTAAAAGATGAATAAAAATAAGAGAAGAGAGCAGAAGAAAGGAGAAGAAGATGATGAACAATCATAAGAAGAGCTAGAAGTAAAAGACCATGAAGAACAAGAAGAGGAACAAAAACCAGAAGCAGAAGAATAGAAAGAGAAAAGAAGAAACAACAACAACAACAAGAACTAGAGGAATAACAACAACTAGAAGAACAACAACAATTACAAGAATTACAACAAAACAACAAACAAACGAAGAAGAAGAGAACAGAAAAAAAGAGACGATGAACATGAAGAACAAGAATAAGAATAAGAACTAGAAGAAGAACAAGAAGATTAAAATAAGAGAACAGAAAAAAAGAAGATGATAAACAATAAGAAGAAAAGAACAACAACAACAACTAGGAGTACATGTTGAACAGAAAGAAGATAAAGATAAAAGAACTGAAGAAAAGAGAAGAAGGTGATGGACAAGCAGAAGAACAAGAACAAGAACTAAAAGTACAACAAGAAGAAGAAAAAGAAAATAGAGCAGAAGAAATGAGAACATGATTAATAACAAAAAGAAGAACTAGAAGTATAAGATTACAAAGAACTAGAAGATGATGATTTACAAGATGAACAAGAACAAGAAGAAGAATTACAAAAACAACAAAAACAACAAGAACAAAAATAGAAAAAATGAAGGAGAAGAAGAAAAAAAGAAGACAACGACAAAGAAGAAGAAGAAGAAATAGTTCTTTTAATCTCTGCTAATATTTCACCATCTCTACTTTAAAGCAAATAATAAATGAAGCTTTGGTGAGCATAACATTTCTGGAAAAAGATACTGTATGTAATTCTAGGCCGCATGTACTGCAGTAGACCAGAATATGAAAATATGTTTATATCAACTACATCTACTAACTTAAAACAATACTTCGAGACGAACTTTTGGTAACACTTTAGTTCAAGTAACCATTCAAAACACCATTTACTACAGGCTTATTACCTGCCCATTATTAAAAATATTAACTGTTTATTAGCACTCATAGAGTGTCATCTTATTTACATCCCAATACCTAAACCCAACTACCATACCACCTATACATACACAGCTAATTAGTAGCTCATTAAGCTAAAAGTCTTAGTTTTTGGTTTGCTAATAGCGTGAATTGTAAATTGAAATGAAGTGTGACCGAATTTTTCCTCTGTCACAAGTCCAAAATTTTTTTTTAAAGATGATGTTCTGTCTGATGTCAATTCATTGCAGAAAATATGACTTCCTGAAGTCCTCCATCTCTGGCCCTCTCTGCGAGTTCAAAGACGACAGATCTGGGTTCACTTCTCTTTGAGCGAGCACTTTCAAGCAAACTCCCGGCACTGACAGCACGCCTTTCATTGCTTCTGGCCAAACATGAATGCAATGGCCCAGTGATTTGATGGAAGCGTGAGAAAGGATTCTGGACGAGGTAACAGTAGGCTATGAAGCCATGACCACAACAGCGGTATCAGGTCAATGCACACGAGTTTACGCAATGGAAATGTCACATTTTAAAGCCCTCAGAAGGCAACGCATCACCTTCATCTTGAAGACAGATGAGTTTGGTTCACGTCTCTATGAATAACTGTGCTCGGCTCCCCACAGTTTGAATATATACACAGGAAAGTCATCCAAAGGTTTGAAGCAAGAGCTAAAAAATCTGTAAAACTTTTGCATCAGATGCAATCGCTAACACGTGAAGAGCTTTGAGTAAATCAAGAACGGCTTCGGCAGTCAGTTTTCTCTTGCTTTCATTTACCACATGCTAGCCAAATAAACCAAAACAGTTCCAAAGACTAATTTTATGCATTAAAAAAACAAAACAAAAAAACAATGGAATAATGCCATTAATAGCTAAATACCAAGCAAAACTGAATTTAAGGGTACCTATTATGCATCTTTCAAGACATCATTTAATAAGTCTAAACAAGTCTTTGGTGTCCCCAGACTTTGTCTGTGAAGTTTCAGCTCCAAATACCCTTTAGATCATTATTGTACTATAAAATTTCACTTTTGGGTTAGCGGAAAAAACAAGCTGTTTGTTGTGTGTCTGTGCCTTTAAATGCAAAGGAGCTGATCCTCCGCACTCCATATTTGAAGTACAGTGGTGTTTAAGCATATTCAACATTTACTAATGTATTATTAAAATGCTAAATTGTGAATGTTAACATTAGTCAATGCATTGAGAGTTAACATGAACAGACAACGAACAACTTTATTTCCATCAATGTTAAAATGTTAACAAAGACAATGAAAAAAATGTATTGTTAATTTTTCATGCTAGTAATTACATTAACTAATGGGACATTGTTTTTATTTATCCATTATTATTATTATTATTATTATTTATTTATTTTTTATTCTTAATTATTATTAATGATTCTTATAATTAGCAGTGCTAAAAACACTATTATTATCACGTTTTTAATTTTTTTTTTACCACATTTATTTACAATTAATTAAAGGACAAAGCAGAGGCGGCTCAGTGGTTAGCACTGTCGCCTTACAGCAAGAAAGTTGCTGGTTCAAGCCCTGGCTGGGCTGGTTGGTATTTGTGTGTGGAGTTTGCATGTTCTCCCTGTTTTTTCTTGGGTTTCCTCGAGGTGCTCCGGTTTCCCCCACAGTCTAAAGACATGCACTATAGGTGAGGAAAGTCATCCAAAGGTTTGAAGCAAGTGCTAAAAAAACAAAAAAAAAACAGTGAAACTTCTGCATCAGATGCAATTGCTAACATGTGAAGAGCTTTGAGTAATCAAGACCGGCTTCGGTCTTGCTTTCATTTACCACATGCTAACCAATTAAACCAAAACAGTTCCAAAGGCTATTTTTATGCATTTAAAAAAAACAAGGGAACACTGCCATTAATAGCTTAATTAACAAGCAAAACTGAATTTAAGTGTACCTATTATGCCCCTTACAAGATGTCATTTAATAAGCCTAAATAAGTCTTTGGTGTCCCCAGACTGTGTCTGAAGTTTCAGCTCAAAATACCATTTAGATCATTAATAATACTCCGTTTAAAATGTCACTTTTGGGTTAGCAGAAAAAAAAACAAACAAACTGTTTTTTGTGTGTCTGTGCCTTTAAAAGCAAAGGAGCTGATCCTCCACACTCCATATAAGTACAATGGTGTTTAAGAATATTCAATATTTACTAATGTATTATTAAAATGCAAAATTGTGCATGCTAACATTAGTCAATGCATTGTGAGTTAACATGAACGGACAACGAACAACTTTATTTCCATTAACGTTAATAAAGACAATGAAAAAAAATGTATTGTTAATTGTTCATGTTAGTAATTACATTAACTAATGGGACATTGTTTTTATTTACTTATTATTATTATATATATATTTTTTTTTATAATTTGTTTTTCCATTCTTAATTATTATTAATGATTCTTATTATCAGCAGTGCTAAAAACACTATTATTATTATTAACGCTAACAAAGACAATGCTAAAAAAATGTATTGTTAAATGTTCATGTTAGTAATTACGTTAACTAATGGGACATTGTTTTAATTACCCATTTATTATTATTATTATTATTATTATTAGTCATTCTTAATTATTATTAATGATTCTTATTATTAGCAGTGCTAAAACACTTTTTTTTTTTTGCCAGATTTATTTACGATTAATTGAAAGACAACGAAGGGTGTTTAGCTCATTACTGAGTCACACAGCGCCTGCAGTAAACTCACATCAGTTTATCATAACACTTATCGATCATTTTTTCCCGCAATGCTCTTATTTCACGCGGTCGCCATTTTAAAACACGAAAGCGAGGCTGCGGTGGGAAGAAACCCGAAAGTATAGTATCAGCACTATAAACATTGCAACAACATGCTGTGGACTACAAACCTCCAGCTGTTGCCGTGATTTCAAAATGCAGATATGGTGTAAACATCACTTTAATATCATTCAGTTCAGTTTAATTTAAACAATTAAAAGCTTTTTAGACATCAAGCAACATCAAAATCTCTTTAAGAGTGTCCTCCTATAAGTTCATGGTACCAGGTAAACACCGTGGGGGCTTCCCTGCTTCAGCCTATGTAACCCAGTGAGTGATAAAACAATGCAGTCATCTGTAGCACACCCTCGTGTTGTCTGTAATAGTGTTGTCCTGGTACTGAAGTTTAACAAGTTGAACAATCAAGCCTTGCTGAATTCTTAAACAGTGCTGATTTGTCATAGTATTCACCAGTGCTCAACAGATACGACTGTAATTGGCCGTGAAGGTCATCAGCTCTTTATGAACACTGGAGCATTTTAAAGCCGCGAAGATTAGTCGAGTCATCAGTGGATCACTCGTCTGTGTTTGCACTCGGTAAACAGTGGTGAAGTGGAGTAAACTGATGACCTTGTCGGCCAATCACAGTAATTTCTGTTGAGCACTGGTGAACACTACGGCAAATCAGTGGTGTTGCGTTCAACAGTGCTTA
The DNA here is from genome assembly GCA_903798195.1 of Danio kyathit. Taxonomy (NCBI): domain Eukaryota; kingdom Metazoa; phylum Chordata; class Actinopteri; order Cypriniformes; family Danionidae; genus Danio; species Danio kyathit. The sequence goes on from LR812522.1 coordinate 32,789,316, forward strand.
AATGTTAGTGGGAAGGTGACGTTTTTTCTAAACTTCAGTATCGAAATTCAGGATTGTGACAGGTCTAATATAGTGAAAGAATCGGTTCATTAACTTGAGTTTGATAAATGGCATCTAAAACCGTGTGTTTTTGGGAAAGATAACGTTAGCTAACTATTGCCATTTCCCTTAACTTAGCTGAAAACAAGGTCTGATATGCCTTTTTTTTCACTATCCATTCAGAACAGACCTTTGGGTCACTCGGAAGACAGTGAAATTATCAATCTGTGTTGCTTTCTCTTCGCTGATATACAACCAGGTACACAACATTCCTGTGTGACTCAGGTGATACTTCCGGGTTTCTTTCCACCGCAGCCTCGATTTCGCTTTTTAAATGGCGGCCACGTGAAATCAGTCTTTTGACAGCAAGAACAAACACACAAGCAGCACCTAATTATGTTCAAAAGAATTTAAAACACCAAATGGGACGAATTCAAAATAAATTAAAATTCTAATATTTTGTGCATTTTTTTGTGCGTTTAGTTGGGTTTTGGATAGCTTTTGGGCTGAAAAAAAGTCAGCTATATCTGGCAACACTGGTTGGTGGTTCATTCCACTGTGGCGACCCTTGATAAATAAAAGACTAAACCAAAGAAAAATTAATGAATGAAGAAACAAAATATAAATCTTTCATTCATTCATTTTCTCTTCGGCTTAGTCCCTTTATTAATCGGGGGTCGCCACAGCGGAATGAACCACCAACTTATCCAGCACATTTTTACGCAGCGGATGCCCTTCCACCTGCAACCCATCTCCGGGAAACAACCATACACACTCATTCACACTCATACACTACGGACAATTTAGCCTACCCAATTCACCTGTACTGCATGTCTTTGAACTGTGGGAGAAACCAGAGCACCCGGAGAAAACCCACGCAAACACAGGGAGAACATGCAAACTCCACACAGAAACGCCAAATGACCCAGCCAAGGCTCGAACCAGCGACCTTCTTGCTGTGAGGCGACAGCACTACCTACTGTGCCGCCAAATATAAATCTTTTTAAATGTTATTACTATCTTCATCATGACAAATATGTCTGTATTTCTTTTTATGTAACGTTTGTAAACAATGAATGACAAATAAATAAAATAAATATGTAAGTAGTTTGGTGTTGGATCTCTCTTTTATGTTGCGACTTGAATGAATGGGTCGTAACAATAACGCACACACTCATTCTATTTGTATTTAAACATGATATTGCACATTGTTCTCAAAAATTATATCAACGTTTTGTCAAAACGATATGAACGCAAAACAGTATGCTTGTTTTAGACTAGATTGTTTCAGTGCTTCATTGTCTCCAAAACCCCTTTTATTACTTTAGAAGAAGACTTCAACAGTCATAAAGGCCAAGTGGTGTTTTCATTTGTAAACAGTGTGTGTAGAAACTCTTAAATCTGTGGAATGAGAGCATAAGTACTAAAAAAAAGGAAAAAAGTGACCCCAAGCATCAGTAAAGCACTAAAATAATCATGGGTTGCTGCTGCAAATCCTGCCGCAGTTATCTCCTCTTGCCCTTGCTTTCACTGTTTGCTCAGCTGGCAAAATCAATATCAGAAGGCAACTCAGAGCAGCTCCAATCATAACCCGACCATACCTGAGGCCTTCACCATTGAAAATAAGCCATCAAATAGAAGTTAAGCTTCTTCGAAATCATTTTAATGCTCTGCAACCACACGGCCTGTCTTTATTGAAAGAAATGATCAATAATGCATGTTAAGCAATACCGTAGTCTTACTGACTTGTGACTGGCCTAACAAGCGCTTTTTTTGTGTGGCGCCCTCTGTGCTGACACACATATCAATGGCGAGGATGGTGTTTCCGGAAAGAATCTAGTGACACGTCCCAAGTGAGTAACAAATAGGCAAACAAACCATGTGAACCGTCTATTGGCAATGGCAAAACTGCAAAATCCAAATCAGTCGAGTTGAATAAAAGAACAGTCAGATATTGACAGTAGCTTTGTACAGTAGATATGGAAGGAAACTGACATTTAACACTGGAACTGTAATACCAATACTACTAGAATTACCACAGCGGTCATCCTGACAGTTCCCATATACAGTAAGACGTTATATTGCCACGTCATATTTACATTCAAAAACTCTATTGAGATATTGAAATTAAGCTTTGAATGTCATCATATTTAATGAAGTCATTACCGTAAAATATGATCTTTTTGGTAATACAGACTGTAAAAAAACAATCTGTCATTTCACTTTTTTTTCCGCAGCTGAGGTGCCGGAAAAAAAGAAAAAAGTAAAATAACGGCTGTTAAATTACAGAAATTAACCGTAAAATAACAGATGGCAAACTACAGAACTTTACTGGAAATTTTAATTTAAGAAAATTTCTGCAATTTAACGTTCGTTATTTTACAGTAAATGTCTGTAATTTAACGTCCGTTATTTTACAGTAAATGTCTGTAATTTAACATCCGTTATTTTTTTTTTTTTCCGGCAGCCTTAAAAATGTGTTGCTACCTTAGGTTGTGTTAGTATACCCATGAAGGTCCGTGCCTTACTTTCATTTTTACTTTCACAAGCAATGGAGAAGGCTTTTTTCGTAGCATTAAAAATTCTGTTTTCACAAAAAAAAAAAAAGGATTTTTGTTGCTTGTTTAATCTACTTACTGTAAAATGAGTTGAATCAACACAATTCTTGAGGGATTTTTTGGGGACAATTTAATTGTTTTATGTTCAATTCACTTAAATCTGTAAAACAATTAAGTTAACTTAATCAATGTGTGTTGGGACAACATAAAGACATGGTAGGAAGCATTGAGCAACTTAAATTTGGATAACAACATTGTAAAAAAAATGTTGACTCAACTTAAAATTGTATGGCAACATGCTTAGAGCTGTTTGAGTTGACTCAACTTAAACCAAGTGCACACAAGTGCAGTACTTGGGTTAAAAGTTGAGTTAACTCAAAAAAGCTGTGCACACTAAAAAGCAATTACTTAAAAAGTGAGTAAACCCTTTTCCTTAAAAAATGCACGTTGATAACTTTCTTTTTATAATTATGCACAAGGTTCATTTATGCAATAATTTGAAGGCAATGAGCTTTTTTCAATTAATCGTTTTTTACAGTGCAGCAAGGTACCTTTGAATTTTAAGTTAAGTCAACTTTTCTTACAGTGACAGTGGTTGAGAGAGCTTAATGTACTGCAACCTAAGAAAACATCTTCATCGGTTTGACAACATACTGTACGTGTTGCAAATCCTCACAACGCAAACACAAATACACTGTAAACCCCAACAGTCAACTTTATCAAATTAAATGAGTGTAGTTAACTCAAAATTAACTGAATGTTAATTCTACTCCTTTGAAAAGAGTTTTGAACTCAGTGTTGAAAAGGTAATGAGTTAATAGCTCATTACTTCAAATGGATTAGGTTCACGGTACTCATTAGGATTAGCTTTTGAACTTAATTAGTTTGTTGCAATCGGTTTCCTCAAATGTTTTGAGTTACCTTAACTTTTTGGATTTTACAGTGTAGAAAATGTGCTGCAAATCCACACAACATATGCTCATTTTGATCAGAAAAAAAAAACAAACCAACAAAAAATAAACAAGTGGACTGAAGTTAGCATGTTGTATCATGTACTGTATTATGTTGTTCTTTCAATCATTACCCTACACTGTAAAACCCAAAAAGTTAAGGTAACTCAAACCATTTGAGGAAACTGATTGCAACAAATCCTTTAAGTTCAAAAACTAATCCTAATGAGTACTGTAAACTTAATCCATTTAAGTACACGGAGCAATTTGAGGAAAGTAAAACCCAGTAAATGATGAGAACTCAAACCAACCGAGTAGTGTAAAACCCAATAAGTTAAGGCAACTCAAACCATTTGAGTTAAAAAAACGAATCTATATGATTATTGTGAACTTACTCCATTTAAGTTGAAGTAATGAGGGTATTTAATTAGCTCATTACCTTCAACATTGAGTTCAAAACTTTTCAAATGAGTAAAATTAACTTTCAGTAAATTTTGAGTTAACTACACTCATGTCATTTGTTAAAGTTGACTGTTGGGTTTTACAGTGTACTGAAACAGTATTTTTAAATATTATTCTTATCTGCAATTTATTTTGACCTCATTTTAACAATTAATGAATAGTTGCAAATTTGTTTTATTAACCTTGAAATTATATATAGTTATTCGGTGGTCTTTCAGTGGTGAACAGCTGGTCACTGTTCCTGTCAGCGAACTCCAATAATATCCAGCTGCAAACCCAACTGCCTTCAGATTAATGTGTTTCAACAGATTTACAGTAGTGTTGCTACTGTTTTGACATTTTTTGTTTATTTTAAAGCGATATGAATAGTAGATCAATAGACGAATAGTAATCAGTCCATTTCAAAGCAGCAGCTGGTTTTTTTGCCATCCCCTGTTGTCTTGTCAAATGCCCAAATACTTTGCAGTTGTAAAGAATAACTGTCAACAATTCAAAATTCAGATCATTTCAATCTGTGTGTGTGTTTAAGTGAAGTTTCACAAACTAATTTCGAAAGGAGCACGTGATATGATTGACTGCAGCTGGTCTCTCATCTACAATCATTAGTTAGCCAATCAGATGAATCCAAACTCACTATAAGTAGCCTAGCAAAATTTACTCCCTTATCTTCGTATTCCGAAGAAACCCCCCATCCACCCCTTCTCCGCCTTTCTTCCTTTATCACAGGGAGATCTCGAGAACTACCTAATCTCGTACATGCTCAATCGACCAGGCGGGAGCCCTGGGCTCAATTATCTCCGAGCTCAGGGTTCTCTCCCGGGACAGCATGCCAAACCAGCTAATAGCATCAAGCAATATCTAAGTGTGAACTCTTAAAAAAACAAACAAAAAAAACTATAATGTACATATAAAAAATATATAAAACATGTTTCACTTTTTATAAAATGCTGTAGAAAAATAAGAGGCAAAGAAGGTAAAATAAATGTTTTGCTAATAAATAAAGGTTTAAAATAAGCTTTTTTTTAGACAATCAGTGTAAGACAAAATGTCAGACAGTTGGGCCTTTAAAATATTTTCGCATAAAGAGGTGGCCCTCGAAGTGAAAAAGGTTGAGAACCCCTGATCTATACTATTTGCATGTGCTGTGAGGATTTGCAGGGCATTTTCTACTTGTGTTTGCAAACTGATGAAGATGTTTTCTTAATTTGCTAGTGTTTATTCTATTTGCAAGTTGCAGAATGTTGAGCTATCTTGGTAAACGTACGCAATGGCTTATCACAATGAAACTATTTTTTAAAAGTTCAATTGTTTCAAAGTATGGGCACATTTTTTTCATTCCATTGTGCAAACTTTACATTGTTTTTCAATGTAAACGTGCTCAACGGACATGCGTGACCGTTATACTCAAATTTGACATATTTTGAAGCACCTCACACACGAGTGCTGCATTTTTTAGAAGCCATGTCAAGTTAATGGAACTTTAACTTTTACAAGTAGCACCACTCATCAGTGTCAGTTCCAAAGTAGTGGACCAATCAGAAAAACACAAGAGGAGGGGTAAGCTTTGCAAGTTTCTGTCTACAGGTTTCTGTGTCCGGATACCCTCATGATCTATGCTGAACTTTATTTAGACCATTCACACTTTTTTAGACTCAAATGTGCATCCTGTGCGAATGGCCCCAAATAATTCAGAGTAATTTTCAGATCCCTTTGAGCTGAGTGCATGAAAAAAAATTCAGCAATCAGAAATGGCAGCCCATTATACCGCCTGGAAGTCTTCCATAAGTGTTGGGTTATATGTCAGTAACACCTCTGAAGTTCCTGGCTGTGCTAAAGATACTTTCTCTTTCAAGCTCTGGGTCTTTTCATGGTTTGGTGTTAGAAATTTAAACCTAGACCTAAAACAAAAATAAATAAATAAATATATAAAAAAGGCTAAACCTGCTTTCGAAAAATGTCAGGTTATATATAAAGGCAAGCATATTTACGCAGGGGTTTTTCAGTGGTGGCATATAACATGGTGGATGTAATGAAATTACCTTTAATTATCACAAGATTCGCTTGTTGTCATGGTAACTGTGATGAGACAAAAGTTTGTATAGTGAAATAAGACCAGCTATATACTCCAGATATCATCTTAAATGCTTTAATTGGCATTGCGAAGTGCTAATGCAATTAGATGCAAGTAGAATTGCATACGTTTTATTTTTGCTTTAACCTCGACAATTAAAATAGATGTTTACTTTTATGTGATGCCATTAGAATTTCTGTAGGTTTCATACTTATATAAACTGTTTATACAAGTAATACTGTTAAACAACATATTTAGAACGCATTTAGAACATTTGTATTTAGTTTTAAAGGGGACCTACTATGAAAAAACAAAAGGGGTTTAAACGCAAGTGTGTGCAAGATTCTGTGAATATAACCAGTTTATAACAGTAAAAATGTATAAAATGTATTTATTATAATTACACTTGATAAAAACAGTCTGCAGAAATAATTTGATTGACATTCTCTCATTGTGCGTGTCATCAGAGGGGGAAAGCCACACCCATTAGTCACAATCTCATTTGAATTTAAAGTGACGGTCACCAATATGGCAAAATGAGGATCAATTTCAATTGCCACTCATTAGCGTAGGATGATAGTCTTATTTTTGAATCTGCCACTATGCTGACACACAGGCATTTATAGCTCCGCCCTCTTTTGAAAAGAGCACAATCTCATTTAAATTTAAAGTGACAGTGACCAAAATGGCAAAATGAGGACCAAAGCCTACAAGGGTCCATTTCAATTGCCATTTATTATCATAGGATGATAGTCTTTTTTTTCTGAATCTGCCACTATGATGACACACAGACGTTTATAGCTCCGCCCTCTTTTGAAAAGAGCACAATCTCATTTGAATTTAAAACGAGTGACCAAAATGGCTAAGTGAGGATTAAAACCTATAAGGGGCAATTTCAATTGCCACTCATTAGCATAGGACGATAGTCTTGTTTTTGAATGTCACTATGCTGACACACAGGCATTTATAGCTCTGCCCTCTTTTGAAAATAGCACAATCTCATTTGAATTTAAAGTGACAGTCACCATAACGACAAAATGAGGATCAAAGCCTATGAGGGACTATTTCAATTGCCACTCATTAGCAAAGGATGATAGTTTTGTTTTTGAATCTTCCACTATTCTGACACACAGGCATTTATAGCGCCGCCCACTTTTGAAAAGAGCACAATCTCATTTGAATTTAAAGGAACAGTCACTAAAAATGGTAAAATGAGGATCAAAGCCTACAAGGGGCCATTTCAATTGCCACTAATTAGCATAGGATGATAGTCTTTTTTTCTGAATCTGCCACTATGCTGACACACAGACATTTAAATTTTTGCCCTTTTTTGAAAAGTGCACAATCTAATTTGAATTTAAAGTGACAGTCACCAAAATGGCAAAATGAGGACCAAAGACTATAAAAAGCCATTTAATTGCCACTCATTAGAATAGGATTATAATCTTGAATAATAATCTTGAATAATATAATCTTGAATCTTCCACTATGATGACACACAGATGTTTATAGCTCCGCCCTCTTTTGAAAAGAGCACAATCTCATTTGAATTTAAAATGAGTGACCAAAATGGCTAAGTGAGGATTAAAACCTATAAAGGGCCATTTCAATTGCCACTCATTAGCATGAATGTCACTATGCTGACACACAGGCATTTATAGCTCTGCCCTCTTTTGAAAAGAGCCCAATCTTATTTGCATTTAAAGTGAAAGTCACCAAAATGGCAAAATGAGGATCAAAGCCCATAAGGGGCCAAAGAGTTATAAACTATATTTGTTGGGTGTTTTGAGCTGAAACTTCACATACACAGTCTAGAGACATCGGAGACTTAGTTTACATCTTTTAAAAAATGGCATAATAGGTCCCCTTTAAGGTAGTCTATTTTACTTTTTCAACAATGCAATTGTAACATAATTTGATTTAATTTGAAGTACAGCATTATTGGTGTAACTTTATGATATATAAACAGTTCAAAACAAGTCAATATGTTGTTGTTCCAGCCTTATTATTTTATATGCACATTTAAATGTTTTTTTTTCTTGTTCTGATATCTTATTGATTTTCAGAAGGGAAAAAACGCATTACAAAGGTGGAGATTGATGATTTGACTGTCCAAAAACAAACAAATGAAATAAAATATAGCCTCTTTTCAAGACCATCAGTATAACACTACATATTTGTGCAGTATTTTGTTCAAGTGTACTGCCACTATCACTGATGTTTTTAATAAGATGACACATTTTGAGTCCTGTTGAGTGCTGTTCTATTTTGTTGTGCTGTATTACAAGAACACAATAATGAATTTTATGTAAATAACCCCCCAAAACAGTGCAATAACACAGGGCTTTCTTATTCGCCCAGCCCTGAAAACATACAGTTATCTTGGATCACCTTTCCCTCAAAGCCAAGAAAACGAGCGGTGTAAACAAGTCATTTAGCAGGGACAAAAGGGAAAGAAGAAAAAAGATTTACCCTCACAACAAAGGAATTCTGTTTGTTCCTCAGGGCAAAAAAAAAAAGTTGTGAAAGTTTAAACTGAGAAAAAGGGCAAACTGTGAGAAAAAGAAGAAAAAAGGCAATTAATGTGTACATATGGAGTAAAGTGGAACATTCAAACTGAAAGGTAAATTTGTTCTATGACTGATATTAAGGCATATTAAATATTCAAAATTTAATTTCCTATCTTTTTGCTGAAGAAGTCATACCATCAGTGCAATGAAAACAAAATGAATGATTTCACTCAATCACTCGCTTGGTTTTAATAAAAAGAAAAGTTGAAAATGTACGTTACTAAAAATAGTGGTCATGATAACCCATAGAGCCTTCTAACAAAAAGTTTCAAAGCTCACCAGCATCTTAAATCCTTGAAAGTATTAAATATTTTAATAAAAAAAAAAATAATAATAAAAAATGCAGAAAGCTTTACTTTGTATTATATCACCCTTACATTAAATTAAACAAACAATATTTAAAAAAATATGTATATACATATATAAAAGTTTATGTTAATGTTGACCTGTCACACATTTAGGTACCGCTTACATTTCGAACATTATTGGCTGAAGCTGGATTTATACTTTCGCCTGGGACCGCATCGCGCACCTCCGCTAACTGCGTGGGCACCTCGTGAAACGAATGAGGCTTTTATACTTGCTGCGTTCGCCGTTGTAATATTCTTTAAAACTGACCGTAAAATTAGACAGATAAACAGAGAAGTAGAAAGTTTCCGGAACTACGTCATATCATTAATGTCATTCAATATTTTTAAACGTATTATTTTTATTGTTTTTATAAATTATTTTAATGATTATAAGGATTTTTATAACCATTCAATATTTGTTTTTAATCAAACTTTGATGCATCGCTTGCTTTTGTTCATATCTCGGACAGTTTTACCTATTAAAGTTTGTTAAAATATTAATGAGATGAGAACATGGGTTGCTCTACAAATATATATTATTATGGCAAGAATTAAAGCAAAATAAAAGGTACACTTACTAAAAAATACAGATTTTTTTTTTTTTTGATTTAGCCCACTCCACAATTCACACATTACTGTCTGGCTAGTTTATGTCCTATACTTATGCTAAAAAGGCAATAATGGTCCAACATTCCTGAACATTATCACCAGTAAAGCCTAGAAAAACAGGGCATCAGTATATTGTAAAACGATAGGTTCAAATATTCCTTTCCAGTTATCAAAGCAATAATTTGTTCCTTCTTTATAGTTTTGCTACTATTCATTTGTTTTAAATTCAAAATTGTAATATTTACATCAGTGTTAAACCTATGAATGGTGGAAAAGTATATTTCTGTAATTGTGTACCTGGGTCTCTACTTTTGCCATGGCCTCTTTTGGCTTTAACAAACTTATCCCTCAGGATTTTCCAAACCTTTTAAATAAAAACGTTCCTCCTTTCCCACGGCTTGTTGCAATTTCTAGCCAAGAATTATTGATCATCTGGTTATCTCTATGATCACAGATCATAAAGATGTCTGTACAGTCGTACCAACTCAAATCAAACGCGGGCACTGTTCGCTTGAGTCTCAAAAAAAAAAAAAAATGCACTCCGGCGGCCAAAATCATGTTGTGCGCACCCAAAGTGAACCTCCGCAAACACCGCAATGACGTCACATTCGCCGCGTGCACTGAAGCGGACGTGTCGAGTATAAACCAGGCTTGAAAAGACTGCCAATCCTAATCACTCCTGGGATGACGCTTGTTCTCTCAGCCAATCGCGTTCGGCGCAGAGACCTTTAAATCAGAAGCGGCAACAGGAAGAGATCAGCTGTTGTTTGCTGTTTGGCATGTCTGTTTTGTGGTGTCCATATGTTTATCTTGGTACTAATGCTGACTTTGAGTGAGATCTGTTTAAACGATCTGTTGTTAAAAGTTCTGTCATTTGTTCATTTCTTCATTGTTAAACAGTTCATGGCTGATGTGTGTCTAGCACCTATTAGCCTGCTGAAGCTCCATTCAAAACTTGTGATGACTTGCAGACAAGGGAGACCTGGAAGCTAAAGACTTTTTTCTTTTCATGTTATTTTCTTATTTAGAGGATTAGGAGGAGATAATGGGAATATTTTTTGTTATATTTCTTTCTTTGAGTTTCTAGCGCAACTTTCAGCTCCCTCTCCCATTTGTCTTGGTTTTCAAATTAATTATTATATTTTTGTGTTTGTTCATATTGTAAATATATGGTTTGTGGGAGCAATAAATCTTTTGCGGTGCTTATTTGTTGTTCTGTCTTTCTCTTGCCACTTTTAACTATTAGTTCGTTATTTTGGTCATCTCAAAGTCACTCCTTTTACATTCCTAGACTTATTTCAATCAAGGGTCGTAACAAAATTGTATTCTTTTGTCTGAAAATGGTGAAACCATAATCATGGAGTATGTTTTTTTTTTTTTGACAATTGGAAATCAGACAATTAATTTGAGGTACTCTCCCATTCACAAGTTTATCTGTTTAACTGTGACAACTTCTCAACTGCTGCTGAGAAACCGGAAAATATAAAAAAAAAAAACAACAACTAATAAAATAAAAATAAATGGTGTTGGTGTTATTAATGACATAACATATCATTTTAGGGCCTTCTTTGCCAACTGTTGTAAAACAACAACAACAAAAACATTGATTTGTTCATAAATCTCTTAATGAATAAACTATTTGAATTAAATATTTTAACAAATACATGTCATGATGCCACAAAGACTGTTGAAGTCTCTTAACTGCTAAGTATTCTGTCATGTCATCTTATGTCATGTCATCATATGTCATGATATGTCATGTCACCTTATGTTGTGCCATGACATATTATGTCATTTTATTATTATTTCTTTTTAAATAATTTTCTTTTAAATTTTTTTCTGATTTTCAATAGTCATGTCAAAGCTGTTAGTAAAACAGCATACTATCATCTCAAAAACATTGCAAGAATTAAATGCTTTGTTTCCAGTGAAGACTTAGAGAAACTTGTTCATGCTTTTATCAGCAGCAGGGTGGATTACAGTAATGGACTACTCACGGGCCTTCCCAAAAAGACAGTCAGACAGTTGCAGCTCATCCAGAACGCTGCGGCCAGGATTCTGACCAGAACCAGGAAATCAGAGCACATCACACCTGTCCTCAGGTCTCTACACTGGCTCCCAGTTACATTCAGAATAGATTTTAAAGTACTATTACTTGTCTATAAATCACTAAATGGCCTAGAACCTCAATACATTACAGATATGCTCACTGAATACAAGCCTAACATATCACTCAGATCATTAGGACCAAGTAAATAAGAAATCCCAAGAGTTCAGTCAAAGTAGGGTGAATCGGCCTTTAGCTATGCCCCTCACTGCTGGAATCAGCTTCCACAAATGATCAGATGTGCTCCAACATTAGATACATTCAAATCCAGACTGAAAACACATCTGTTTAGCTGTGCCTTTACTGAAAGAGCACTGTGCTACGTCCGACAGATCACCTTATGTTTTTCTCTTCTTTACATTCTTTTGTAACCTGTTTTAACACATTTTAATCTGTTTTTATCTCTTTTAATATTTTTTTTATTATTGTCATCATTTTACTTTTCTTGTCTCTTTTATTCATGTTTCTGTAAAGCACTTTGAATTGCCATTGTGTATGAAATGTGCTATATAAATAAACCTGCCTTGCCTTATGTCAAGTTATGCCATGGCATCTTGTGTCATGTTATATTAGTAAAACTTGTTTTTACCTGCATCATAAACTTTGACTGATTCCAAAAAGACTATTGAGGGTCTCTTACCTGATACGTGCGGTATCGTTTTATCTTGTCACAACATCTTGTTCTGTGTCATGTCATCTTTTGTCATGTCAAATGCTATGCTATTTGCTACTAAAGTTGGACAGGGGCCGGTGTAACTAAATAAAAGCAACTTAATTATATTATTATTTAAATTCACACGGGGCGTCAGCGTCAATGCTTCCTATTCACTTTGAATGGGTGACGTCAATCGTTGCAGAACTGAATTGTGGATCCATCTGTGCCACTTCACAAGCCTGTAGACAGGAGGGGTTCAGGTGGTTCGAAAGACCCACCCCTAACTGAAAAAGGTCAGAATTTGTCCCTACACTAGCTCATTTGTCCTATTTTGACTGTTTATGCCGTCATAAATTGTGAAAATAACCATTGAAGAAGGCTTTGAGACCAAGCGGAATCCTCTTTTGGCTGTTGCTTCAGCGTGACAGAGGAAAGTTGAATGTGCTGGCCAGTTTGTATTTGCCTAATAAATGACAATAGGCTAGTTTTTAATTTAAAACTTGAACAGCATCCTTTTTTTTCTAATGATATATGATGTAATACATTTGTTTTTGAAAAGTAAGTATTATTCTCATATTTTATTTCTTCTAAATCTTTAGGAAATGTTTTTGTTAAATCAAAAATGTGGTTGTTAAAATTTAATTTTAGCAAAAAAATAGTGCTAAAAAGTAGTTAAACCTCATAATTAAATAGAAAATGAGGCTAATAACTGCAAAAAAGGTCCATATGAACCACCCCGTTCACCAGGCTGGTCACGGACCTACTTCAGTGGCAGTGCTCACTGCAGAAGTTGGGAATTTATCAACTTTTCACTCGCCAATGAAAGCATCAGCCAATCAGATAACTTCATACAAATACATGTCATCTTTGGTCTTGTCATAAGCTATGTTATTTGCTACTTACTGTAGGTCAAACAGATGTCAAGTGTGATTAAATGTCAGCAATAAAGCATAAACAAAGACTGTAGAGTGTCTTCTTACCTGATAAGTGTCCCACAGACGAATGGTGCAGCGCAGAGGAAGTTCTCTCATAAGAAGATTGTTCATCCAGCGGAAAGCGAACTGCAAATACTCCACCTCATACAGCTGCATGTGGCGATGCACAGTCTCTGTTCAGAAAACAAACAATAACAATAAACCACCAACCCTGACGTCAATCATCTCATTCATCCATCACAAACAATTACATCATCATTAGAATCTCTTCAGTCAAAATTGGGCCCAAACAATAAATGACAGACGCTCGGTGGACACGCACAACAAAAACACTTATTCCCATCGACATTTTATTTCTCGCGCGCAGACACCAGACGCTGTTCATGCATGACAGCCTTCAGGCCATAAGACATAACACCCTAATAAAGCCATAAAGAATATCGACATCCATGCCATCATGCGCTCGCCGCTGTCATGAAAGCATGAGGTAATTACTCAGCTGTCAGGTCAGTGTCTGAGAGTGTTATGTTTGAGGGGAAACAGCAGCTTTATTTATGGCCATCTCTTTAATCAACACAGACGCGCTACTGATGGGTGGTGTAACATGCATGACTGCGTGTCCCTGCAGAAATATAGCCATCTTCATCTGCCTCCTGACAACCATGCCATTTTACCGGCCGTCACTTGAACAATGGGTTTTGGCACAACAACAACAATGATATTATAATAATAAATAAAACAATATATAAGCATTTATTAACATGCAAAGTAACTATTAATATATGCTTGCATAATACGATATATAAATGTTAATTTGAATAGTTTATTAATCATTTACTGAATGATCTTAAACAAAACACCAACTATTCTTCAATAACTGGCGTGTAAATAATGCAATAGTTAATTTAGTGATGAAACATGATTCAGTAACAAAGTATGAATCATTAAACACATTATACATGTGCTTATTCATAGTGTGTAGTTCGATTTGATTGTATCTAACTTTGTCAGTTTAAAAAGGTTATTTTATTTATAGCACCATGAAAACTGAGCAATACTTTGAAATTCTCGACAACAACATCAGGCAGTCTGCAGAGAAACTTGGCATGACAGTGACCCAAAACACACAGCAAAAGTGATGAAGAAATGCTTAATAGACAAAAACATTAACGTTTTAAAGTGGCTCAGCCAGAGTCCTGACATAAACCCAATTGAGAATTTGTGGAGGGAGCTAAAAATCAAAGTGATGAGTAAGAAGACCATGAAAAATACAGATGCATAGAAAATGTCAGCATAAGAATTAAAATAGCAAATAATAATAATAATTATAGCAAATAATAAAAAAACAAGGTCTAGTTGCAAACATCTTGTATACACACACACACACACCTATGAAGACCAGCTGCTGCCAAACCTTTTGCTTGCCTTGACAGTGTCATTCTCGCATCCTGCTCTCCGCAATAAACAACTTACACTCATTAACACTGAATACATCACACTGCCAAGACAGAGAACAAGGACTGAAACAAGCTCAACATTTCAGCATAACAACGAGCCAAAACACACCGCAAAAGTAATGAAGAAATGCTTAATAGACAAAAAACATTAACGTTTTGGAGTGGCTCAGCCAGAGTCCTAATATAAACCCAATTGAGAATCTGTGGAGGGAGCTAAAGGTCAAAGTGATGAGTAAGAACACCCTAAAAAATGCAGATGCATAGAAAATGTCAGCATAAGGATTAAAATAGCAAAAAAAAAAAACAAGGTCTAGTTGCAAACATCTTGTACACACACACACACACACACACACACACACACACCACACACACACACCACACACACCCACACACACACACCACACACACACACACACCACACACCACACACCTATGAAGATCAGCTGCTGTCAAAGCTCTCGCTTGCCTTGACTGTGTCATTGTCGCATCCTGCTCTGCACAATAAACAACTTACACTCATTAAATACATCACACTGCCAAGAGAGTGAACATGGACTGAAACAAGCTCAACATTTCAGCACGACAACGAGCCAAAACACAAAGCAAAAGTGGTGAAGAAATGCTTAATAGCAGAGGTGGGAGTAGGTCACACATGTGCAAGTCACAAGCAAGTCTCAAGTCATAACCTTCAAGTCTCAAGCAAGTCAAGTCAATTTTTGTTGGACTCAAGTCAAGTCAATGCTTATTTCAAGTCATGTCAAGTCATAGCTTTGTCTAGCAAGTCACTTTCAAGTCAATCTAATTATATACATATATACATATATATATATATATATATATATATATATATATATATATATATATATAATATATATATATATATATATATATACACATACATAGATAAATTTTTTTAATCTAGATTAATTTCAAAATTAATCTAGATTAATCTAGATTAAAATGGCTTATTTGAATTCTGCCAAAGGCATTCCGAATTTGTGTGCTAGCCACATAATAATTATATGAGAACGGGTTTCTCAAGCCAGGTGACGCATTAGACCAGGGGCTCATCTCCTGTTTCCAAAATGCATCACAAACTGCTTGAGAAACTGTTCTACTATGATAGATATGTTAGAGTCAGGCATCCTGCTGATTTGATTTAGAAGGGCACTTCTTTCCCAGATGGCTCACCGGTCAGGTATACATCCGCGCTAAACTATCAAGGTGAAAGTCATCATAGCTTGCGTAGAATAGACCCAGCTCCCACCCAACTTTGAGAATAGATTAACGGCGATATTTTTTTTAATCGCTCGATAAGAGTCTCGTGTTAACGCAGCACGTTAACGCCGATAACGGCCCACCACTAATATATATACACATAAACTGTAATTTGAAATGACACTTTCATCACTAGTGAATCAGATGTCTTTCTGCTTAGGGGAATGTGTGTGCTTATTTCAAAGCCATTAAAATATCATATTATTAATTAAACGATACCCTAAATCACGAAACCAATCTTATAGTGCACAGGTACTTTTTTGGTCTTTTTATTACATAAAACATTATTGTATTAAAAGTAAAGCTCATCTTCCTCAAAGACATTTTGTACATTTCAATAACTCTAACAAAAATGTTTTGATCAGTAATATGCATTGCTAAGAATGAACTCTAAAGGCAATTTTCAATCTTTAGATTTCAGACATTATATATAGTCCATTTAACACACATACGTTACAGGTTTTGAGATCCATGGTCTAAAATGGTTTCTTGTTTTGCCCAACTTAATTCTTCTTTTTAAAAAATGTATCGGGGAAAAAAAAAAAAAAAAAAAAGAGTAAAAAAACTGAAATATAGCATTTAACATTGTTTTAATGCAATCTTTTTTTATTAAACTTAACCGCTAACATGTCAAAAACTTAAACATTAGCATACAAATACAATACTATCAGTGCTTCTCATAGATTTGAAATATACTTGCGGTGGTAGCTGGATTGAAACACCATTTACCCAAATCACATATTAACTATATGCGACAAACAAAACAATATTACATTTTTAACAGTAATTTCATTTATTATGACACTGTTTATTTTCAATGGGTTAAAGTAAAAAAAAAAAAAAAAAAAAAAAAAAAAAAAAAAAAAAAAAAACTGTTTAAAAAAAGACATCCACTTTCTCCTACGTTTATGCTATTCAGGAGTCATGTACACCGCTGACAGATCAAATATGCTGCTCTCTCTTTCAAGTTCAAAGCAAACTTGCATGCCAAAGCATTTTAGATATGTATATAAAATAGCCTATGTATTATAGCCTAATGACATCAGCAAGCTAATAAAATATACAGCAAATAAAAAATAAATAAAAGAAAAAGGGATAAAACAGAATATCTCTAAAAATTCTCATATTTACAAGATTAAAACATGTAGATTATTTAAGGCAAATGCGTTGATTAACCATTCCTAATGGTGTAGGTATATTCATATCACCCCAATTTTATCCTCCTTACACTGGCTGCCTGTTAAGTTTTGTATTGAATTTAAAATATTACTCCTTACCTATAAAGCTTTAAATAATCTAGCTCCTGTTTATCTAACCAACCTCCTGTCTTGCTACAACCCAACCTGCTCTTTAAGATCTCAAAACTCAAGGCTTCTGGTAGTACCTAGAATATCAAAGTCGAGTAAAGGAGGTCGAGCCTTCTCATTTATGGCCCCTAAACTCTGGAATAGCCTTCCTGATAATGTCCGAGGCTCAGACACACTCTCGCTCTTCAAAACTAGATTAAAGACCTATCTTTTTAGCAAAGCATACACTCAGTGCAGTACATAGCGCTATGACGCATGATGTGCCCCACACATGATTTTGGTTCTCGTTTATATACACTATGAACAACAGCTACGCTAATTATTCTCCTATTCTGTATTTCCACCTGGGGGTACTTATCTCGAGGCCCTCAGACTATGCAGTGCCACTGACGCGATCCGAGACCAGCGACGAGATGATCCCAGGTTTTCTGGACCAGGCCGTATCCTGAGCAGCTGCTGTGGTGGTCATCGTGGAGTGAGAGCATGAGACTGACTCCTGTGACGCTCCAAGGACAGACAAGTCTTCGCTGAGGTCCAGCTTCCTGCGCCTAGACTGCAGCTCTGCACAAGACGTTTGGCCATAGGGGAAATGGTCGTGCCCAACTGAGCCAGGTTTCTCTTGAGGTTTTTTAAATCTTCGCTTTCGCAAATTGGTGAAGTTTTTTTTTCCTCGTCGCTGTCGCCACTGGCTTGCTTGGTTCGGGATCTGTAGAGCTGCGCATCGATGGATTTGCTCTTCAGTGTTTGGACTCTCAGTATTGATTATTAACCCACACTGAACTGAGCTAAACTGAACTGAACTTAATCTCTGAAAACTGAACTGTCACTGTTTCAATTCACTATAATCTTCCATGTGAAGCTGCTTTGACACAATCTACATTGTATAAGCGCTATACAAATAAAGATGAATTGAATTGAATATATTCTGCAGCCAGTTTAGACCAGTCATTTTGTCCTCTCCGAGTATATAGTAATGTTTCTGAGTCGTTTAGATTCAAGAATGAATTTTCGAATGTTTCTCTAGTGACTGTGCTCGCAGTCAACTGCAAAGCCAAGTGAAAGTAGCGTTAAATAAAAAAGATAATGCAAAAACGCATATGATTAACGAACGACAGCTTTAGAAAGCAAAAGCCGAATCCCGGACATTTAGAAACCTGGCCGGACGAATTTGTTAAGAGCCAAAAAAAAAAAAAAAAACACGTCTCTGTGGGTCTGCAGTGTGGTGGTGCTGACAGGTCAGTTCACGCGCGCACAGAATGAAACGGGTAAACGAGAGAGCATTTTTCACTACATCAATCGCAGATGATTGGTTACATTAGACGGATACAAAATAGTGTAGAAGAATGATAATAATAGTAAAAAAAAAACGTGTCACTAAATATACTTGGGCGGCCGTTAATATACTGGGCGGACCGCCCAAGTAAAGTCCAAATGAATCGCTCTAATGACTCGTTTTGAGTGGTTCTTCTTAATGAACCGATTGATCCAGTTCAGCAAATCCAACTGATTCTTTTAAAATGGTTTGCATTTCCATTAAACACTAATCAACAAATTACTTAGCCTAAAGTTACCTACTATTTAACTTGCCTGGCACTCCCTCTGACATGGAAAAACAACAGTTATCCACTTAAAAAAATCATCAACTCGAGTGAGGAATCGGTTGCAGTGTTTTATTCGGAACAGTACAGAGAACCTGAATCTTTCGGACCGATCTGAGAACCGAGGAGCTGTTAATACTATCGCATGCGTGACTTAGAACTTTCGGTTTTGTTTTGTTTTTAAATGCACAATATATAACAAACAGTTATGTATTTAACAAAAACAAATTATTTTGAGTCATCTAACTCAAGTCCAAGTCAAGTCTCAAGTCATGCCAGTCAAGTCGAGTCTTTTTTGGATTTTGTCAAGCAAGTCTCAAGTCCTTAATTTTGTGACTTAAGTCTGACTCGAGTCAAGTCATGTGACTCGAGTCCCCCATCTCTCCTTAATAGACAAAAAAACATTAACGTTTTGGAGTGACCCAGGCAAAGTCCTGACTTAAATCCAATTGAGAAACTGTGGAGGGAGCTAAAGATCAAAGTGATGAGTAAGAAGACCATGAAAAATACAGATGCATAGAAAATGTCAGCATAAGGATTAAAATAGCAAATAATAAAAAACAAGGTCTAGTTGCAAACATTTTGTGTACGCACGTGCACACGCACGCGCACACGCACACACACACACACCTATGAAGATCAGCTGCTGCCAAAGCTCTCGCTTGCCTTGACAGTGTCATTCTCGCATCCAGCTCTGCACAATAAACAACTTACACTCATTAACACTGAATACATCACACTGCCAAGACAGAGAACATGGACTGAAACAAGCTCAACACTTCAGCTTATTAACACTGCAAATCAAAATCATCCTCTTTCTAAACTAATTAAATGCTTAGTGACAGATAAGGATGTCCAAGATAATGAAAACAAAACAAAACTTTAATTAAACTTTACATTCCAAGTTATTAAAGTCTAGATTAATGTATTTATAGTGTCATCATGGTTGAAAGGGTCTTGTTTTTGTTTTTTTCTTCTTGTTTTGGCATTACACAAATATGTGTAAAATGGGTAAAAAAGTAGATTTCACATCTGACATTGGTAAACACTTTCACTTTCACATTTAATCTCATATATACTGTACAGTTGAAGTCAGACTTATTAGCCCCCTTTTGAACTTATTTTTCATTTTTTAATATTTCCAAAATGATGTTTAACAGAGCAAGGAAATTTTCACAGTATGTCTAATAATATTTTTTCTTCTGAAGAAAGTCTTATTTGCTTTATTTCGGCTAGAATAAAAGCAGTTTTTAATAAAAAAAAAAAAAACATTTTAAGGTCAAAATTATTAGCCCCTTTAAGTTATATATTTTTTTCGATTGTCTACAGAACAAACCATTTTTATACAATAACTTGCCTAATTACCCTAACCTGCCTAGTTAACCTAATTAACCTAGTTAAACCTTTAAATGTCACTTTAAGCTGTATAGAAGTGTCTTGAAAAATATCTAGTAAAATATTATTTACTGTCATCATGGCAAATATAAAATAAATCAGTTATTAGAGATGAGTTATTAAAACTATTATGTTTAGAAATGTGTTGAAAAAATTCTTCCCTACATCAAACAGAAATTGAGGAAAAAATAAACAGTGGGGCTAATAATTCAGGGGGGCTAATAATTCTGCCTTCAACTGTATGTTGATTTTTTTTTTTTTTTTTTTGTTTTTTTAAATGTTACAGCAAATATCGATTAACAGGTTATTTGTTTCCTAGCCTTGGTAAAAAAAAAAAAAAAAGAACACTATGTAAATTTTATCATTACCATATAATTACAGGCTCTCAAAAATGCTTGCATATAATTACAAGGCACACACAAACACAAATAAGCTCTTCAATCTATAGCTTTGGGGGAAAAACACCCCACAATAATTAAGCTTCTCTGGATTTATTATTTGAAGTTATGTTTGATATGTTTTATATATTATATGTGAGTAAAACTTTTTTTTTTTTTTTTTTTTTTTAATTCAATCAATTACTGAAGTCATTTTTTTTCATATCTAAAACAAAAATGTCAGAAAATATTTTAGGTAAAATAACAAAAAATTATATATTTTCAGACATGCTAATATTCAGTTTTAGACAACACAATGGAAAAATCAGCTCTTTTGACTGAATGATAATAAATAAATTAATTAATTATTAATTAATTAATTAAAACGTTTTTCTAAAACAAAAAATAAAAAATTCTATCTATCTGGATGGATGGATGGATGGATGGATGGATGGATGGATGGATGGATGGATGGATGGATGGATGGATGGATGGATGGATGGATGGATGGATGGATGGATGGATGGATGGATGGATGGATGGATGGATGGATGGATGGATGGATGGATGGATGGATGGATGGATGGATGGATGGATGGATGGATGGATGGATGGATGGATGGATGGATGGATGGATGGATGGATGGATGATGGATGGATGGATGGATGGATGGATGGATGGATGGATGGATGGATGGATTGGATGGATGATGGATGGATAGATAGATAGATAGATAGATAGATAGATAGATAGATAGAAGATAGATAGATAGATAGATAGATAGATTGGTGATTTCCAAAACTCAAATAAACTTGAATAACTATTAGAATTAACCATATTTATCCATAACCCACAGAAGATAGTTCATAGTTAGATTAAAAAAATAAAAAATAAAAACATACAAATAAAATTCGATCAGCCTTTTAATTTTTTTTTTCCATTGGATTGCAATCTGTTTAGATTAAGCACACATCAATTTTCTGACAACCTTTATGGCACTCTAATACATAAAAAATAAGTGATTTGAGGTTAATGTTAAATGAAACAAATTAATATCTATAAAAATATATATGGTTGTTAGACTGTTGGACTTTTTTGTGATGTCAATATGCTCGTATTAATATAGGCCTATTGTGTTTGCCAAGTTTATATATTTATAACCAGCTTCGAGAAAAAAGGGGGTTGCGAGTTACTGACATTATTTTGGGGGTCACAGGCTAAAAAGTTTGGGAACCCCTGCTCTACATCCTCAAAAAAGAACAAAAAAAAACAAAAAATAAAAAAACAAAATAACAGATTCCTCGCACCTTCAACTAAGAGATGCATATTATTATTATTTAATAAATAAATATCATTATAAATAAGTAAATAAATAAATAAACAAACAAATAAACAAAATAAATAAATAAATAAATAATATATATAGAAAAAAAATAAGAAAACAAAACAAAAAAAGAAACAGAAGAACAGATTCCTCACACATTCAACAAAGACATGCCTATTCTTTTATAAAGAAAAGCATCTCTAAATTAAATACATGAAAGATGAAATAAATAGTACATATACACACACACACACACACACACACACACACACACACACACACACACACACACATAGTAAAGTCAGAAAAATTAGCCCCCCTGAATTATTCGCCCCCTGTTCATTTTTCCCCCAATTTCTGTTTAACAGAGAGAAGATTTTTTTTCAGCACATTTCTAAACATAATAGTTTTAATAACTCATTTCTTATAACTGATTAACTTTATCTTTGCCATGATGACAGTAAATAATATTTTACTCGATGTTTTTCAAGACACTTCTACACAGCTTAAAGTGACATTTAAAGGCTTAACTGGGTTAATTAGGTTAATTAGGCAGGCTGGGGTAATTAGGCAATTAATTAGTAATTAGTCTGTTCTGTAGACTATCGGAAAAAAAATAGCTTAAAGGGGCTAATAATGTTGACCTTAAATTAAAAAATGCTTTTGTTCTAGTCAAAATAAAACAAATAAGACTTTCTCCAGAAGAAAAAATATTATCAGACATACTGTGAAAATTTGCTTGTTCTGTTAAACATCATTAATGTCATTAATAATTAATAACCATAATTAATGTCAGGTACTCTACAAAAGAGAACAAAACAAAACCAAAAAAGAAAGAAAGAAACAGAACAGAATCTTCACACATTCAACAAAGAGATGCATATTGTTATTATTTAATAAATAAAAAAATCATTATAAATAAAAACAAAAAAAAGAATTAATTAAAAGAACAGATTCCTCACACATTCAACAGACATGCCTATTATTTTATAAGAAAACATCTCTAAAAAGAAAGAAAGAAAGAAAAAAAGAAAGTAAGAAAGACTTTCAAATAAAAAAAAAAAATTAAATATCTTAATATTTTACGCAAACCCATACCATAATTAATTTCAGCTAAAGACTGCATTTACACTGCATGGTTCAAGTGACCCAATTCCTATTTTTTCCTCCCATGTGGCACAGATCGGGTATGGCCGATGTACGTGTAAGCAGTAAAAAAATCACATGGATTCCGATTTATTCAAATCAGATTTAGGCCTTGTTTATATATGGAAATTTATCCGATATTTGTAGTGTAAAACCGGTATCGGATTTTCACCTGTCAATGCGAGTCGCGCATCATTTAAAACCTGTAGCGATTTACATCAAGTCTGACGCTTTCATTTCGGAACAGACTTCAGCAGAGTCGCAAATCTTAAATCTTATACACGAGGACTAAAAAAGCTGTTATATTGTCATGTAGCACAAGTATTTACACATGTTAACGAGAGAGAGAAAGAGACACAATATAAACTAAAACTGTTGCATACATCACATGCCATGGACATTACATTAAGATGCCTACTAGTTAAAAAAACCTAGATTAAAATAAGACGGCTAAATGAGAACTTTTCTGTCATAAACTATAGAAAAACTACTTGTCAAAAAGAATTAAAAAAAAAAACTAAACCATGCGAACAGAATAAATACAGGAATGGAGAAAAGAGCACTCTGTTATTATCAGCTGTCAGTCAGCGTCTGCTCTTTTTTTTTTTCCTAGTCATTGCGTCTTTGTCGTGTACAGTGTAAATGCAGCCAATCGGATACGAGTCACATATAAAAAGATGATGTAAGCAGGTCTTCCAAAAAATCAGATATAGTCACAAAATCAGATTTGACTATCAAGATCTGCAGTGTAAATTCAGCCGAAATCCTAAAATAAAGAAAACAGAAAGGAAAAAGCCTTACATTACCCGTTTATTTGCAGAATAGGGATGGTCAGCAAGTAGAATGCATTTGCTTGCGTAACTCTTTCCACCTTCAAAGCAGCAAATGCATGCAGGTTGCGAGGGGCTGGGGAACCGGCAGAGGTCAGGGGGCACAGAAAGACAAGTGAGCTGTTTGCCACGATTCTGCTGAGCAATGGACTTTGCGCTCCGACTTCTGACCCCTGCCCATCCATCCCATAATTACATCTGCACTGACCCTCTGACTCGCCCTCGCTGCATTCCAGCCAAAACCCACGCAGACACTAAGAGAAAGAGGGTCTACAACGCCCACCTTCTGCGAGATCACAACAGCGCTGAGCAGACAACGTTTCAGTTAGTCTCATTACAATATAATGCATCTTATGCAATGTCAACAAGTCAAACATCTAGAATCATTTCTTTATTCATATTTATTTCCTTTTTCCCAAGCTGCATTTATTTCATCCAAAACAAGAAGAAAAGTTCAGTTGTTTGGATATGCATCAGTGAAATGATCATTCACACCCCTACATAATCATCCCAATCACTCTAAATGAATGAGTTCTTTACAAATATAGCAAATCAAGCTGCATGCTGTAAATATATTCATGGTCATGAGTTTTGTAAACTGCACCATTATTTTTAATAGTATCATTTAATACATATTCCTTGAAATATTTTAATGACAAATTCATTTTGTTCCAGTGAAAAAAAAAAAAAAACATGACATAATTATAATCACTCTAAATGAATGACTTTCTTTGTAACATAGCTATCTGGTGAAACTATATTCATATAGCAATATACTGTATATAGCATTAAAACTAAAATTTTTCAAATATCGTACAGCCCTAGTTTTTTTCTTATGTTGACTGTTTGTCTCTGAACGCTCAATGAATTTTAAGCCCAGATCTGGAGATGTGACAGTTGACGGCGGCCACTGTCACTCTCGTAAGATTCTACAAATGACATTCATCATCATGACAGAAAGCTACTTCCTGTGCTTGTTCATAAGCCATAAGTCAAGTGCCACAAGTCTAACAAGATCAATGTTTAGAGTTGCGCGAGCGCTGCTTTTAATCTGACATTATTTCACAACCACATCTTCAGTCAAACCGTTGATTCATGCAAAGTAAATGGAAAACAGAAACGATAAATGTACACATTTATCAGTGAGCAAGGCAGCGCACAGCAACCAATACATTACTATTGTTAAATAAATATTTTCTCACTGGTTTGAACATTACAGTGTGATCAGAAGAAATCAAGGTGTGTTCAAGGTATATTACTGACATTTTCAATTTTGTTCAGGGTCATTTATGTTTAAATAAATTTGTATACATAATTTATTTAAAACTTTTCCCAGTCTGACATTAAAGTTTACAATATTAACAACAATCATCATCATCATCCATCATCATCATCATCATCATCATCAATCCCTGATTTCTGGTTAAATTTCAGTTTATTTTGAGAAATATAATTAAAGTCAATGGTCACCAAAAGGATTTTATTTTTCAAAATAAACAACACGCGAGCGCGCACACACACACACAAGCACAAAATTATTATTATTATTATTATTATTATTATTATTAGAGCGCGTGTGTGTGACCAAATCCTTTTGGTGACCATTGACATGAATTATATTTTTATTATTATTATACTGATGATACTACTACTACTACTACTACTACTACTACTACTACTACTAATAATAATAATAATAATAATAATAATAAAATAGAAATAATAATAATAACAATAAACAAAATAAAGCCAGACAAAAGAACAAAAACAAAAATAAACAAGAAAAAATAACAAACAAAACAAAAACAAGACAACAACAAGACAAAACAACAAAACCAAAAGAAAAGAAAAATAACAAACAAAACTAAATAAAATAAAACAATACAAAATAACAAACAAAACAAAATAAAACAAGACAAAAACAAAATAAAAAAAAAACAAAAACACAACAAAGACAAAATAACAAAACAAAATAAAACAAGACAAAATAACAACAAACAAATAAAACAAGACAAATAACAAAAAATCGAACAAGACAAAAATCTAAATAAAAACAAAATAACACACATACCACAAATCAAAACAAGACAACAATTAACAAAATAAAATAACAACAATCTAAACAAAAACAAAAATCTAAATAAACAAAATAACAAAACAATCAAAACAGACAAAATAACAAAACAAAATAACAACAAATCTAAACAAAACAAAAATCTAAATAAAACAAACAAGACAAAAAATAACAAAACAGAACAGAAAAAAACTAAACTAAACAAAATATTAAAACAAAACAAAAAAAGACAAAAATTACAAAACAAAATAAAAACCAAGACAAAATGACAAACAATCTAAACTAAATAAAAATGAAAAGAATACAAAAATGACAAAACAACAAAACTGAAAAAACGGATTCTCAGTGCTTGGGTATAGAATCTGTGAGAAGCTCCCCAAATTTGTTATGTACTTTACCATTTATTAATAGCGTACATAAACTTGACTCTGTATTCAACATCTTACAGTATCAAACGACTCTCTTAGCATGGAAAGATGTGATTAAAGTATTTGAATATTCATTATACTCTTTCCTTAAAATCTCCTATTTCATGTACCCTGATCTACCTCTGATATTCAAAACATTGGTTTTCGATCATGGAGATTAATAGGGGATTTGGAATTAGATCAGATATTTGACAACAGGAACCTGAAATCATTTCAGTTATTAAAACAGGAATTTCATTCACCCAATAACGAACTTTTACAATTTTTGCAACTACGACATTTTCTAGAATTATCCCTTAAGGATGGCGGGATACGTCTTGATCTTTCTGACATGGAAAAACAATTGTATTCTTAATTTTCCCTCAAAGGGAAGATATCTTTTTTTTACTCAGTGTTATCCAATGTAGGGTGTTCCTCCTTTACCTCCTTGAAAGTCCATATGGGACGAAAGACTGTGGAACAAATTTTAGTGAGAAGAATGGCTTCAGTCTGTTCTGGTATATTTTTTAAAGGTGCCACAATATCAACCATGAGCAAAATTTTAAATTCTTTTACAGGACTTATTAACACCAGTTCGTCTAAATAAGATATGTTCCTAATGTTTCTCAAATTGTTTTGAAGTGCAAATCCAATGTTGGTACTGTGATGCATGTATTCTGGACTGTGACATGATTAAGACATACTGGAAAGAAATCCACAAATTATACAGAAGATTATTGGTAACCTTTTACCCTCATCTCCAGCTATTTCTCTTCTCATTGTAAAACTGCTCTACCACCTTAGTCATGGACTAGATCTGTGTTACACTTTTGTACATATCTAGCAAGGAAAATGCAGTCTTCTGTTGTGGTCCTCTCCTAACATTCCTTCTGTCAATATGTGGATAGATCAGATTGCCATCCTCTTACCCTTGGAAAAACTGACTTATGACTTGCGTCAGAAATCTGATGATTTCTGGCATATCTGGATCCTCTATGGGAGTTTTTGGAGAATGTATCTTGAAAGACTATTTTATTTTACTTTATTTATTTTTGTTATTTTCCTTCACAAAAGACTTGAATTACTAGCCGATGGACGATTGTATAATAGATGGCCATATTATTGTATATGATGACATGAGACACCTATACCACTGTTCTGTGATTGTAAATCTTTAAATAAAAAAATAAATAAAAAAAAAAAAAAAAAAACTGAAAAAACAAAACAGGACAATATATTAAAACAAAACAAAAACAAAGACAAAATAACAAAACAAAACAAAACAAAACAAAAAACTAAACAAATCATCAATGAAGTAAGTAGTTTGGAACAACATACAAGTAAATATTTACTGACATTTTTATTTTAGGGTCACCAACCCCATTTACATTTACAACTCTAAACCTGACAACAAACAAATTCAAAGAGCTTTGTTTTCTACCAGCAGAGTTTTCTGTTCAGTCAAAAGAGGACATTCTACAAAAGCAATATTTATGCTGAAAAAAACATTAAAAAGAAAAAGCGACATCAGGTGTCATTCGTTATCAAGTATTTCCTCATTCCCTGAGGACTCTCTGTACTGTGTCACCTTAAATGTTAATGTGTGCTTTTCTAACCTTATATGATTTGCGCGGGAGAAAAAAAGCCCACATTGTGTCCTCATTTACATAAATAAATTCACCTTGAGCAATTTGCATGCTGATGAAGCTCAATGTATTCATACAAACAGACAAGATAAGAGGAAACCGTGTTCAGTTCTGGGGCGCTTCTGACGAACAGAATTGTTTTAGCGTTTAAACAACTCTTATGGGCTATCGTCTAATACGGCTGCTAATTACTACAAGCCCTCCAACGAAACCAAAGTGTGCGGCGACAATAGTGTGTTTGGTTTCCTAATGAGAGTGCGAGTCTGAGTGTGAAAGAGACTGTGGAGAGAGAATAAGAAACAGACGGACAGATTACACAACATTCAACAGTCAAAAAAAAAAAAGGAAGAAAAAGGAAAACATCTACAAAATGAGCATTTAATTTACATATAAACATGAATACTCATGTTAAACATATAGCTGCAGTTTAAAACATCACACCAGGAAGATATTTTTGAACATATGAAAAAAGAAATAGGCTAAAAAAAAGCCCATTTTTGGTGTTTTATTTTAAATCAAATTAAAATTCCAATTTAAAGCGTGCAGTATGTAAGTTTGACAAACCAGTGGTTTGAAACTAGATATTGCACACCCTGCCTCAAAACACATGCAAGCGCAGGTTGCCAGATTGATGACACTAAAAGCAGTGTGCCTGCTGCGAGCCAAAAGCTGATTTAAGGCTGATTTAAACTGTTCTAAATAAAACAAATAAATAAAAGCAAACGACACGTGATCGAAGGAATATTTTCACATATAAAAAGGTTGTTTTTGTTCTTATCAAACACCTGATTTTTTTATTTTTAGACACGACTTCTATTTCTTGCAGCTGAACAACATGAAAACAATGACATATGATTACCTCGGTATACCTCATGCTTTATTCAGCGTTTTAAATTGTTAACAATGTGAGTTGAACGCCATTTTACATGACATTTATTATCGTACTACTGAAGCAGCACCACATAGTTCACCTCACATCTTAAAAAATAAAATAAACCGCTTGAAATTGACCTTTAGGAACTGTGACCTAAGTGCAAACCACATATCAGTCATTCAGCATGTACAGTTGAAATGTTAAAGAGGTTTAATATGATTATTTGGATTATAACCTTACATTTCATTGGAGTGCAGTAAAGTGCACTATTTCTGTGAGTCTTCCTGACTGAAGAATGAAAATGTGCTGTTTTCCACAAAGGCAATTTGGGGTGCTGAAAGATAATTGGCTAAAACTGGCATTGGGTGAGTTAATATGACCAAAACAAATACAGACGTTCCGGCCGTGTAATGTAACATTTTTAAAGCAGAATATCTGACTTTAGCATTGTTTTTCAGAACACGAACATCACTTAGCATGTTTTTAAATATCTGCAACATATTATGGTATTTTATGCTTTAGAAGAGTCAAAAACTTACATATAGCACTTTTAATAAATAATTTGTATACTGATAAAGCATAATGATGTATAAATATAGCGCTGATTTTAATGGTTCAAATTGACTTCACAAATAAAACAGCAAATCTATAAAATCAAAACTTCATTTAACTTAATTTATAATATAACATAATTTAACTTAATTTAATATAAAATAATAATATATAAGAAATTGTGCCCTATATTTTATTTTGCACAGTTCAAAAGAAATGATTAGCCCTTATGTGCAATTATAATTCCTTTTCAGATATTTCCCAAGTGATTTTTAACATAGCAAGGACATTTTTTTTCAAATTAACTACTATATATATATATATCTTATTATATATTATAGATATATATATATATATATATATATATATATATATATATATATATATATATATATATATATATATATATATATATATATATATATATATATAATGTATAGTAATGTTTCTTTTCTGTCTGGAGAAAGTATTATTTCCATTAGTTTTTCTGGAATCAAACAAATAAATAAAATATTATTTTATTTATGTATTATTATTATTTATTATTTATTTATTTATTTATTTATTATTTATTTATTTATTTATTTATATGCATTTTAATCTGTTTTAATATTTTTTTGCTGTTTTTATTTTCTCATTTCATTTACTCTTGTTTATGTAAATTACCATTGTGTATACAAATGTGCAATATAAATAAACTTGCCCTGCCTTGACATTTATTTATTGATTGATTGATTTATTCTAGCCAAGCATTTTATTTTTTTCTTTCCTAATAAAAACAGCTAAGGTCAATATTATTACACCTTAAGAAATTATTTATTTTACCTATTATCTTGTAAAATAATAATAACAAAAGAAAAAAAAAAAAAAACACTTATCTCCTTAAAGAGCACTTAATGGAATATTTAAAGAATAAAAAAATTCACAGGAGAGCTAATATTTCATTTTTAGTTGTACTGTATTTAAAATAATACACATTACTTTAAAAGATAAGGTCTTGTTATCATATTACACTGTAACAATATATAACAGTCATGACAATACATTTGTGCTAATCTAACTTATTTTAAAAGTTATCAGCTTTTAACTAAATGTTACACACAATTTAATAATGTAAGTCAATTTGATGTTTGATTGATGTCAGTTAAGATGACAAGAAAAGTAATTTAATTTAGCTAAACAAAATTGACTTTTTTATTTTTTTAGTGTAGGTGGTTTGAAGATAGTTGTCAAGCATAAACGTCTTTTAATATGTCATCAAACGATTTTTGTTGTATATAAGACTGACAAGCTGTTTGGTTTAAAAATAATATAACAAATAAATAAATAAATGAATAAAAATCAATAATAAAATAATCAATTGAATAAATAGATAATAAAAATAGAATATTTAATATAATAATAATAATAATAATAATACTATATAAATAAACATAGTAAATTCATTCATTCATTCATTTTCTCTTCGGCTTAGTCCCTTTTAAATTAGTAAAAAAATAAATAAACAAACAAATAAATAAATAAATAGTATAAATAAATAATATAATAATAATAATTATATTATTATTATTATTATTATTATTATATAACCCCAAAACTTGCTAATCTAGTTTAGTCTAGAATTTTACTATAATGTATCAGACTCAATAAAACTATCGTAGCATACAAAATGCCATACTAACGAAATAACAGAGGACACATCTTTGTTCTCCTCTCTCCGTGTACTCTATTCAAGGCGACTTCCTGTCTATTCTCCACCTCATTTATCTAGCAGCCTGATCGCTGTATTAATATCACTTGTAAGCACATCCTTGTTTCTAAGCCAATGCGAAGACATTGAAAAATGAAGGTGCTAGTGCAGAACAATGAAACTTCAGCTGATTGGGGTGTCGGGGATGGTCATTGATCAAAGAACTCATACCTGGGTAACATCAGTGTGTTTGGCCAGCGCAATAAAGCTCACAATGAAACTTATTCTAGCATAAAAAAAAAAAAACATTTGACTGCTCTGTAAAGCTTAATACATGTAGTATTGAGAATGACTAGGTTGGAAAACACTGAAAAAGTGGTAGTTTGTTCAAATTACTGATTACAATGTGTTTACATTCTTGTAAATATGTACTGTGTGTGCGTAGTGTGTATGTATATATATATATATATATATATATATATATATATATATATATATATATATATATATATATATATATTCCATGGTCTGTTGAAATTCATGATTCAGATTGGCTGGAGGGTGCACATGATTTCCGTTGAAACGCACAGGTAGTCAGTTCTGATCACCATTCGAAATAAATGTGCTTCAAAACCAAAAAAGAGAGAAAAAAAAAGAAAACAAAACAAAAATCAAAACAAAAACAACAATGAATGAATAAGTAAAGCCCTGCTCACACTGTGAGATTTCGGCCACATTTGTCATCTGAGACAAATTTGGAAAATCCTAAAAGATTCCTGAAATCCTAGGCTAAAATCAGTGATCTTTGATCTTTAGTTTGACATGTTCACTGACAGCCACTTAAAGCCCGTTGCGTTCAGATTTGTCCTCCAATGAAGTTCTGGCAATGTCAACAACTGCAGTATGACAACAGCTGTAATGAGCGTCAATCCAAGAACCAATAGGAGCTCCCAATTTGATGATGCGATTCATGAGACAATTCAAATAACCACGGGGAAATGTCAAAACAGTTTTTTTTCTTCCCGGTTTTATTATTGAGACACGCTTACGATTGCTGTGAGGAATCATTTCAAAAATGCGGAATAGTGAAGTGTCAGTGGTGGATGACGTCCAACTCTGGGGACGTTTTCTTTCGTGTTTGGCGTGTCTTCATTGTCGTTCAGTCTGACTTTAGGACAGCTGAAATCTTACAGTGTGACATGGGAGCTATGTTCGTGCAGTCTGACATGCTGCAATCCTTCAGGATTAAAATAAAATTAAAAAATTGCCTTCATTGGAACAAATATTCTCAAAACACTGGTAGAAACCAAAGCAAGCACTTTCAGTGACTGATTAACAATTATTATTTATTTTATTTATTTTTTTGGGGAGGAGGTTGATAATGTAATCTTCATTGTTCGAAATGTGAAGGAATTTGAATATGAGAACAGAAATAATAGAGCATGAAGAACGTTTACAGCTAAATATAATTAAAATGTTTATAAATGTCAACGCGAGTTCATATGCGAGTAAAAGTTAGAATGTACTAACTCTGTGGTAGACAACAGTATGATCCAATGCAATTTCACCGCAAATCGTATTTTTTTGTTTTAGTGGCTAATTTATATTGATTTGTACAATCCTTATGTTTTACGTGCTACGATTTGCACAACCACCAATGAGGGTTAGGGGACACACCTCCTTTTAAAAATCTTACATTTTCATATAAGTGAAATAGTATGAATTCATACGAATTAGCCAGTTTCGGCAATACGTAAAATAGTTACATATTGTAGTCTGTCTGTCTATCTTTCCATCCTAAACTGCTGACTACATCATAAAAATAACATTAAAGTCTTGTTATATCGGGACGATTTCAGCTCGCACTTAACATCAATGCGTAAAGTCTTGTGACTAAACAAAGAGTTCCATCGCAACTATTTTTATCACATGATTTCTTATAAATCACATGGCTTATTTTATGTGCACACTGGAATCTATTCAGTAAGTGTTTTCATCATAGTTTATGCAGATTTTTACTTATACAGATTGCGTATACGTTATTTATATTATTTTTTTTCAAAATGTATGGCATCTTTTATTTCCATCAAGCTTTTCGTCAATTAATAATCCAAAATATGCATACAAATAGGAGGATGGAAACAATTATTGTGATAGTTAGCATTTTGCACATTGGTGTGCGTTATCACAATAGTTGTTTCCATCCTCCTTTGTATGCATATTTTGGATTATTGAATTGAAGAAAAGCTTGATGGAAACAACTATTGTGATAATGCACACCAATGTGCAAAATGCTAACTGTAAAAATTGTATTTAAAAATAAAGAATAAATTAAAAATAAATGTCTCATCTTGTTGGTCGACCAATGAGATCGCTCTGTCGTTTACATGCCTGCAGCTTCTGAATTACAATTAAATCACTTGGTGGTGCCCAAGCACATACAGGTCTAGGCGAGCACACAATCCTAACAACGATGAAGATAATGCATTGAGGCAAGATGAATGTGATTATTCAACTACCTATGTTTTGTTTGCCAGTTAATGAATATAGTGTGAATGGTATTGACAAGGGCGTAAAGACACTCTCACTTCTTCGAATTCAAAATCCATTGGGTATGAGTAAGGAAAACAAACAAACCAAAAAACGTTGACTATTGACAATCGACAAGTAAAAATCGCCCCGGTCTGAACAACCTTGAAAAGCGAAGCAGAAAATAAAGTACTACAAAAAATATATAATTAAATATAAACAAACAATTAAAGGATTGTGTTAGTTTGTTGATTACTCATTGTAGTTTCTACAATAGAACAGATAAATTAAATAATAATTAAACCTTTTTTTTTTAATTAATCATACTATTTGGTTGTTTCAGAACGTAAAACATGAATTCTGAGAGGTCTAAGGTGAATAATTACAGAGTAAAAATTGCTGCAACCTGTACTTTACTAGTCATCTCAACTTACAATCAAGTTGACTAAACATATTAAATTAAACTTAATATACTTTTAAAATGAGGTTGAAACCTGATTAACTTATTCAAATATGTTAAAGTAACAAAACCATTTGACTTTTTTTCATATCGTTTTTTACGCTGTACTTTTGTCTTAATTTCAATTAAACATGTCAAAAAATCCCCAAAATCATACTATTACCATGAGCTGTGGGTGAAGATTAAAAAAAGAAATGGCTGAGGCTCAGCTTCACCAAGGCATGTAATTATGAGAACAGGAAGTGGAAATGGCCATATCTTGAAGGCGGTTAAGGTGTGAAAATCCTATAAAAGTGCTCGCGGCTCTTTGAAAAGCAGGCGGATAATTAAAGCTCAACAGTGAGGAAATTGGCAGGCCGCTTAGGGCCTAGTGGTGAAGGAAATGTAAAAGAAATCAATGTAGTTGTTCGAAAGCTTGATCTGTCACGATGACTTCAAAGAACCGGCAATTTTTTTTTTCTGTCTGAGCACCAGAAACAATGAACAGAGTTCGAAATACACCATATATGTGGACTTTAACTCTGTGCTACAAGGTAAAAGACTTGACAAGAACGAAACATGGCAAACTGCATAAAAGTGTGCACGTGCATCTGCATACACATCATAAAGCCAAAGGACACACACACACACACTGGTGTTATAATGTCAGATTTTTAGCCTGCACTCTTGTTCTTGGTGGAAAGGAATGGTTTCCTTGCTCTTTAGCTTACCTGACAGCAAAGCACAGCGCAAAGACCACGAGTGAAGCTTCCATGACAATAAAATGGAAGGGTCCGTCTATAGTACTGACATTTGAAATGATAATATATGCACATTCTGGTGTCATTAGCCACTATATGCCAAACTCCACAGCTCGTTTCACTGAGAGCACAAGTCTTACTCATATGCAATGTCGGTAAAAAAAAAAAATGCTTGGTGTTTGAGTTGCATATATGCAAATTGAATACAACGTAAATGCACACACCTGGAAACTATTGTTGGGGAATAATGTGATATTCAAAATTTGAAGAAGTAATTTGCATGATTTGTGTCAGAAATTGTACCTCAATTGATGCCTTCTATGTTTACCCCGTCTATCAATCCTCATTCACAGGAACGAACTGTTGACCATGATTTAGCTAAGATGGAAAATGATTCCAAAATCAAATACTACTGCTATCATTGAGAGCCAAAGACCATATTAGCTAAAAGTACGAAATAGTTTTCATCTTACTTTATTTTCTTTCAAAAATACAAAGACAGACAAATAATCCACGCCTCTAAGAACACTATCATCTTTCCATCTAACAATGATTTAGACTTGTCATAGTATTAACATACTGCTTCTTTTATAAGTCACTTTGGATAAAAGTGTTACTTACGCAATGGAAAGTCACATTTTAAAGCCCTCAGAAGGCAACGCATCACCTTCATCTTGAAGACAGATGAGTTTGGTTCACGTCTCTATGAATAACTGTGCTCGGCTCCCCACAGTTTGAATATATACACAGGAAAGTCATCCAAAGGTTTGAAGCAAGAGCTAAAAAATCTGTAAAACTTTTGCATCAGATGCAATCGCTAACACGTGAAGAGCTTTGAGTAAATCAAGAACGGCTTCGGCAGTCAGTTTTCTCTTGCTTTCATTTACCACATGCTAGCCAAATAAACCAAAACAGTTCCAAAGACTAATTTTATGCATTAAAAAACAAAACAAAAAAACAATGGAATAATGCCATTAATAGCTAAATACCAAGCAAAACTGAATTTAAGGGTACCTATTATGCATCTTTCAAGACATCATTTAATAAGTCTAAACAAGTCTTTGGTGTCCCCAGACTTTGTCTGTGAAGTTTCAGCTCCAAATACCTTTAGATCATTATTGTACTATAAAATTTCACTTTTGGGTTAGCGGAAAAAACAAGCTGTTTGTTGTGTGTCTGTGCCTTTAAATGCAAAGGAGCTGATCCTCCGCACTCCATATTTGAAGTACAGTGGTGTTTAAGCATATTCAACATTTACTAATGTATTATTAAAATGCTAAATTGTGAATGTTAACATTAGTCAATGCATTGAGAGTTAACATGAACAGACAACGAACAACTTTATTTCCATCAATGTTAAAATGTTAACAAAGACAATGAAAAAAATGTATTGTTAATTTTCATGCTAGTAATTACATTAACTAATGGGACATTGTTTTTATTTATATTATATTATTATTATTATTATTTATTTTTTATTCTTAATTATTATTAATGATTCTTATAATTAGCAGTGCTAAAAACACTATTATTATCACGTTTTTAATTTTTTTTTTACCACATTTATTTACAATTAATTAAAGGACAAAGCAGAGGCGGCTCAGTGGTTAGCACTGTCGCCTTACAGCAAGAAAGTTGCTGGTTCAAGCCCTGGCTGGGCTGGTTGGTATTTGTGTGTGGAGTTTGCATGTTCTCCCTGTTTTTTCTTGGGTTTCCTCGAGGTGCTCCGGTTTCCCCACAGTCTAAAGACATGCACTATAGGTGAGGAAAGTCAAAGGTTTGAAGCAAGTGCTAAAAAAACAAAAAAAAAACAGTGAAACTTCTGCATCAGATGCAATTGCTAACATGTGAAGAGCTTTGAGTAATCAAGACCGGCTTCGGTCTTGCTTTCATTTACCACATGCTAACCAATTAAACCAAAACAGTTCCAAAGGCTATTTTTATGCATTTAAAAAAAACAAGGGAACACTGCCATTAATAGCTTAATTAACAAGCAAAACTGAATTTAAGTGTACCTATTATGCCCCTTACAAGATGTCATTTAATAAGCCTAAATAAGTCTTTGGTGTCCCCAGACTGTGTCTGAAGTTTCAGCTCAAAATACCATTTAGATCATTAATAATACTCCGTTTAAAATGTCACTTTTGGGTTAGCAGAAAAAAAAACAAACAAACTGTTTTTGTGTGTCTGTGCCTTTAAAAGCAAAGGAGCTGATCCTCCACACTCCATATAAGTACAATGGTGTTTAAGAATATTCAATATTTACTAATGTATTATTAAAATGCAAAATTGTGCATGCTAACATTAGTCAATGCATTGTGAGTTAACATGAACGGACAACGAACAACTTTATTTCCATTAACGTTAATAAAGACAATGAAAAAAAATGTATTGTTAATTGTTCATGTTAGTAATTACATTAACTAATGGGACATTGTTTTATTTCTTATTATTATTATATATATATTTTTTTTTATAATTTGTTTTTCCATTCTTAATTATTATTAATGATTCTTATTATCAGCAGTGCTAAAAACACTATTATTATTATTAACGCTAACAAAGACAATGCTAAAAAAATGTATTGTTAAATGTTCATGTTAGTAATTACGTTAACTAATGGGACATTGTTTTAATTACCCATTTATTATTATTATTATTATATTAGTCATCTTAATTATTATTAATGATTCTTATTATTAGCAGTGCTAAAACACTTTTTTTTTTTTGCCAGATTTATTTACGATTAATTGAAAGACAACGAAGGGTGTTTAGCTCATTACTGAGTCACACAGCGCCTGCAGTAAACTCACATCAGTTTATCATAACACTTATCGATCATTTTTTCCCGCAATGCTCTTATTTCACGCGGTCGCCATTTTAAAACACGAAAGCGAGGCTGCGGTGGGGGAAGAAACCCGAAAGTATAGTATCAGCACTATAAACATTGCAACAACATGCTGTGGACTACAAACCTCCAGCTGTTGCCGTGATTTCAAAATGCAGATATGGTGTAAACATCACTTTAATATCATTCAGTTCAGTTTAATTTAAACAATTAAAAGCTTTTTAGACATCAAGCAACATCAAAATCTCTTTAAGAGTGTCCTCCTATAAGTTCATGGTACCAGGTAAACACCGTGGGGGCTTCCCTGCTTCAGCCTATGTAACCCAGTGAGTGATAAAACAATGCAGTCATCTGTAGCACACCCTCGTGTTGTCTGTAATAGTGTTGTCCTGGTACTGAAGTTTAACAAGTTGAACAATCAAGCCTTGCTGAATTCTTAAACAGTGCTGATTTGTCATAGTATTCACCAGTGCTCAACAGACGACTGTAATTGGCCGTGAAGGTCATCAGCTCTTTATGAACACTGGAGCATTTTAAAGCCGCGAAGATTAGTCGAGTCATCAGTGGATCACTCGTCTGTGTTTGCACTCGGTAAACAGTGGTGAAGTGGAGTAAACTGATGACCTTGTCGGCCAATCACAGTAATTTCTGTTGAGCACTGGTGAACACTACGGCAAATCAGTGGTGTTGCGTTCAACAGTGCTTAAATGTTAGTGGGAAGGTGACGTTTTTTCTAAACTTCAGTATCGAAATTCAGGATTGTGACAGGTCTAATATAGTGAAGAATCGGTTCATTAACTTGAGTTTGATAAATGGCATCTAAAACCGTGTGTTTTTGGGAAAGATAACGTTAGCTAACTATTGCCATTTCCCTTAACTTAGCTGAAAACAAGGTCTGATATGCCTTTTTTTTCACTATCCATTCAGAACAGACCTTTGGGTCACTCGGAAGACAGTGAAATTATCAATCTGTGTTGCTTTCTCTTCGCTGATATACAACCAGGTACACAACATTCCTGTGTGACTCAGGTGATACTTCCGGGTTTCTTTCCACCGCAGCCTCGATTTCGCTTTTTAAATGGCGGCCACGTGAAATCAGTCTTTGACAGCAAGAACAAACACACAAGCAGCACCTAATTATGTTCAAAAGAATTTAAAACACCAAATGGGACGAATTCAAAATAAATTAAAATTCTAATATTTTGTGCATTTTTTTGTGCGTTTAGTTGGGTTTTGGATAGCTTTTGGGCTGAAAAAAGTCAGCTATATCTGGCAACACTGGTTGGTGGTTCATTCCACTGTGGCGACCCTTGATAAATAAAAGACTAAACCAAAGAAAAATTAATGAATGAAGAAACAAAATATAAATCTTTCATTCATTCATTTTCTCTTCGGCTTAGTCCCTTTATTAATCGGGGGTCGCCACAGCGGAATGAACCACCAACTTATCCAGCACATTTTTACGCAGCGGATGCCCTTCCACCTGCAACCCATCTCCGGGAAACAACCATACACACTCATTCACACTCATACACTACGGACAATTAGCCTACCCAATTCACCTGTACTGCATGTCTTTGAACTGTGGGAGAAACCAGAGCACCCGGAGAAAACCCACGCAAACACAGGGAGAACATGCAAACTCCACACAGAAACGCCAAATGACCCAGCCAAGGCTCGAACCAGCGACCTTTTGCTGTGAGGCGACAGCACTACCTACTGTGCCGCCAAATATAAATCTTTTTAAATGTTATTACTATCTTCATCATGACAAATATGTCTGTATTTCTTTTTATGTAACGTTTGTAAACAATGAATGACAAATAAATAAAATAAATATGTAAGTAGTTTGGTGTTGGATCTCTCTTTTATGTTGCGACTTGAATGAATGGGTCGTAACAATAACGCACCACACTCATTCTATTTGTATTTAAACATGATATTGCACATTGTTCTCAAAAATTATATCAACGTTTTGTCAAAACGATATGAACGCAAAACAGTATGCTTGTTTTAGACTAGATTGTTTCAGTGCTTCATTGTCTCCAAAACCCCTTTATTACTTTAGAAGAAGACTTCAACAGTCATAAAGGCCAAGTGGTGTTTTCATTTGTAAACAGTGTGTGTAGAAACTCTTAAATCTGTGGAATGAGAGCATAAGTACTAAAAAAAAGGAAAAAGTGACCCCAAGCATCAGTAAAGCACTAAAATAATCATGGGTTGCTGCTGCAAATCCTGCCGCAGTTATCTCCTCTTGCCCTTGCTTTCACTGTTTGCTCAGCTGGCAAAATCAATATCAGAAGGCAACTCAGAGCAGCTCCAATCATAACCCGACCATACCTGAGGCCTTCACCATTGAAAATAAGCCATCATAATAGAAGTTAAGCTTCTTCGAAATCATTTTAATGCTCTGCAACCACACGGCCTGTCTTTATTGAAAGAAATGATCAATAATGCATGTTAAGCAATACCGTAGTCTTACTGACTTGTGACTGGCCTAACAAGCGCTTTTTTTGTGTGGCGCCCTCTGTGCTGACACACATATCAATGGCGAGGATGGTGTTTCCGGAAAGAATCTAGTGACACGTCCCAAGTGAGTAACAAATAGGCAAACAAACCATGTGAACCGTCTATTGGCAATGGCAAAACTGCAAAATCCAAATCAGTCGAGTTGAATAAAAGAACAGTCAGATATTGACAGTAGCTTTGTACAGTAGATATGGAAGGAAACTGACATTTAACACTGGAACTGTAATACCAATACTACTAGAATTACCACAGCGGTCATCCTGACAGTTCCCATATACAGTAAGACGTTATATTGCCACGTCATATTTACATTCAAAAACTCTATTGAGATATTGAAATTAAGCTTTGAATGTCATCATATTTAATGAAGTCATTACCGTAAAATATGATCTTTTTGGTAATACAGACTGTAAAAAACAATCTGTCATTTCACTTTTTTTTCCGCAGCTGAGGTGCCGGAAAAAAAGAAAAAAGTAAAATAACGGCTGTTAAATTACAGAAATTAACCGTAAAATAACAGATGGCAAACTACAGAACTTTACTGGAAATTTTAATTTAAGAAAATTTCTGCAATTTAACGTTCGTTATTTTACAGTAAATGTCTGTAATTTAACGTCCGTTATTTTACAGTAAATGTCTGTAATTTAACATCCGTTATTTTTTTTTTTTCCGGCAGCCTTAAAAATGTTGTGCTACCTTAGGTTGTGTTAGTATACCCATGAAGGTCCGTGCCTTACTTTCATTTTACTTTCACAAGCAATGGAGAAGGCTTTTTTTCGGTAGCATGAAAAATTCTGTTTTCACAAAAAAAAAAAAAAAAGGATTTTTGTTGCTTGTTTAATCTACTTACTGTAAAATGAGTTGAATCAAACACAATTCTTGAGGGATTTTTTGGGGACAATTTAATTGTTTTATGTTCAATTCACTTAAATCTGTAAAAACAATTAAGTTAACTTAATCATGTGTGTTGGGACCACATAAAGACATGTAGGGAGCATTGAGCAACTTAAATTTGGATAACAACATTGTATAAAAAAATGTTGACTCAACTAAAATTGTATGGCAACATGCTTGAGCTGTTTGAGTTGACTCAACTTAAACCAAGTGCACACAAGTGCAGTACTTGGGTTAAAAGTTGAGTTAACTCAAAAAAGCTGTGCACACTAAAAAGCAATTACTTAAAAAGTGAGTAAACAACCCTTTTCCTTAAAAATGCACGTTGATAACTTTCTTTTTATAATTATGCACAAGGTTCATTTATGCAATAATTTGAAGGCAATGAGCTTTTTTTCAATTAATCGTTTTTTACAGTGCAGCAAGGTACCTTTGAATTTTAAGTTAAGTCAACTTTTCTTACAGTGACAGTGGTTGAGAGAGCTTAATGTACTGCAACCTAAGAAAACATCTTCATCGGTTTGACAACATACTGTACGTGTTGCAATCCTCACAACGCAAACACAAATACACTGTAAACCCCAACAGTCAACTTTTATCAAATTAAATGAGTGTAGTTAACTCAAAGATTAACTGAATGTTAATTCTACTCCTTTGAAAAGAGTTTTGAACTCAGTGTTGAAAAGGTAATGAGTTAAATAGCTCATTACTTCAAATGGATTAGGTTCACGGTACTCATTAGGATTAGCTTTTGAACTTAATTAGTTTGTTGCAATCGGTGTTCCTCAAATGTTTTGAGGTTACCTTAACTTTTTGGATTTTACAGTGTAGAAATGTGCTGCAAATCCACACAACATATGCTCATTTTGATCAGAAAAAAAAAAACAAACCAACAAAAAATAAACAAGTGGACTGAAGTTAGCATGTTGTATCATGTACTGTATTATGTTGTTCTTTCAATCATTACCCTACACTGTAAAACCCAAAAAGTTAAGGTAACTCAAACCATTTGAGGAAACTGATTGCAACAAATCCTTTAAGTTCAAAAACTAATCCTAATGAGTACTGTAAACTTAATCCATTTAAGTACACGGAGCAATTTGAGGAAAGTAAAAACCCAGTAAATGATGAGAACTCAAACCAAACCGAGTAGTGTAAACCCAATAAGTTAAGGCAACTCAAACCATTTGAGTTAAAAAAACGAATCTATATGATTATTGTGAACTTACTCCATTTAAGTTGAAGTAATGAGGGTATTTAATTAGCTCATTACCTTCAACATTGAGTTCAAAACTTTCAAATGAGTAAAATTAACTTTCAGTAAATTTGAGTTAACTACACTCATGTCATTTGTTAAAGTTGACTGTTGGGTTTACAGTGTACTGAAACAGTATTTTTAAATATTATTCTTATCTGCAATTTATTTTGACCTCATTTTAAACAATTAATGAATAGTTGCAAATTTGTTTTTATTAACCTTGAATTATATATAGTTATTCGGGTGGTCTTTCAGTGGTGAACAGCTGGTCACTGTTCCTGTCAGCGAACTCCAATAATATCCAGCTGCAAACCCAACTGCCTTCAGATTAATGTGTTTCAACAGATTTACAGTAGTGTTGCTACTGTTTTGACATTTTTGTTTATTTTAAAGCGATATGAATAGTAGATCAATAGACGAATAGTAATCAGTCCATTTCAAAGCAGCAGCTGGTTTTTTTTTGCCATCCCCTGTTGTCTTGTCAAATGCCCAAATACTTTGCAGTTGTAAAGAATAACTGTCAACATTCAAAATTCAGATCATTTCAATCTGTGTGTGTGTTTAAGGTGAAGTTTCACAACTAATTTCGAAAGGAGCACGTGATATGATTGACTGCAGCGGTCTCTCATCTACAATCATTAGTTATCCAATCAGATGAATCCAAACTCACTATAAGTAGCCTAGCAAAAATTTACTCCCTTATCTTCGTATTCCGAAGAAACCCCCCATCCACCCCTTCTCCGCCTTTCTTCCTTATACACAGGGAGATCTCGAGAACTACCTAATCTCGTACATGCTCAATCGACCAGGCGGAGCCCTGGGCTCAATTATCTCCGAGGCTACCAGGGTTCCCTCCCGGGACAAGCATGCCAAACCAGCTAATAGCATCAAGCAATATCTAAGTGTGGAGACTCTTAAAAAAAACAAACAAAAAAACTATAATGTACATATAAAAAATATATAAAAACATGTTTCACTTTTTATAAAATGCTGTAGAAAAATAAGAGGCAAAGAAGTAAAAATAAATGTTTTTGCTAATAATAAAGGTTTTAAAATAAGCTTTTTTTTAGACAATCAGTGTAAGACAAAATGTCAGACAGTTGGGGCCTTTAAAATATTTTCGCATAAAGAGGTGGCCCTCGAAGTGAAAAAGGTTGAGAACCCCTGATCTATACTATTTGCATGTGCTGTGAGGATTTGCAGGGCATTTTCTACTTGTGTTTGCAAACTGATGAAGATGTTTTCTTAATTTGCTAGTGTTTATTCTATTTGCAAGTTGCAGAATGTTGAGCTATCTTGGTAAACGTACGCAATGGCTTATCACAATGAAACTATTTTTTAAAAGTTCAATTGTTTCAAAGTATGGGCACATT
This sequence comes from Danio kyathit, assembly GCA_903798195.1. NCBI lineage: Eukaryota > Metazoa > Chordata > Actinopteri > Cypriniformes > Danionidae > Danio > Danio kyathit. The sequence continues at coordinate 32,833,209 of LR812522.1, forward strand.
TTTTTTCATTCCATTGTGCAAACTTTACAATTGTTTTTCAATGTAACGTGCTCAACGGACATGCGTGACCGTTATACTCAAATTTGACATATTTTGAAGCACCTCACACACGAGTGCTGCATTTTTTAGAAGCCATGTCAAGTTAATGGAACTTTAACTTTTACAAGTAGCACCACTCATCAGTGTCAGTTTCCAAAGTAGTGGACCAATCAGAAAAACACAAGAGGAGGGGTAAGCTTTGCAAGTTTCTGTCTACAGGTTTCTGTGTCCGGATACCCTCATGATCTATGCTGAACTTTATTTAGACCATTCACACTTTTTTAGACTCAAATGTGCATCCTGTGCGAATGGCCCCAAATAATTCAGAGTAATTTTCAGATCCCTTTGAGCTGAGTGCATGAAAAAAAATTCAGCAATCAGAAATGGCAGCCCATTATACCGCCTGGAAGTCTTCCATAAGTGTTGGGTTATATGTCAGTAACACCTCTGAAGTTCCTGGCTGTGCTAAAGATACTTTCTCTTTCAAGCTCTGGGTCTTTTCATGGTTTGGTGTTAGAAATTTAAACCTAGACCTAAAACAAAAATAAATAAATAAATATATAAAAAAGGCTAAACCTGCTTTCGAAAATGTCAGGTTATATATAAAGGCAAGCATATTTACGCAGGGGTTTTTCAGTGGTGGCATATAACATGGTGGATGTAATGAAATTACCTTTAATTATCACAAGATTCGCTTGTTGTCATGGTAACTGTGATGAGACAAAAGTTTGTATAGTGAAATAAGACCAGCTATATACTCCAGATATCATCTTAAATGCTTTAATTGGCATTGCGAAGTGCTAATGCAATTAGATGCAAGTAGAATTGCATACGTTTTATTTTTGCTTTAACCTCGACAATTAAAATAGATGTTTACTTTATGTGATGCCATTAGAATTTCTGTAGGTTTCATACTTATATAAACTGTTTATACAAGTAATACTGTTAAACAACATATTTAGAACGCATTTAGAACATTTGTATTTAGTTTTAAAGGGGACCTACTATGAAAAAACAAAAGGGGTTTAAAACGCAAGTGTGTGCAAGATTCTGTGAATATAACCAGTTTATAACAGTAAAAATGTATAAAATGTATTTATTATAATTACACTTGATAAAAACAGTCTGCAGAATAATTTGATTGACATTCTCTCATTGTGCGTGTCATCAGAGGGGGAAAGCCACACCCATTAGTCACAATCTCATTTGAATTTAAAGTGACGGTCACCAATATGGCAAAATGAGGATCAATTTCAATTGCCACTCATTAGCGTAGGATGATAGTCTTATTTTTGAATCTGCCACTATGCTGACACACAGGCATTTATAGCTCCGCCCTCTTTTGAAAAGAGCACAATCTCATTTAAATTTAAAGTGACCAGTGACCAAAATGGCAAAATGAGGACCAAAGCCTACAAGGGTCCATTTCAATTGCCATTTATTATCATAGGATGATAGTCTTTTTTTTCTGAATCTGCCACTATGATGACACACAGACGTTTATAGCTCCGCCCTCTTTTGAAAAGAGCACAATCTCATTTGAATTTAAAACGAGTGACCAAAATGGCTAAGTGAGGATTAAAACCTATAAGGGGCAATTTCAATTGCCACTCATTAGCATAGGACGATAGTCTTGTTTTTGAATGTCACTATGCTGACACACAGGCATTTATAGCTCTGCCCTCTTTTGAAAATAGCACAATCTCATTTGAATTTAAAGTGACAGTCACCATAACGACAAAATGAGGATCAAAGCCTATGAGGGACTATTTCAATTGCCACTCATTAGCAAAGGATGATAGTTTTGTTTTGAATCTTCCACTATTCTGACACACAGGCATTTATAGCGCCGCCCACTTTTGAAAAGAGCACAATCTCATTTGAATTTAAAGGAACAGTCACTAAAAATGGTAAAATGAGGATCAAAGCCTACAAGGGGCCATTTCAATTGCCACTAATTAGCATAGGATGATAGTCTTTTTTTCTGAATCTGCCACTATGCTGACACACAGACATTTAAATTTTTGCCCTTTTTTGAAAAGTGCACAATCTAATTTGAATTTAAAGTGACAGTCACCAAAATGGCAAAATGAGGACCAAAGACTATAAAAAGCCATTTAATTGCCACTCATTAGAATAGGATTATAATCTTGAATAATAATCTTGAATAATATAATCTTGAATCTTCCACTATGATGACACACAGATGTTTATAGCTCCGCCCTCTTTTGAAAAGAGCACAATCTCATTTGAATTTAAAATGAGTGACCAAAATGGCTAAGTGAGGATTAAAACCTATAAAGGGCCATTTCAATTGCCACTCATTAGCATGAATGTCACTATGCTGACACACAGGCATTTATAGCTCTGCCCTCTTTTGAAAAGAGCCCAATCTTATTTGCATTTAAAGTGAAAGTCACCAAAATGGCAAAATGAGGATCAAAGCCCATAAGGGGCCAAAGAGTTATAAACTATATTTTGTTGGGTGTTTTGAGCTGAAACTTCACATACACAGTCTAGAGACATCGGAGACTTAGTTTACATCTTTTAAAAAATGGCATAATAGGTCCCCTTTAAGGTAGTCTATTTTACTTTTTTCAACAATGCAATTGTAACATAATTTGATTTAATTTTGAAGTACAGCATTATTGGTGTAACTTTATGATATATAAACAGTTCAAAACAAGTCAATATGTTGTTGTTCCAGCCTTATTATTTTATATGCACATTTAAATGTTTTTTTTTCTTGTTCTGATATCTTATTGATTTTCAGAAGGGAAAAAACGCATTACAAAGGTGGAGATTGATGATTTGACTGTCCAAAAACAAACAAATGAAATAAAATATAGCCTCTTTTCAAGACCATCAGTATAACACTACATATTTGTGCAGTATTTTGTTCAAGTGTACTGCCACTATCACTGATGTTTTTAATAAGATGACACATTTTGAGTCCTGTTGAGGTGCTGTTCTATTTTGTTGTGCTGTATTACAAGAACACAATAATGAATTTTATGTAAATAACCCCCCAAAACAGTGCAATAACACAGGGCTTTCTTATTCGCCCAGCCCTGAAAACATACAGTTATCTTGGATCACCTTTCCCTCAAAGCCAAGAAAACGAGCGGTGTAAACAAGTCATTTAGCAGGGACAAAAGGGAAAGAAGAAAAAAGATTTACCCTCACAACAAAGGAATTCTGTTTGTTCCTCAGGGCAAAAAAAAAAAGTTGTGAAAGTTTAAACTGAGAAAAAGGGCAAACTGTGAGAAAAGAAGAAGAAAAAAAGGCAATTAATTGTGTACATATGGAGTAAAGTGGAACATTCAAACTGAAAGGTAAATTTGTTCTATGACTGATATTAAGGCATATTAAATATTCAAAATTTAATTTCCTATCTTTTTGCTGAAGAAGTCATACCATCAGTGCAATGAAAACAAAATGAATGATTTCACTCAATCACTCGCTTGGTTTTAATAAAAAGAAAAGTTGAAAATGTACGTTACTAAAAATAGTGGTCATGATAACCCATAGAGCCTTCTAACAAAAAGTTTCAAAGCTCACCAGCATCTTAAATCCTTGAAAGTATTAAATATTTTAATAAAAAAAAAAATAATAATAAAAAATGCAGAAAGCTTTACTTTGTATTATATCACCCTTACATTAAATTAAACAAACAATATTTAAAAAAATATGTATATACATATATAAAAGTTTATGTTAATGTTGACCTGTCACACATTTAGGTACCGCTTACATTTCGAACATTATTGGCTGAAGCTGGATTTATACTTTCGCCTGGGACCGCATCGCGCACCTCCGCTAACTGCGTGGGCACCTCGTGAAACGAATGAGGCTTTTATACTTGCTGCGTTCGCCGTTGTAATATTCTTTAAAACTGACCGTAAAATTAGACAGATAAACAGAGAAGTAGAAAGTTTCCGGAACTACGTCATATCATTAATGTCATTCAATATTTTTAAACGTATTATTTTTATTGTTTTATAAATTATTTTAATGATTATAAGGATTTTTATAACCATTCAATATTTGTTTTTAATCAAACTTTGATGCATCGCTTGCTTTTGTTCATATCTCGGACAGTTTTACCTATTAAAGTTTGTTAAAATATTAATGAGATGAGAACATGGGTTGCTCTACAAATATATATTATTATGGCAAGAATTAAAGCAAAATAAAAGGTACACTTACTAAAAAATACAGATTTTTTTTTTTTTTGATTAGCCCACTCCACAATTCACACATTACTGTCTGGCTAGTTTATGTCCTATACTTATGCTAAAAAGGCAATAATGGTCCAACATTCCTGAACATTATCACCAGTAAAGCCTAGAAAACAGGGCATCAGTATATTGAAAACGATAGGTTCAAATATTCCTTTCCAGTTATCAAAGCAATAATTTGTTCCTTCTTTATAGTTTTGCTACTATTCATTTGTTTTAAATTCAAAATTGTAATATTTACATCAGTGTTAAACCTATGAATGGTGGAAAAGTATATTTCTGTAATTGTGTACCTGGGTCTCTACTTTTGCCATGGCCTCTTTTGGCTTTAACAAACTTATCCCTCAGGATTTTCCAAACCTTTTAAATAAAAACGTTCCTCCTTTCCCACGGCTGTTGCAATTTCTAGCCAAGAATTATTGATCATCTGGTTATCTCTATGATCACAGATCATAAAGATGTCTGTACAGTCGTACCAACTCAAATCAAACGCGGGCACTGTTCGCTTGAGTCTCAAAAAAAAAAAAAATGCACTCCGGCGGCCAAAATCATGTTGTGCGCACCCAAAGTGAACCTCCGCAAACACCGCAATGACGTCACATTCGCCGCGTGCACTGAAGCGGACGTGTCGAGTATAAACCAGGCTTGAAAAGACTGCCAATCCTAATCACTCCTGGGATGACGCTTGTTCTCTCAGCCAATCGCGTTCGGCGCAGAGACCTTTAAATCAGAAGCGGCAACAGGAAGAGATCAGCTGTTGTTTGCTGTTTGGCATGTCTGTTTTGTGGTGTCCATATGTTTATCTTGGTACTAATGCTGACTTTGAGTGAGATCTGTTTAAACGATCCTGTTGTTAAAAGTTCTGTCATTTGTTCATTTCTTCATTGTTAAACAGTTCATGGCTGATGTGTGTCTAGCACCTATTAGCCTGCTGAAGCTCCATTCAAAACTTGTGATGACTTGCAGACAAGGGAGACCTGGAAGCTAAAGACTTTTTCTTTTCATGTTATTTTCTTATTTAGAGGATTAGGAGGAGATAATGGGAATATTTTTTGTTATATTTCTTTCTTTGAGTTTCTAAGCGCAACTTTCAGCTCCCTCTCCCATTTGTCTTGGTTTTCAAATTAATTATTATATTTGTGTGTGTTGTTCATATTGTAAATATATGGTTTGTGGGAGCAATAAATCTTTTGCGGTGCTTATTTGTTGTTCTGTCTTTCTCTTGCCACTTTTAACTATTAGTTCGTTATTTTGGTCATCTCAAAGTCACTCCTTTTACATTCCTAGACTTATTTCAATCAAGGGTCGTAACAAAATTGTATTCTTTTGTCTGAAAATGGTGAAACCATAATCATGGAGTATGTTTTTTTTTTTTTTGACAATTGGAAATCAGACAATTAATTTGAGGTACTCTCCCATTCACAAGTTTATCTGTTTAACTGTGACACCTTCTCAACTGCTGCTGAGAAACCGGAAAATATAAAAAAAAAAAAAACAACAACTAATAAAATAAAAATAAATGGTGTTGGTGTTATTAATGACATAACATATCATTTTAGGGCCTTCTTTGCCAACTGTTGTAAAACAACAACAACAAAAACATTGATTTGTTCATAAATCTCTTAATGAATAAACTATTTGAATTAAATATTTTAACAAATACATGTCATGATGCCACAAAGACTGTTGAAGTCTCTTAACTGCTAAGTATTCTGTCATGTCATCTTATGTCATGTCATCATATGTCATGATATGTCATGTCACCTTATGTTGTGCCATGACATATTATGTCATTTTATTATTATTTCTTTTTAAATAATTTTCTTTTAAATTTTTTTCTGATTTTCAAATAGTCATGTCAAAGCTGTTAGTAAAACAGCATACTATCATCTCAAAAACATTGCAAGAATTAAATGCTTTGTTTCCAGTGAAGACTTAGAGAAACTTGTTCATGCTTTTATCAGCAGCAGGGTGGATTACAGTAATGGACTACTCACGGGGCCTTCCCAAAAAGACAGTCAGACAGTTGCAGCTCATCCAGAACGCTGCGGCCAGGATTCTGACCAAGAACCAGGAAATCAGAGCACATCACACCTGTCCTCAGGTCTCTACACTGGCTCCCAGTTACATTCAGAATAGATTTTAAAGTACTATTACTTGTCTATAAATCACTAAATGGCCTAGAACCTCAATACATTACAGATATGCTCACTGTAATACAAGCCTAAATATCACTCAGATCATTAGGACCAAGTAAATAAGAAATCCCAAGAGTTCAGTCAAAGTAGGGTGAAATCGGCCTTTAGCTAGCCCCTCACTGCTGGAATCAGCTTCCACAAATGATCAGATGTGCTCCAACATTAGATACATTCAAATCCAGACTGAAAACACATCTGTTTAGCTGTGCCTTTACTGAAAGAGCACTGTGCTACGTCCGACAGATCACCTTATGTTTTTCTCTTCTTTACATTCTTTTGTAACCTGTTTTAACACATTTTAATCTGTTTTTATCTCTTTTAATATTTTTTTTATTATTGTCATCATTTTACTTTTCTGTCTCTTTTATTCATGTTTCTGTAAAGCACTTTGAATTGCCATTGTGTATGAAATGTGCTATATAAATAAACCTGCCTTGCCTTATGTCAAGTTATGCCATGGCATCTTGTGTCATGTTATATTAGTAAAACTTGTTTTTACCTGCATCATAAACTTTGACTGATTCCAAAAAGACTATTGAGGGTCTCTTACCTGATACGTGCGGTATCGTTTTATCTTGTCACAACATCTTGTTCTGTGTCATGTCATCTTTTGTCATGTCAAATGCTATGCTATTTGCTACTAAAGTTGGACAGGGGCCGGTGTAACTAAATAAAAGCAACTTAATTATATTATTATTTAAATTCACACGGGGCGTCAGCGTCAATGCTTCCTATTCACTTTGAATGGGTGACGTCAATCGTTGCAGAACTGAATTGTGGATCCATCTGTGCCACTTCACAAGCCTGTAGACAGGAGGGGTTCAGGTGGTTCGAAAGACCCACCCCTAACTGAAAAAGGTCCAGAATTTGTCCCTACACTAGCTCATTTGTCCTATTTTGACTGTTATGCCGTCATAAATTGTGAAAATAACCATTGAAGAAGGCTTTGAGACCAAGCGGAATCCTCTTTTGGCTGTTGCTTCAGCGTGAAGAGGAAAGTTGAATGTGCTGGCCATTGGTATTTGCCTAATAAATGACAATAGGCTAGTTTTTAATTTAAAACTTGAACAGCATCCTTTTTTTTCTAATGATATATGATGTAATAACATTGTTTTTGAAAAGTAAGTATTATTCTCATATTTTCATTTCTTTCTAAATCTTTAGGAAATGTTTTTGTTAAATCAAAAATGTGGTTGTTAAAATTTAATTTTAGCAAAAAAAATAGTGCTAAAAAGTAGTTAAACCTCATAATTAAATAGAAAATGAGGCTAATAACTGCCAAAAAAGGTCCATATGAACCACCCGTTCACCAGGCTGGTCCACGGACCTACTTCAGTGGCAGTGCTCACTGCAGAAAGTTGGGAATTTATCAACTTTTCACTCGCCAATGAAAGCATCAGCCAATCAGATAACTTCATACAAATACATGTCATCTTTGGTCTTGTCATAAGCTATGTTATTTGCTACTTACTGTAGGTCAAACCAGATGTCAAGCTGTGATTAAATGTCAGCAATAAAGCATAAACAAAGACTGTAGAGTGTCTTCTTACCTGATAAGTGTCCCACAGACGAATGGTGCAGCGCAGAGGAAGTTCTCTCATAAGAAGATTGTTCATCCAGCGGAAAGCGAACTGCAAATACTCCACCTCATACAGCTGCATGTGGCGATGCACAGTCTCTGTTCAGAAAACAAACAATAACAATAAACCACCAACCCTGACGTCAATCATCTCATTCATCCATCACAAACATAATTACATCATCATTAGAATCTCTTCCGTCAAAATTGGGCCCAAACAATAATGACAGACGCTCCGGTGGACACGCACAACAAAAACACTTATTCCCATCGACATTTTATTTCTCGCGCGCAGACACCAGACGCTGTTCATGCATGAACAGCCTTCAGGCCATAAGACATAACACCCTAATAAAGCCATAAAGAATATCGACATCCATGCCATCATGCGCTCGCCCGCTGTCATGAAAGATGAGGTAATTACTCAGCCTGTCAGGTCAGTGTCTGAGAAGTGTTATTGTTGAGGGAGGAGGAGGAACAGCAGCTTTATTTATGGCCATCTCTTTTAATCAACACAGACGCGCTACTGATGGGTGGTTGTAACATGCATGACTGCGTGTCCCTGCAGAAAATATAGCCATCTTCATCTGCCTCCTGACAACCATGCCATTTTACGGCCGTCACTTTGAACAATGGGTTTTGGCACAACAACAACAATGATATTATAATAATAAATAAACAATATATAAGCATTTATTAACATGCAAAAGTAACTATTAATATAGCTTGCATAATACGATATATAATGTATTTGAATAGTTTATTAATCATTTACTGAATGATCTTAAACAAAACCCCAACTATTCTTCAATAACTGGCGTGTAAATAATGCAAATAGTTAATTTAGTGATGAAACATGATTCAGTAACAAAGTATGAATCATTAAACACATTATACATGTGCTTATTCATAGTGTGTAGTTCGGTTTGATTGTATCTAACTTTGTCAGTTTTAAAAAGGTTATTTTATTTTATAGCACCATGAAAACTGAGCAATACTTTGAAATTCTCGACACAAACACATCAGGCAGTCTGCAGAGAAACTTGGCATGACAGTGACCCAAAACACACAGCAAAAAGTGATGAAGAAATGCTTAATAGACAAAAACATAACGTTTTAAAGTGGCTCAGCCAGAGTCCTGACATAAACCCAATTGAGAATTTGTGGAGGGAGCTAAAAATCAAAGTGATGAGTAAGAAGACCATGAAAAATACAGATGCATAGAAAATGTCAGCATAAGAATTAAAATAGCAAATAATAATAATAATTATAGCAAATAATAAAAAAACCAAGGTCTAGTTGCAAACATCTTGTATACACACACACACACACACCTATGAAGACCAGCTGCTGCCAAACCTTTTGCTTGCCTTGACAGTGTCATTCTCGCATCCTGCTCTCCGCAATAAACAACTTACACTCATTAACACTGAATACATCACACTGCCAAGACAGAGAACAAGGACTGAAACAAGCTCAACATTTCAGCATAACAACGAGCCAAAACACACCGCAAAAGTAATGAAGAAATGCTTAATAGACAAAAAACATTAACGTTTTGGAGTGGGCTCAGCCAGAGTCCTAATATAAACCCCAATTGAGAATCTGTGGAGGGAGCTAAAGGTCAAAGTGATGAGTAAGAACACCCTAAAAAATGCAGATGCATAGAAAATGTCAGCATAAGGATTAAAATAGCAAAAAAAAAAAACAAGGTCTAGTTGCAAACATCTTGTACACACACACACACACACACACACACACACACACACACACACACACACACACACACACACACACACACACACACACACACACACACACACACACACACACACACACCTATGAAGATCAGCTGCTGTCAAAGCTCTCGCTTGCCTTGACTGTGTCATTGTCGCATCCTGCTCTGCACAATAAACAACTTACACTCATTAAATACATCACACTGCCAAGAGAGTGAACATGGACTGAAACAAGCTCAACATTTCAGCACGACAACGAGCCAAAACACAAAGCAAAAGTGGTGAAGAAATGCTTAATAGCAGAGGTGGGAGTAGGTCACACATGTGCAAGTCACAAGCAAGTCTCAAGTCATAACCTTCAAGTCTCAAGCAAGTCAAGTCAATTTTTGTTGGACTCAAGTCAAGTCAATGCTTATTTCAAGTCATGTCAAGTCATAGCTTTGTCTAGCAAGTCACTTTCAAGTCAATTAATTATATATATATATACATATATATATATATATATATATATATATATATATATATATATATATATATATATATATATATATATATATATATACACATACATAGATAAATTTTTTAATCTAGATTAATTTCAAAATTAATCTAGATTAATCTAGATTAAAATGGCTTATTTGAATTCTGCAAAGGCATTCCGAATTTGTGTGCTAGCCACCATAATAATTATATGAGAACGGGTTCTCAAGCCAGGTGACGCATTAGACCAGGGGCTCATCTCCTGTTTCCAAATGCATCACAACTGCTTGAGAAACTGTTCTACTATGATAGATATGTTAGAGTTCAGGCATCCTGCTGATTGATTTAGAAGGGCACTTCTTTCCCAGATGCGCATCACCGGTCAGGTATACATCCGCGCTAAACTATCAAGGTGAAAGTCATCATAGCTTGCGTAGAATAGACCCCCAGCTCCCCACCCAACTTTGAGAATAGATTAACGGCGATATTTTTTTAATCGCTCGATAAGAGTCTCGTGTTAACGCAGCACGGTTAACGCCGATAACGGCCCACCACTAATATATATACACATAAACTGTAATTTGAAATGACACTTTCATCACTAGTGAATCAGATGTCTTTCTGCTTAGGGGAATGTTGTGCTTATTTCAAAGCCATTAAAATATCATATTATTAATTAAACGATACCGCTAATCACGAAACCACATCTTATAGTGCACAGGTACTTTTTTGGTCTTTTTATACATAAAACATTATTTATTAAAAGTAAAGCTCATCTTCCTCAAAGACATTTTGTACATTTTCAATAACTCTAACAAAAATGTTTTGATCAGTAATATGCATTGCTAAGAATGAACTCTAAAGGCAATTTTCAATCTTTAGATTTCAGACATTATATATAGTCCATTTAACCACACATACGTTACAGGTTTTGAGATCCATGGTCTAAAATGGTTTCTTGTTTTGCCCAACTTAATTCTTCTTTTTAAAAATGTATCGGGGAAAAAAAAAAAAAAAAAAAAAGAGTAAAAAACTGAAATATAGCATTTAACATTGTTTATAATGCAATCTTTTTTATTAAACTAACCGCTAAACATGTCAAAAACTTAAAACATTAGCATACAAATACAATACTATCAGTGCTTCTCATAGATTTGAAATATACTTGCGGTGGGTAGCTGGATTGAAAACACCATTTACCCAAATCACATATTAACTATATGCGACAAACAAACAATATTACATTTTAACAGTAATTTCATTTATTATGACACTGTTTATTTTCAATGGGTTAAAGTAAAAAAAAAAAAAAAAAAAAAAAAAAAAAAAAAAAAAAAACAAACTGTTTAAAAAGACATCCACTTTCTCCTACGTTTATGCTATTCAGGAGTCATGTACACCGCTGACAGATCAAATATGCTGCTCCTCTCTTTCAAGTTCAAAGCAAACTTGCATGCCAAAGCATTTTAGATATGTATATAAAATAGCCTATGTATTATAGCCTAATGACATCAGCAAGCTAATAAAATATACAGCAAATAAAAATAAATAAAGAAAAAAGGGAATATAACACAGAATATCTCTAAAAATTCTCATATTTACAAGATTAAACATGTAGATTATTTAAGGCAAATGCGTTGATTAACCATTCCTAATGGTGTAGGTATATTCATATCACCCCAATTTTATCCTCCTTACACTGGCTGCCTGTTAAGTTTTTGTATTGAATTTAAAATATTACTCCTTACCTATAAAGCTTTAAATAATCTAGCTCCTGTTTATCTAACCAACCTCCTGTCTTGCTACACCCAACCTGCTCTTTAAGATCTCAAAACTCAAGGCTTCTGGTAGTACCTAGAATATCAAAGTCGAGTAAAGGAGGTCGAGCCTTCTCATTTATGGCCCCTAAACTCTGGAATAGCCTTCCTGATAATGTCCGAGGCTCAGACACACTCTCGCTCTTCAAAACTAGATTAAAGACCTATCTTTTTAGCAAAGCATACACTCAGTGCAGTACATAGCGCTATGACGCATGATGTGCCCCACACATGATTTTGGTTCTCGTTTATATACACTATGAACAACAGCTACGCTAATTATTCTCCTTATTCTGTATTTCCACCTGGGGGTACTTATCTCGAGGCCCTCAGACTATGCAGTGCCACTGACGCGATCCGAGACCAGCGACGAGATGATCCCAAGGTTTTCTGGACCAGGCCGTATCCTGAGCAGCTGCTGTGGTGGTCATCGTGGAGTGAGAGCATGAGACTGACTCCTGTGACGCTCCAAGGACAGACAAGTCTTCGCTGAGGTCCAGCTTCCTGCGCCTAGACTGCAGCTCTGCACAAGACGTTTGGCCATAGGGGAAATGGTCGTGCCCAACTGAGCCAGGTTTCTCTTGAGGTTTTTTAAATCTTCGCTTTCGCAAATTGGTGAAGTTTTTTTTTCCTCGTCGCTGTCGCCACTGGCTTGCTTGGTTCGGGATCTGTAGAGCTGCGCATCGATGGATTTGCTCTTCAGTGTTTGGACTCTCAGTATTGATTATTAACCCACACTGAACTGAGCTAAACTGAACTGAACTTAATCTCTGAAAACTGAACTGTCACTGTTTCAATTCACTATAATCTTCCATGTGAAGCTGCTTGACACAATCTACATTGTATAAGCGCTATACAAATAAAGATGAATTGAATTGAATATATTCTGCAGCCAGTTTAGACCAGTCATTTTGTCCTCTCCGAGTATATAGTAATGTTTCTGAGTCGTTTAGATTCAAGAATGAATTTTCGAATGTTTCTCTAGTGACTGTGCTCGCAGTCAACTGCAAAGCCAAGTGAAAGTAGCGTTAAATAAAAAAGATAATGCAAAAACGCATATGATTAACGAACGACAGCTTTAGAAAGCAAAAGCCGAATCCCGGACATTTAGAAACCTGGCCGGACGAATTTGTTAAGAGCCAAAAAAAAAAAAAAACACGTCTCTGTGGGTCTGCAGTGTGGTGGTGCTGACAGGTCAGTTCACGCGCGCACAGAATGAACGGGTAAACGAGAGAGCATTTTTCACTACATCAATCGCAGATGATTGGTTACATTAGACGGATACAAAATAGTGTAGAAGAATGATAATAATAGTAAAAAAAAACGTGTGTCACTAATATACTTGGGCGGCCGTTAATATACTGGGCGGACCGCCCCAAGTAAAGTCCAAATGAATCGCTCTAATGACTCGTTTTGAGTGGTTCTTCTTAATGAACCGATTGATCCAGTTCAGCAATCCAACTGATTCTTTTAAAATGGTTTGCATTTTCCATTAAACACTAATCAACAAATTACTTAGCCTAAAGTTACCTACTATTTAACTTGCCTGGCACTCCCTCTGACATGGAAAAACAACAGTTATCCACTTAAAAAAATCATCAACTCGAGTGAGGAATCGGTTGCAGTGTTTTATTCGGAACAGTACAGAGAACCTGAATCTTTCGGACCGATCTGAGAACCGAGGAGCTGTTAATACTATCGCATGCGTGACTTAGAAACTTTCGGTTTGTTTTGTTTTTAAATGCACAATATATAACAAACAGTTATGTATTTAACAAAACAAATTATTTTGAGTCATCTAACTCAAGTCCAAGTCAAGTCTCAAGTCATGCCAGTCAAGTCGAGTCTTTTTTGGATTTTTGTCAAGCAAGTCTCAAGTCCTTAATTTTGTGACTTAAGTCTGACTCGAGTCAAGTCATGTGACTCGAGTCCCCCATCTCTCCTTAATAGACAAAAAAACATTAACGTTTTGGAGTGACCCAGGCAAAGTCCTGACTTAAATCCAATTGAGAAACTGTGGAGGGAGCTAAAGATCAAAGTGATGAGTAAGAAGACCATGAAAAATACAGATGCATAGAAAATGTCAGCATAAGGATTAAAATAGCAAATAATAAAAAACAAGGTCTAGTTGCAAACATTTTGTGTACGCACGTGCACACGCACGCGCACACGCACACACACACACACCTATGAAGATCAGCTGCTGCCAAAGCTCTCGCTTGCCTTGACAGTGTCATTCTCGCATCCAGCTCTGCACAATAAACAACTTACACTCATTAACACTGAATACATCACACTGCCAAGACAGAGAACATGGACTGAAACAAGCTCAACACTTCAGCTTATTAACACTGCAAATCAAAATCATCCTCTTTCTAAACTAATTAAATGCTTAGTGACAGATAAGGATGTCCAAGATAATGAAAACAAAACAAAACTTTTAATTAAACTTTACATTCCAAGTTTATTAAAGTCTAGATTAATGTATTTATAGTGTCATCATGGTTGAAAGGGTCTTGTTTTTGTTTTTTTCTTCTTGTTTTGGCATTACACAAATATGTGTAAAATGGGTAAAAAAGTAGATTTCACATCTGACATTGGTAAACACTTTCACTTTTCACATTTAATCTCATATATACTGTACAGTTGAAGTCAGACTTATTAGCCCCCTTTTGAACTTATTTTTCATTTTTTAATATTTCCAAAATGATGTTTAACAGAGCAAGGAAATTTTCACAGTATGTCTAATAATATTTTTTCTTCTGAAGAAAGTCTTATTTGCTTTATTTCGGCTAGAATAAAAGCAGTTTTTAATAAAAAAAAAAAAAAACATTTTTAAGGTCAAAATTATTAGCCCCTTTAAGTTATATATTTTTTTCGATTGTCTACAGAACAAACCATTTTTATACAATAACTTGCCTAATTACCCTAACCTGCCTAGTTAACCTAATTAACCTAGTTAAACCTTTAAATGTCACTTTAAGCTGTATAGAAGTGTCTTGAAAAATATCTAGTAAAATATTATTTACTGTCATCATGGCAAATATAAAATAAATCAGTTATTAGAGATGAGTTATTAAAACTATTATGTTTAGAAATGTGTTGAAAAAATTCTTCCCTACATCAAACAGAAATTGAGGAAAAAATAAACAGTGGGGCTAATAATTCAGGGGGGGCTAATAATTCTGCCTTCAACTGTATGTTGATTTTTTTTTTTTTTTTTTTGTTTTTTAAATGTTACAGCAAATATCGATTAACAGGTTATTTGTTTCCTAGCCTTGGTAAAAAAAAAAAAAAGAACACTATGTAAATTTTATCATTACCATATAATTACAGGCTCTCAAAAATGCTTGCCTATAATTACAAGGCAACACAACAAACACAAATAAGCTCTTCAATCTATAGCTTTGGGGGAAAAACACCCCACAATAATTAAGCTTCTCTGGATTTATTATTTGAAGTTATGTTTGATATGTTTTATATATTATATGTGAGTAAAACTTTTTTTTTTTTTTTTTTTTTTTTTAATTCAATCAATTACTGAAGTCATTTTTTTTCATATCTAAAACAAAAATGTCAGAAAATATTTTAGGTAAAATAACAAAAAATTATATATTTTCAGACATGCTAATATTCAGTTTTAGACAACACAATGGAAAAATCAGCTCTTTTGACTGAATGAATAAATAAATAAATTAATTAATTAATAATTAATTAATTAAAACGTTTTTCTAAAACAAAAAATAAAAAATTCTATCTATCTGGATGGATGGATGGATGGATGGATGGATGGATGGATGGATGGATGGATGGATGGATGGATGATGGATGGATGGATGGATGGATGGATGGATGGATGGATGGATGGATGGATGGATGGATGGATGGATGGATGGATGGATGGATGGATGGATGGATGGATGGATGGATGGATGGATGGATGGATGGATGGATGGATGGATGGATGGATGGATGGATGGATGGATGGATGGATGGATGGATGGATGGATGGATGGATGGATGGATGGATGGATGGATGGATGGATGGATGGATGGATGGATAGATAGATAGATAGATAGATAGATAGATAGATAGATAGATAGATAGATAGATAGATAGATAGATAGATTGGTGATTTCCAAAACTCAAATAAACTTGAATAAACTATTAGAATTACCATATTTTATCCATAACCCACAGAAGATAGTTCATAGTTAGATTAAAAAAATAAAAAATAAAAACATACAAATAAAATTCGATCAGCCTTTTAATTTTTTTTTTCCATTGGATTGCAATCTGTTTAGATTAAGCACACATCAATTTTCTGACAACCTTTATGGCACTCTAATACATAAAAAATAAGTGATTTGAGGTTAATGTTAAATGAAACAAATTAATATCTATAAAAATATATATGGTTGTTAGACTGTTGGACTTTTTTGTGATGTCAATATGCTCGTATTAATATAGGCCTATTGTGTTTGCCAAGTTTATATATTTATAACCAGCTTCGAGAAAAAAGGGGGGTTGCGAGTTACTGACATTATTTTGGGGGTCACAGGCTAAAAAGTTTGGGAACCCCTGCTCTACATCCTCAAAAAAGAACAAAAAAAACAAAAAATAAAAAAACAAAATAACAGATTCCTCGCACCTTCAACTAAGAGATGCATATTATTATTATTTAATAAATAATATCATTATAAATAAGTAATATAATAAATAAACAAACAAATAAACAAAATAAATAAATAAATAAATAATATATATAGAAAAAAAATAAGAAAACAAAACAAAAAAAGAAACAGAAGAACAGATTCCTCACACATTCAACAAAGACATGCCTATTCTTTTATAAAGAAAAGCATCTCTAAATTAAATACATGAAAGATGAAATAAATAGTACATATACACACACACACACACACACACACACAACACACACACACACACACACACACACATAGTAAAGTCAGAAAAATTAGCCCCCTGTGAATTATTCGCCCCCTGTTCATTTTTCCCCCAATTTCTGTTTAACAGAGAGAAGATTTTTTTTCAGCACATTTCTAAACATAATAGTTTTAATAACTCATTTCTTATAACTGATTAACTTTATCTTTGCCATGATGACAGTAAATAATATTTTACTCGATGTTTTTCAAGACACTTCTACACAGCTTAAAGTGACATTTAAAGGCTTAACTGGGTTAATTAGGTTAATTAGGCAGGCTGGGGTAATTAGGCAATTAATTAGTAATTAGTCTGTTCTGTAGACTATCGGAAAAAAAATAGCTTAAAGGGGCTAATAATGTTGACCTTAAATTAAAAAATGCTTTTGTTCTAGTCAAAATAAAACAAATAAGACTTTCTCCAGAAGAAAAAATATTATCAGACATACTGTGAAAATTTGCTTGTTCTGTTAAACATCATTAATGTCATTAATAATTAATAACCATAATTAATGTCAGGTACTCTACAAAAGAGAACAAAACAAAACCAAAAAAGAAAGAAAGAAACAGAACAGAATCTTCACACATTCAACAAAGAGATGCATATTGTTATTATTAATAAATAAAAAAATCATTATAAATAAAAACAAAAAAAAGAATTAATTAAAAGAACAGATTCCTCACACATTCAACAGACATGCCTATTATTTTATAAAGAAAAACATCTCTAAAAAAGAAAGAAAGAAAGAAAAAAAGAAAGTAAGAAAGACTTTCAAATAAAAAAAAAAAATTAAATATCTTAATATTTTACGCAAACCCATACCATAATTAATTTCAGCTAAAGACTGCATTTACACTGCATGGTTCAAGTGACCCAATTCCTATTTTTTCCTCCCATGTGGCACAGATCGGGTATGGCCGATGTACGTGTAAGCAGTAAAAAAATCACATGGATTCCGATTTATTCAAATCAGATTTAGGCCTTGTTTATATATGGAAATTTATCCGATATTTGTAGTGTAAAACCGGTATCGGATTTTCACCTGTCAATGCGAGTCGCGCATCATTTAAAACCTGTAGCGATTTACATCAAGTCTGACGCTTTCATTTCGGAACAGACTTCAGCAGAGTCGCAAATCTTAAATCTTATACACGAGGACTAAAAAAGCTGTTATATTGTCATGTAGCACAAGTATTTACACATGTTAACGAGAGAGAGAAAGAGACACAATATAAACTAAAACTGTTGCATACATCACATGCCATGGACATTACATTAAGATGCCTACTAGTTTAAAAAAACCTAGATTAAAATAAGACGGCTAAATGAGAACTTTTCTGTCATAAACTATAGAAAAACTACTTGTCAAAAAGAATTAAAAAAAAAAAACTAAACCATGCGAACAGAATAAATACAGGAATGGAGAAAAGAGCACTCTGTTATTATCAGCTGTCAGTCAGCGTCTGCTCTTTTTTTTTTTCCTAGTCATTGCGTCTTTGTCGTGTACAGTGTAAATGCAGCCAATCGGATACGAGTCACATATAAAAAGATGATGTAAGCAGGTCTTCCAAAAAATCAGATATAGTCACAAAATCAGATTTGACTATCAAGATCTGCAGTGTAAATTCAGCCGAAATCCTAAAATAAAGAAAAAAGAAAGGAAAAAAGCCTTACATTACAGTTTTATTTGCAGAATAGGGATGGTCAGCAAGTAGAATGCATTTGCTTGCGTAACTCTTTCCACCTTCAAAGCAGCAAAATGCATGCAGGTTTGCGAGGGGCTGGGGAACAGGCAGAGGTCAGGGGGCACAGAAAGACAAGTGAGCTGTTTGCCACGATTCTGCTGAGCAATGGACTTGCGCTCGACTTCTGCCCCTGCCCATCCATCCCATAATTACATCTGCACTGACCCTCTGACTCGCCCTCGCTGCATTTCCAGCCAAAACCCACGCAGACACTAAGAGAAAGAGGGTCTACAACGCCCACCTTCTGCGAGATCACAACAGCGCTGAGCAGACAACGTTTTCAGTAGTCTCATTACAATATAATGCATCTTATGCAATGTCAACAAGTCAAACATCTAGAATCATTTCTTTATTCATATTTATTTCCTTTTTCCCAAGCTGCATTTATTTCATCCAAAACAAGAAGAAAAGTTCAGTTGTTTGGATATGCATCAGTGAAATGATCATTCACACCCCTACATAATCATCCCAATCACTCTAAATGAATGAGTTCTTTACAAATATAGCAAATCAAGCTGCATGCTGTAAATATATTCATGGTCATGAGTTTTGTAACTGCACCATTATTTTTAATAGTATCATTTAATACATATTCCTTGAAATATTTTAATGACAAATTCATTTTGTTCCAGTGAAAAAAAAAAAAAAAACATGACATAATTATAATCACTCTAAATGAATGACTTTCTTTGTAACATAGCTATCTGGTGAAACTATATTCATATAGCAATATACTGTATATAGCATTAAAACTAAAATTTTTCAAATATCGTACAGCCCTAGTTTTTTTCTTATTGTTGACTGTTTGTCTCTGAACGCTCAATGAATTTTAAGCCCAGATCTGGAGATGTGACAGTTGACGGCGGCCACTGTCACTCTCGTAAGATTCTACAAATGACATTCATCATCATGACAGAAAGCTACTTCCTGTGCTTGTTCATAAGCCATAAGTCAAGTGCCACAAGTCTAACAAGATCAATGTTTAGAGTTGCGCGAGCGCTGCTTTTAATCTGACATTATTTCACAACCACATCTTCAGTCAAACCGTTGATTCATGCAAAGTAAATGGAAAACAGAAACGATAAATGTACACATTTATCAGTGAGCAAGGCAGCGCACAGCAACCAATACATTTACTATTGTTAAATAAATATTTTCTCACTGGTTTGAAAATTACAGTGTGATCAGAAGAAATCAAGGTGTGTTCAAGGTATATTACTGACATTTTCAATTTTGTTCAGGGTCATTTATGTTTAAATAAATTTGTATACATAATTTATTTAAAAACTTTTCCAGTCTGACATTAAAGTTTACAATATTAACAACAATCATCATCATCATCATCATCATCATCATCATCATCATCAATCCCTGATTTCTGGTTAAATTTCAGTTTATTTTGAGAAATATAATTAAAGTCAATGGTCACCAAAAGGATTTTATTTTTCAAAATAAACAAACACGCGAGCGCGCACACACACACACAAGCACAAAATTATTATTATTATTATTATTATTATTATTATTAGAGCGCGTGTGTGTGACCAAATCCTTTTGGTGACCATTGACATGAATTATATTTTTATTATTATTATACTGATGATACTACTACTACTACTACTACTACTACTACTACTACTACTAATAATAATAATAATAATAATAATAATAAAATAGAAATAATAATAATAACAATAAACAAAATAAAGCCAGACAAAAGAACAAAACAAAAATAAAACAAGAAAAAATAACAAAACAAAACAAAAATAAAACAAGACAAAACAACAAAACAAAAGAAAAGAAAAAATAACAAACAAAACTAAATAAAATAAAACAATACAAATAACAAACAAAACAAAATAAAACAAGACAAAAACAAAATAAAAAAAAACAAAAACAAAACAAGACAAAATAACAAAACAAAATAAAACAAGACAAAATAACAAAACAAAATAAAACAAGACAAAATAACAAAAAATCTGAACAAGACAAAAATCTAAATAAAACAAAATAACACAACAAAATCAAAACAAGACAAATTAACAAAATAAAATAACAACAAATCTAAACAAAACAAAAATCTAAATAAAACAAAATAACAAAACAATCAAAACAAGACAAAATAACAAAACAAAATAACAACAAATCTAAACAAAACAAAAATCTAAATAAAACAAAACAAGACAAAAAAATAACAGAAACAGAAACAGAAAAAACTAAACTAAACAAAATATTAAAACAAAACAAAAAAAGACAAAATTACAAAACAAAATAAAACAAGACAAATGACAAACAATCTAAACTAAATAAAAATGAAAAGAATACAAAAATGACAAAACAACAAAACTGAAAAAACGGATTCTCAGTGCTTGGGTATAGAATCTGTGAGAAGCTCCCCAAATTTGTTATGTACTTTACCATTTATTAATAGCGTACATAAACTTGACTCTGTATTCAACATCTTTACAGTATCAAACACTCTCTTAGCATGGAAAGATGTGATAAAGTATTTGAATATTCCTTATACTCTTTCCTTAAAATCTCCTATTTCATGTAACCCTGATCTACCTCCTGCTATTCAAAACATTGGTTTTCGATCATGGAGATTAAAGGGGATTTTGGAATTAGATCAGATATTTGACAACAGGAACCTGAAATCATTTCAGTTATTAAAACAGGAATTTCATTCACCAAATAACGACTTTTACAAATTTTTGCAACTACGACATTTTCTAGAATTATCCCTTAAGGATGGCGGGATACGTCTTGATCTTTCTGACATGGAAAAACAATTGTATTCTTAATTTTCCCTCAAAGGGAAGATATCTTTTTTTTACTCAGTGTTATCCAATGTAGGGTGTTCCTCCTTTACCTCCTTGAAAGTCATATGGGAGAAAGACTGTGGAACAAATTTTAGTGAAGAAGAATGGCTTTCAGTCTGTTCTGGTATATTTTTTAAAGGTGCCACAATATCAAACCATGAGCAAAATTTTAAATTCTTTTACAGGACTTATTTAACACCAGTTCGTCTAAATAAGATATTTCCTAATGTTTCTCAAAATTGTTTTAAGTGCAAATCCAATGTTGGTACTGTGATGCATGTATTCTGGGACTGTGACATGATTAAGACATACTGGAAAGAAATCCACAAATTAGTACAGAAGATTATTGGTAAACCTTTTACCCTATCTCCAGCTATTTATCTTCTCAATTGTAAAACTGCTCTACACCTTAGTCATGGACTAGAATCTGTGTTACACTTTTGTACATATCTAGCAAGAAAATGCATTCTTCTGTTGTGGTCCTCTCCTAACATTCCTTCTGTCAATATGTGGATAGATCAGATTGCCATCCTCTTACCCTTGGAAAAACTGACTTATGACTTGCGTCAGAAATCTGATGATTTCTGGCATATCTGGAATCCTCTATGGGAGTTTTTGGAGAATGTATCTTGAAAGACTATTTTTATTTTACTTTATTTACTTTTTGTTAATTTTACCCTTCACAAAAGACTTGAATTACTAGCCAATGGACGATTGTATAATAGATGGCCATATTATTGTATATGATGACATGATACACCTATACCACTGTTCTGTAATTGTAAATCTTTAAATAAAAAAAATAAATTTAAAAAAAAAAAAAAAACTGAAAAAACAAAACAGGACAATATATTAAAACAAAACAAAAACAAAAGACAAAATAACAAAACAAAACAAAACAAAACAAAAAAACTAAACAAATCATCAATGAATGTATAAGTAGTTTGGAACAACATACAAGTAAATATTTACTGACAATTTTTATTTTAGGGTCACCAACCCCATTTACAACTCTAAACCTGACAACAAACAAATTCAAAGAGCTTTGTTTTCTACCAGCAGAGTTTTCTGTTCAGGTCAAAAGAGGACATTCTACAAAAGCAATATTTATGCTGAAAAAAACATTAAAAAGAAAAGCGACATCAGGTGTCATTCAGGTTATCAAGTATTTCCTCATTCCCTGAGGACTCTCTGTACTGTGTCACCTTAAATGTTAATGTGTGCTTTTCTAACCTTATATGATTTGCGCGGGAGAAAAAAAAAGCCCACATTGTGTCCTCATTTACATAAATAAATTCACCTTGAGCAATTTGCATGCTGATGAAGCTCAATGTATTCATACAAAACAGACAAGATAAGAGGAAACCGTGTTCACGTTCTGGGGCGCTTCTGACGAACAGAATTGTTTTAGCGTTAAACAACTCTTATGGGCTATCGTCTAATACGGCTGCTAATTACTACAAGCCCTCCAACGAAACCAAAGTGTGCGGCGACAATAGTGTGTTTGGTTTCCTAATGAGAGTGCGAGTCTGAGTGTGAAAGAGACATGTGGAGAGAGAAATAAAGAAACAGACGGACAGATTACACACACATTCAACAGTCAAAAAAAAAAAAGGAAGAAAAAGGAAAACATCTACAAAATGAGCATTTAATTTACATATAAACATGAATACTCATGTTAAACATATGCTGCAGTTTAAACATCACACCAGGAAGATATTTTGAACATATGAAAAAAGAAATAGGCAAAAAAAGCCCATTTTGGTGTTTATTTTAAATCAAATTAAAATCTAATTTAAAGGTGCAGTATGTAAGTTTGACACCCAGTGGTTGAACTAGATATTGCACACCTGCTTCAAAACACATGCAAGCGCAGGTTGCCAGATTGATGACACTAAAAGCAGTGTGCCTGACTGTCGAGCCTAAAAGCTGATTTAAGGCTAATTTAAACTGTTCTAAATAAAACAAATAAATAAAAGCAACGACACGTGTTCGAAGGAATATTTTCCATATTAAAAAATGTTTTTGTTCTTATCAACACCTGATTTTTTTTATTTTAGAAACGACTTCTACTTCTTGCAGCTGAACAACAGAAAACAATGACAATGATAACCTCAGGTATACCTCATGCTTTATTCAGCGTTAAACAAAGTGTGAACTTGAACGCCATTTTACATGACATTTATTATCGTACTACTGAAGCAGCAGCAGATAGTTCACCTCACATCTTAAAAAAATAAAATAAACCGCTTGAAATTGACCTTTAGGAACTGTGACTAAGTGTAAACCACATATCAGTCATTGAGCATGTACATTTGATAATGTTAAAGAGGTTTAATATGTATTATTTGGATTATAAACCTTACCATTTCATTGGAGTGCAGTAAAGTGCACTATTCTGTAGAGTCTTCCTGACTGAATGAATGAAATGTGCTGTTTTCCACAAAGGCATTTTGGGGTGCTGAAAGACAATTGGCTAAACTGGCATTGGGTGAGTTAAATGACCAAAACAAATACAGTTGTTCCGGCGTGTAATGTACATTTTTAAAGCAGAATATCTGACTTTAGCATTGTTTTTCAGATGAACACGAACATTCACTTAGCATGTTTTTTAAATATCTGCAAACATATTATGGTATTTTTATGCTTTAGAAGAGTCAAAAACTTACATATAGCACTTTTAATAAATAATTTTTGTATACTGAGAAAGCATAATGATGTATAAATATAGCGCTGATTTTAATGGTTCAAATTGACTTCACAAATAAAACAGCAAATCTATAAAATCAAAACTTCATTTAACTTAATTTAATATAATATAACATAATTTAACTTAATTTAATATAAAATAATAATATATAAGAAATTGTGCCCTATATTTTATTTTGCACAGTTCAAAAGAAAATGATTAGCCCTTATGTGCAATTATAATTCCTTTTCAGATATTTCCCAAGTGATTTTTAACATAGCAAGGACATTTTTTTTCAAATTAACTACTATATATATATATATCTTTTCTATATATATATATATATATATATATATATATATATATATATATATATATATATATATATATATATATATATATATATATATATATATATATATATATATTATATATATACATACTGTATAGTAATGTTTCTTTTCTGTCTGGAGAAAGTATTATTTCCATTAGTTTTTCTGGAATCAAACAAATAAATAAAATATTATTTTTATTTATGTATTTTATTTATTTATTTATTTATTTATTTATTTATTTATTTATTTATTTATTTATTTATTTATTTATTTATTTATATGCATTTTAATCTGTTTTTAATATTTTTTTGCTGTTTTTATTTTCTCATTTCATTTACTCTTGTTTATGTAAATTACCATTGTGTATACAAATGTGCAATATAAATAAACTTGCCCTGCCTTGACATTTATTTATTGATTGATTGATTTATTCTAGCCAAGCATTTTATTTTATTTTTCTTTCCTAAATAAAAACAGCTAAGGTCAATATTATTACACCTTAAGAAATTATTTATTTTACCTATTATCTTGTAAAATAATAATAACAAAAGAAAAGAAAAAAAAAACACTTATCTCCTCTAAAGAGCACTTAATGGAATATTTCAAAGAATAAAAAAATTCACAGGAGAGCTAATCATTTCATTTTTAGTTGTACTGTATTTAAAATAATACACATTACTTTAAAAGATAAGGTCTTGTTATCATATTACACTGTAACAATATATAACAGTCATGACAATACATATTTGTGCTAATCTAACTTATTTTAAAAAGTTTATCAGCTTTCAACTAAATGTTACACACAATTTAATAATGTAAGTCAATTTGATGTTTGATTGATGTCAGTTAAGATGACAAGAAAAGTAATTTTAATTTAGCTAAACAAAATTGACTTTTTTATTTTTTTTTAGTGTAGGTGGTTTGAAGAATAGTTGTCAAGCATAAACGTCTTTTAATATGTCATCAAACGATTTTTGTTGTATATAAGACTGACAAGCTGTTTGGTTTAAAAATAATAATAACAAATAAATAAATAAATGAATTAAAAATCTAATAATAAAATAATCAATTGAATAAATAGATAATAAAAAAATAGATAATATTTAATATTTAATAATAATAATAATATTAATAATACTATATAAATAAATACATAGTAAATTCATTCATTCATTCATTTTCTCTTCGGCTTAGTCCCTTTTAATTAGTAAATAAATAAATAAACAAACAAATAAATAAATAAATAGTTAAATAAATAAATAATAATAATAATAATTATTATTATTATTATTATTATTATTATTATAACCCCAACAAACTTGCTAATCTAGTTTAGTCTACAATTTTACTAGAATGTATCAGACTCAATCAAAACTATCGTAGCATACAAAATGCCATACTAACGAAATAACAGAGGAGCACATCTTTGTTCTCCTCTCTCCGTGTACTCTATTCAAGGCGACTTCCTGTCTATTCTCCACCTTCATTTATCTAGCAGCCTGATCGCTGTATTAATATCACTTGTAAGCACATCCTTGTTTCTAAGCCAATGCGAAGACATTGAAAAATGAAGGTGCTGGTGCAGAACAATGAAACTTCAGCTGATTGGGGTGTCGGGGATGGTCATTGATCAAAGAACTCATACCTGGGTAACATCAGTGTGTTTGGCCAGCGCAATAAAGCTCACAATGAAACTTATTCTAGCATAAAAATAAAAAAAAAATTGACTGCTCTGTAAAGCTTAATACATGTAGTATTGAGGAATGACTAGGTTGGAAAACACTGAAAAAGTGGTAGTTTGTTCAAATTACTGATTACAATGTGTTTACATTCTTGTAAATATGTACTGTGTGTGCGTACTGTGTGTGTATGTATATATATATATATATATATATATATATATATATATATATATATATATATATATATATATATATATATATATATATTCCATGGTCTGTTGAAATTCATGATTCAGATTGGCTGGAGGGTGCACATGATTTCCGTTGAAACGCACAGGTAGTCAGTTCTGATCACCATTCGAAATAAATGTGCTTCAAAACCAAAAAAGAGAGAAAAAAAAAGAAAACAAAACAAAAATCAAAACAAAACAACAATGAATGAATAAGTAAAGCCCTGCTCACACTGTGAGATTTCGGCCACAGTTTTGTCATCTGAGACAAATTTGGAAAATCCTAAAAGATTCCTGAAATCCTAGGCTAAAATCAGTGATCTTTGATCATTAGTTTGACATTTTCACTGACAGCCACTTAAAGCCCGTTGCGTTCAGATTTGTCCTCCAATGAAGTTCTGGCAATGTCAACAACTGTAGTATGACAACAGCTGTGATGAGCGTCAATCCAAGAACCAATAGGAGCTCCCAATTTGATGATGCGATTCATGAGACAATTCAAATGACCACGGGGAAATGTCAAAACAGTTTTTTTTTCTTCCCGGTTTTATTATTGAGACATGCTTCCGTTTGCTGTGAGGAATCATTTCAAAAATGCGGAATAGTGGAAGTGTCAGTGGTGGATGACGTCCAACTCCGGGGACGTTTTCTTTCGTGTTTGGCGTGTCTTCATTGTCATTCAGTCTGACTTTAGGACAGCTGAAATCTTACAGTGTGACATGGGAGCTATGTTCGTGCAGTCTGACATGCTGCAATCCTTCAGGATTAAAATAAAATTTTTAAAAAATTGCCTTCATATGGAACAAATATTTCTCAAAACATTGGTAGAAACCAAAGCAAGCACTTTCATTGACTGATTAACAATTATTTATTTTATTTATTTATTTATTTTTTTGGTGGGAGGAGGTTGGTAATGTAATCTTCATTGTTCGAAATGTGAAGGAATTTGAATCTGAGAACAGAAATTAATAGAGCATGAAGAACGTTTACAGCTAAATATAATTAAAATGTTTATAAATGTCAACGCGAGTTCATACGCGAGTAAAAGTTAGAACGTACTAACTCTGTGGTAGACAACAGTATGATCCAATGCAATTTCACCGCAAATCGTATTTTTTTGTTTTAGTGGCTAATTTATATTGATTTGTACAATCCTTATGTTTTACGTGCTATGATTTGCTCAACCACCAATAAGGGTTAGGGGACACACCTCCTTTTAAAAATCTTACATTTTCATATAAGTGAAATAGTATGAATTCATACGAATTAGCCACGTTTCTGGCAATACGTAAAATAGTTACATATTGTAGTCTGTCTGTCTATCTTTCCATCCTAAACTGCTGACTACATCATAAAAATAACATTAAAGACTTGTTCATATCGGGACGATTTCAGCTCGCACTTAACATCAATGCGTAAAGTCTTGTGACTAAACAAAGGCTTCCATCGCAACTATTTTTATCACATGATTTCTTATAAATCACATGGCTTATTTTATGTGCACACTGGAATCTATTCAGTAAGTGTTTTCATCATAGTTTATGCAGATTTTTACTTATACAGATATGCGTATACGTTTATTTATATTATTTTTTTCAAAATGTATGGGCATCTTTTTATTTCCATCAAGCTTTTCGTCAATTTAATAATCCAAAATATGCATACAAATAGGAGGATGGAAACAATTATTGTGATAGTTAGCATTTTGCACATTGGTGTGCGTTATCACAATAGTTGTTTCCATCCTCCTATTTGTATGCATATTTTGGATTATTGAATTGAAGAAAAGCTTGATGGAAACAACTATTGTGATAATGCACACCAATGTGCAAAATGCTAACTGTAAAAATTGTATTTAAAAATAAAGAATAAATTAAAAATAAATGTCTCAATCTTGTTGGTCGACCAATGAGATCGCTCTGTCGTTTACATGCCTGCAGCTTCTGAATTACAATTAAAATCACTTGGTGGTGCCCAAGCACATACAGGTCTAGGCGAGCACACAATCCTAACAACGATGAAGATAATGCATTGAGGCAAGATGAATGTGATTATTCAACTACCTATGTTTTGTTTGCCAGTTAATGAATATAGTGTGAATGGTATTGACAAGGGCGTAAAGACACTCTCACTTCTTCGAATTCAAAATCCATTGGGTATGAGTAAGGAAAACAAACAAACCAAAAAACGTTGACTATTGACAATCGACAAGTAAAAATCGCCCCGGTCTGAACAAACCTTGAAAAGCGAAGCAGAAAATAAAGTACTACAAAAAATATATAATTAAATATAAACAAACAATTAAAGGATTGTGTTAGTTTGTTGATTTACTCATTGTAGTTTCTACAATAGAACAGATAAATTAAATAATAATTAAACCTTTTTTTTTTAATTAATCATACTATTTGGTTGTTTCAGAACGTAAAACATGAATTCTGAGAGGTCTAAGGTGAATAATTACAGAGTAAAAATTGCTGCAACCTGTACTTTACTAGTCATCTCAACTTACAATCAAGTTGACTAAACATATTAAATTAAACTTAATATAACTTTTTAAAATGAGGTTGAAACCTGATTAACTTATTCAAATATGTTAAAGTAACAAAACCATTTGACTTTTTTTCATATCGTTTTTTACGCTGTACTTTTGTCTTAATTTCAATTAAACATGTCAAAAAATCCCCAAAATCATACTATTACCATGAGCTGTGGGTGAAGATTAAAAAAAGAAATGGCTGAGGAGCTTCACCAAGGCATGTAATTATGAGAACAGGAAGTGGAAATGGCCATATCTTGAAGGCGGTTAAGGTGTGAAAATCCTATAAAAAGTGCTCGCGGCTCTTTGAAAAGCAGGCGGATAATTAAAGCTCAACAGTGAGGAAATTGGCAGGCCGCTTAGGGCCTAGTGGTGAAGGAAATGTAAAAGAAATCAATGTAGTTGTTCGAAAGCTTGATCTGTCACGATGACTTCAAAGAACCGGCAATTTTTTTTTTCTGTCTGAGCACCAGAAACAATGAACAGAGTTCGAAATACACCAATATATGTGGACTTTAACTCTGTGCTACAAGGTAAAAGACTTGACAAGAACGAAACATGGCAAACTGCATAAAAGTGTGCACGTGCATCTGCATACACATCATAAAGCCAAAGGACACACACACACACACTGGTGTTATAATGTCAGATTTTTAGCCTGCACTCTTGTTCTTGGTGGAAAGGAATGGTTTCCTTGCTCTTTAGCTTACCTGACAGCAAAGCACAGCGCAAAGACCACGAGTGAAGTTTCCATGACAATAAAATGGAAGGGTCCGTCTATAGTACTGACATTTGAAATGATATATATATGCACATTCTGGTGTCATTAGCCACTATATGCCAAACTCCACAGCTCGTTTCACTGAGAGCACAAGTCTTACTCTATATGCAATGTCGGTAAAAAAAAAAAATGCTTGGTGTTTGAGTTGCATATATGCAAATTGAATACAACGTAAATGCACACACCCTGGAAACTATTGTTGGGGAATAATGTAATTATTCAAAATTTGAAGAAGTAATTTGCATGATTTGTGTCAGAAATTGTACCTCAATTGATGCCTTCTATGTTTACCCCGTCTATCAATCCTCATTCACAGGAACGAACTGTTGACCATGATTTAGCTAAGATGGAAAATGATTCCAAAATCATAACTACTGCTATCATTGAGAGCCAAAGACCATATTAGCTAAAAGTACGAAATAGTTTTTCATCTTACTTTATTTTCTTTCAAAAATACAAAGACAGACAAATAATCCACGCCTCTAAGAACACTATCATCTTTCCATCTAACAATGATTTAGACTTGTCATAGTATTAACATACTGCTTCTTTTATAAGTCACTTTGGATAAAAGTGTTACTTTTTATTTACTTACCTTATTAAGAAACAACTTATTCATAAGCTTAAATACAAATGAGCATTTAGTCTTTTGTTTCAGTAGGAATACAACAAAAAAGCAAGTGCTCGATCACGAAAGTAGTCCTGATTAACATTAGCCAAGAGATTTGAAGCAAGGTATAGTCATGTTATGTTCATAGGCTCTTTATTCTGTTTTACTGGCAAAACATCCTTACTCTGTTAATCCCTGTGTAACTATCATTAATACATCACAGCGTTAAACGCATTTAAAGTCATGAATATTTCAATCCAGGGATCTTCTTTGAATAACAAGACCTAAAAGTGGAGTGCTTTTTTCAGAGGAATCTAAGGCTACCTTTACACTGCAGGCAAATGTGGCATGCGTCAGATTATTTTTTTGCCCTCATGTGACTCTGTTTTTGTCTTGACAGTGTGAACAGCCCAAACTGCATGCAATCTGATCTTTTAAATTCAGATTTGTGCCACTTTGGCTGCATTTACACTGCATGGTTCAAGTGACCCAGTGCCGATTTTTTTCTCCCATACGGCACAGATCGCATATGGCCCATGTACGTGTAAGCAGAAAAAAGAAAATCACACGGATTCTGATTTACTCAAATCAGATTCAGGCCTTGTTCATATGTGGAAATGAATGTGATATGAATTGGATCTGTGCCCTTGTGCCTGCAGTGTAAGCAGGTAGATCGTATTTTCACTTGCCAATGTGCATCATTATTTCACCTGTCGGGCATCATTAAAAACCGTAGTGAATGACGTCAACTCTGATGCTTTCATTTCAGAACAGACTTCAGCGAGTGTCCCAAACCTTACATTTCATATACTACACTCTCAGAAGAGTAGAAAAGGTACACATTTGTAGTTGAAGGGTCCATATTGGTACCTCAAAAGTATATATTAGTACCTACAAATTTTAAGAGGAACACTTTTGTACTTTTTAGGTACTAATATGTACCCTTGAGGTATTAATATGGACCTTTTAGGTACACATTTGTACCATTTGTAAAGGTACCACCCCAGTGACAGCTTGTGTACCTTCATTTCTGAGAGTGTAGAACAAAAAAAAAAGCATTTGTATAGCACAAATATTCAAGCATGTTAGTGAGCAAGAGCGAGAGAAAGATAGAGAGAGAGAGTGCATGTGGGTCAGTTTAGGACCATGATCTGTTCACACTGCAAATCTGATATTGGCCACATTTATAAAAACAATGTGAACAGCTATGCACTAAGCCTGTGTGATCATAGCCAAATAGTTACTTCAGTAGTTTTGATTTCCAAAGGCAGTTTGGCTCCAAAATTACAGTGTCACACTTTATTTTAAAGTACAATTCTTGCTATAAACAAACCTTTAACTGTGACTTTTAGCTTAATTAACTTCAAATTTTTGCTGCTTATTAATATTTATGGTAGTAGTTGGATTTAGGTATTACTGTAGGTATAATTGGGGATGCAGAATAAGATCTAAAAGTACTAATAAACTACTAATTCATAGGTAGGTAATAATCCACTAGTTAATAATGAGAATTGGTCCCTATACTAAAGTGTTTACAGAATAACATTTGTCAGAAAGAACCTTGACTCTTTTGCGTTTCTAAATTCTAAATTCGCACTGTGTATTAATTACTGGCATCATTTCTGTCAGCGACTCTCAAAGGCACTGCATCCCCAACAAAAAAAGCGAATGTTGTGCAAGCGTGACCTCCGCACCTGAGCGGTGCATCTGGATCCGAGCATCTGGGTGCGCATGAACACTCTGCGCCGATGTAAGCAAGACGGGATGGACAGCTCACAGCTGCGAGGTCAGATGAACTTCGGCCTCACTAGTTGATGTTCGGGGGCCAGATACCTGCAGGGAATGCCTGTCATGTCTGTGGGCTGCTGTGGGCCCTGACAAACATGCCCTAGCTGTACCCTGACTGAGAGGAGCCGTATGGTGATGGGCCAAAACGAGCATGTACTGTGAACAAAGGTGTTGTAGCGTCAATCTTCTGCAGCATCACTGTAGGTCTGTCGAAATTTTGATTATTCGTTGAAGGAGCAGTGGCTCAGTGGTTAGCAAATTTGCCTCACAGCAAGAAGGCTGCTGGTTCGAATCCCAGCTGGAACAGGAGGCCTTTCTGTGTCTGTGTGGGTTTCCACTGTAAGTCTGGCTGTATATTAGTACTTAAGGCTGATTTATACTTCTGCATCAAGCGCACGTGTATGCTTATGCTCCGGCGGAGCCTTCCCACAGTCGCGTAGCCCTCACAGTGGCTCATCTCTCAAAAAATGGAACGACACGTAGCGCCAGCTCTGTGATTGGTCAGCTTAGTAGCTATGCCGAGTGTGGGTGGTGCTGAGAGTCGCAAGCCCGATGGAGGGAGTGTTTACAAGTGTCGAGATCCATGAAGGAGCTCCAGATGTTTTCTGTTTACCTTATGATCAAAGTTGTTGCACGTCCGCCGGTTCCCACCTCTGAATGAGAGAGTTTTAGCTACTTGTACATTAAGTTAGCGTTCAGAAAAAACAAAACACCCTCGAATAAACTAGATACAGAGGAACATAAGAACCTTCTGCCAGCTAGCGAGTCAGAAGTGTTATTGCAGAGCAACACAAACAGCGCGCAGAAGTATAAATGCACGGCTACGCGCAAGGCATGCGCCGTGGGTCACGGCGATTGCTCGATGCAGAAGTATAAACCAGCTTTTATTCTGCATGAACTTATTCTTCATCCCTAATCAAACCTGATACCTAAACTCAACCAAAACTATTAATAAGCAGTAAATTAGGAGTTCATTGAGTTAAAAGTAACAGTTAATTGTTTGTTAAAAGCAAGAATTGTACCTTGAAATAAAGCGTGACATTCTGTGATTCTGGAGTCAAACTGCCTTTGGGAATACGAATCTATTGAAGTACTGTCACTATCTGATCCCTTTGAAAGAGATACTCAAAGAAAATGCCCAAATTTAAATATTCATGACTTTAAATAAATGTGTTTAACACTGTAATTTACATTAACTTTTTTGTTCAAAGCGACTTACAAATGAGGCATTCAGCAATTCAAGAGACATAAATACAGACAAGAACTGATACTTATATAAGGGAATTGTTCAGAAAAATAAGAGCTAAAGTAAGGAGTGTGAGTTTTTTTTTTTTCTCAAGTGCTCAAGTGTTCACAGAAGAGATGGGTCTTTAGTTGTTACTTGAATGATGTTAGTAAATCAGCAGTACACATGCAAATGGGAAGATCGTTCCACCAGTGAGGAACACTGAATGAAAAGGTGTTGGAAAGTGACTTTCCCTGCAAGACAGCACAGCACTCACACTTAGAGACTGGAAAGTATGAATGATTTTAAATAATCGCAAAGTATTAATACTAGTTACATAGGGATTACCAGAGGTCTGTATTACTCTAATGCAGGTTTTTGCATTCAATTGTGTCTTTTTTTAATATAATTTTGACGAATTTGGCTTATTCCCTGGTTTATCAGGGGTTGCCACAGCGGAATGAGCCACCAAATACTCTGGCAAATGCTTCACACAGTGGATGCCCTTCCTGCTAAAACCTAGCACTGAGAGTGCAACCCTCAGTGCTGGGAAACAGCCACACACTCTTTTTATTCCTGCACCGTTCACTTGTTTTTGTTAGTATTTGCTGCATTCCAGACAAATCAGGGAGTTTTCCAACTTCCTACTTGGAAATAATATCTAGAATGCCACTAAAAGACCTGTAAACTGCTGTTTGATCTTGTTTTATTTGCTTACTGTGCTTGCTTGTGCCCTCTTGTTGGCATAGCAGCCAATACAGCACAGTAACATTAAGAATTGCCTTTAGAAATCAAATGTAATTTGAGCAGAAGAAAGAAATCTGAATTCAGACTGAAGGTCTGGGTTTAGAACTTCCCAGCAGCCGCATGTTTAAAACCCCCAGCCTCATTAGCTTCAGAAGAGGCACCATCACCTCTGTTCGGGACGGTAGAGTGACCAAGCATGGTACGTTCCTCAGCGTAGTGGTGACTAAAAAAAAGTGCAAAAAAGGACCGCCTGATTGATTTACATCCCCAACTTTATTACAGGAGAGAATATGATGTAAAACACCGTGACAGTGCCAGATCTAAGAGCAGCCTGATTAAGGTCGACATGTGCCGTCCTTACAAGGGGGAAATTTGGAAATAATGCGACAGTAATCCAGGCAGCCTGATGAAGATGAGCATGGCAGAAACCCAACTCTCAAGCGACCGGCAATTACGCCCTCCCTCTCTGGCATGTCTTTTATATATGGAAAGTGCAACCCAAACAGAGTAAGGGCTGTTCAAAGGACAAGATAAAGGGATGTTGGGAAGAGAGAGCTGTAATGCATTAAAAATGCAAGGATATGCGCACTTTGACCTTGCTGCATTAACTTCCAACTGAAATCCTGAGGGTCTTGTTGCGTTTCGTACTCAGAAAAAAAAAAGCTTTTTGGTGTGGTAAATAAATTTACTTTAATATCAAATTTCAAGGATAACTAGAATTTCCTAAGTAACATTTGTAAAATGTACACATTATCTTCATGTAATAAATTAATTATTCATTCATTCATTCATTTTCTTGTCGGCTTTGTCCCTTGCGGGGTCGCCACAGCGGAATGAACCGCCAACTTATCCAGCACGATTTTACGCAGCGGATGCCCTTCCAGCCGCAACCCATCTCTGGGAACTTCCACACACACATTCACACTCATACACTATGGACAATTTAGCTTACCCAATTCACCTGTACTGCATGTCTTTGGACTGTGGGGGAAACCGGAGCACCCGGAGGAAACCCACGCGAACCCAGGGAGAACATGCAAACTCCACACAGAAACGCCAACTGACCCAGCCCAGCCGAGGTTCGAACCTGCGACCCAGCGACGTTCTTGCTGTGAGGCAACAGCACTACCTACTGCGCCACTGGGTTGCCCCTATAAATTAATTAAGTGAAAATAATTAAATATTCATTTACATGTAATGTTTAAATGCTTTCTAATAATTGCAAATCAACCTAGTGATATTAAGTAAATTTTAATCGAAAAGTAATGATTTGGTCGGCCTAGAAAAATTTCACATTCATTTATGCAGTAAGATAAAAAAAATAACTCATTAGAATGAGCTGAAGCAACACATTTTTTGTACATTTTGTGGACAATTAATTTGTTTTATATTTTCTTCACTTAAATTTGTAAAAATCATTTTGTATTGCGAGAACATGAAGGAATTGTGTTGGTGTAACTACCTAGGTAGTTCCCAGTATGCTTTGCATGAGATTCAATTAAAACATGTTGGATCAGTGGGGGCCAAGTTGGAGCACTCACTCTGATCCCCCAGGCTCTGCGTTTGGTTGGGAAAATTCCAAATTGAACCAAAACAAACGATTACAAGATTGGCAATGAAAATTCCGGACATTGCAACCTGCAGAACCTGGGAGTTAAAAAAAAAGACTCTTGTTAGAGTCTTGTTGTCTTCATTAGTTTGAAGATTAGGACACATTTTGAGTAAGTTTGAGTTTACTGCCTTGCAGAAGAGTAGCACTCGAGCTTTGATGTTGGCAGTTTTATTGAAAACATTAATGCTTATAGCGTCAATAGGTCATAATTGTGCTAATGCTAGTTTTTTGTGAGCACCCTAACTTGTGACTAATCAGATTTACTTAATTTGATGAAAACAATATTAATTTTGCTAAAAAGAACTTAAATTTACTTGATTAATTTTAAGTAAATCTAGATACAATGCAATCTATGAACTTTTGCTTAATTTATTTAGGATTTCATAGGGTAAACATTAAGTAAATTTACATGATACAGTATTGACAAGTTGATTATTCTTGAATTTTACTTATGCAATTATTATTACAAAGTTTTTGTCAAGTAGATTTTAAGTCTTTTTTTTTCAGTAAGGAAAGCAAGAAAACAAGTCGTTCCCTCAATTGACCGCAGAGAGAAACCAATAGCTTTTCTGTTGTGACCCTATTTTCCTGGCATGTTGTCCCTGCTGGCCCAGGTGGCAAGTATTAAAACATACTATTGCTATTTGCGTCTTGTCCTACCGAGTCGAACCAAATGATTTATGCTGTGAACACAGCACGCTGACCCATAGGACTGAATCAAGAAAAGTGATTATCTGATGTGGACATGAAATCCCCACCCAATTGACTCGATCAAATTAGGTTTGATCAGAGCAGATTAACTAAAATGAAGGAGTAATGGGAAATGTGAAAGAGGTGTTTGGCATCTAAACTTCACTCGCAGAAAGCTCATTTCTGTTTGAGCAGATGTTCGGACGAGAAACAGAAAAAAAAAAAAAGTCAATTATTTACGCAATATCGTATGACCAACTGTGCTGATATTTAGACCAACAGCACGCTTGGGAGCTTGAAATTGCTTTTAGGCTAAAATTAAATTGACATGATGTCAAATCTAAGAATTACATGTCACGTAATATCAGTTTTGATCCGCCAATGAAACTGTTAAACGCTAAATGCTAAAATGTAAAAAGTAAAGCGCATTATGTCCAACGGTTGCTTGTCTCGGATATTGTATGAGTGTATCACAATGATAAATGTTATTAACATTGCTTAAAAGTTAAATTTTGAATACATAGTGTGTAGATTAGATAGATAGATAGATAGATAGATAGATAGATAGATAGATAGATAGACAGACAGACAGACAGACAGACAGACAGACAGACAGACAGACAGACAGAGTTTAGCACTTTTGATTTTGATTGATTGATGATTAAAATGTATAAAGTATAGAAGGGGAGAGGGACAAAAAATATATATAAAATAAAATGCCATGTATCAGTCAGGATCACTCACTGTATCTTTCATAATTACCCTCACAGCAGAAGATATTGTATAGCTTAATACTGGCGAATAAAAAAAAAAGGCAGGCAGTGTGCGCTTGAATCTTAAATATCAATTGTTCCCTTTCATTGGTTTCTTTGCAAGGCACTTCCAAACCCCATTTGAATGTCTAATAGAAGACATTATCTGTAATCAGGAGTGGCTAAACACAATAAATGTGACAGGCGAAAAGCTCTGGAGCCTGACAAAGTGAAGGTTACTCAAGAACAAGCCAGAGCACAAAGACTTCAACTGATAAAGCTCACTCACCAGCCTCATTAAACCAGATGTTAATGTGCTTATCTCGCTGAAATGCATCACATTAGCCAATTCAAAACTGATAGACTGATGCAAACTAGATGAACATCAGGATTCAGGATGGTACGCTTGATGGATGCTCAGTTTAGTCCTAGTCATCAGTCAATAATTTGGGGGTGACATTTGATTGCAACCAGTCATTTGAAGGCTATTCATGCTTTTATGACCTTGCAGCTAGATTACTGTATTGGATAATTAGGAGAAGGACCTGTAGACCTAATAAACAATCTTCAGCTGGTTTAAAATGCAGCTAGAGTGGCTACTAAAACTAAGAAATAAGATCATATTAGCCCAGTTCTGTTAAAATTGCATTGGCTTCCTATTGAACATTGTATAAATTTTTAAATCATGTAGATTACTTAAAATGCCTTAAATGGCCTAGAACTCCCCAGTATTTGAGTGAGCATCTCCTGCAGGGGTCACCAAAGTTGTTCCAGGAGGGCCAATGTCCTGAGGAGTTTAGTTCCAACCTTAATAAAACACACCTTAACAAGCTAATCAAGGTCATACCAGGTATACCTGAAATCAGACTGGTGGGTCGAGGCAAGTTACCAGTCCTTAAAGAATGAGATTGATGACCACTGACCAACTGTATTACAGCCCTTTATGTACAATTGATTATATCTAGAATATCAAATCGGTTTGTAGGTGGTCCTACAATATCCTCTTCATATATGTCACCTAAACATTAGAACAGTCTCCCTAGAACTATTCGGGGAGGAAGATACAGATACTTTGTCAGTTTAAATCAAGACTAAAGACACATCTCTTTGCACTAGCCTACACATAAAACAAACACAAAACTTTCAAATCCCCTAAGGCAAAGGTAATTCCTGGATACACACAGCTCTGCACAGTTTTGCTTTAACCCTAATTCAACACACCTGATCAAACTGAGTCCTTCAGGTTTGTTTGAAACCTACAGGTAAGTGTGTTGAAACAGGGTTGGAACTAAACTTTGCAAAGCTGCGGCCCTCCAGGAACAGAGTTTGACACCCCTGCCCTAAGGTATGTTTCATTAACTGGGGCAAACGGAAGAAAGATTACTTTCCGAAAAGACACTGCAAGAATAATATGATCTACGTTTAAGCGTATCTGTCTATCTCTCCTTTTGCTCAGGTTCACAAAATTTTGAATTCGGGCTGTATCCAGACTCAATGCAGGCACACATGGTCTATGAGGACATCAATGTGTCAAGAATGGAAGATTGTTCCTGCAAATTCCTCTGTGGCAGATGGGTATCTACATTACTGTAGGGTTCACCAATCTCAGTCCTAGAAGGCCAGGGTCCCTGCAAAGTTTAGCTCCAACTTGCATCAACACACCTGCCTGGTTTCAAGTACACCTAGTAAGACCTTGATTAGCTTTTTCAGGTGTATTTGATTAGGGTTGGAACTAAACTTTGCAGGACATGGGTCTTCCAGGAAGAAAAAAAATGGCAACCATTGGTATACACAGATTCTTTTGGCCAGTTTCTGCCCTGAAACCTACATGGATATGCAAGTTTATCTTGAAGGACGCTTATCGTTTTTTTGGCCACAGATGTTTATAGACTGCAGCTCTGCCTATTTTACATTTGGCCAGAGGAGAACTTATCCCTCGACTAAGCCAAGGTTTGTCCTATTTTCCATCAATTTGTGGCATTTTGGTTTCTTGCCACTGTCGCCTTTGGTGAGCTTAGTTGAGATTGGTTGAGTTGCTCTTCAGTGTATTGTCCTTCAACAGTGACATTCATATTGACTGAATCAGTTTTAGGGTGCTTTCACACCTGTGAATCGATTAATTTGTTCCGAAACAGGGATTAAAATTGTTACAATGTTGCTCTTTGTTCTTGGTGCGGTTCGCTTTCAAATGGCAAAATTTCTAAACAGACCAAAAGAGCTAAAACAA
This sequence comes from Danio kyathit, assembly GCA_903798195.1. Classification (NCBI taxonomy): domain Eukaryota; kingdom Metazoa; phylum Chordata; class Actinopteri; order Cypriniformes; family Danionidae; genus Danio; species Danio kyathit. Next base: position 32,872,721 of record LR812522.1, read on the forward strand.
GTCACGTGTGAGTAAACTCTCCTCACATTGGTCAGAGTTACATGGTTTATTTTACAGAGTCCCGCTCAGCCCTGTTTGACAGGGTGCGCGCGACATGTCTGAAAAGCGAGTAGGGATGCACTGGGGAGGGGTGATGAGAAGGGTGACATATTTGAGGACCGGGAGGGAGACGCGAAATTTCCGGGAGATTATCACTCGTTTGCGAGCATCCCGGAGTCTCTGTGCATTTGCGGGAGACTCCTGGAACTTCCGGGAGACTTGGGATGTCTGGAATGACCTCCCGCCCAACTCATCATTCTCTCTTCATATAGCCGTACGCCTATTACATATCCATAAAACATTGCGATATAGCCGGACTCGGATCGTATTGTTTTCTCACTACAATCAATCCGCTCTAGAGTTCGTTTCAATCGAGCCGAGACCACCTCATTCAGGCGGTCTCGGAGAGATTGCTTTGGTGCGTATCCGAGTGCGATTGCCCTCCTCACATATGCTAATCGAACCGCGCTAACTGGGCAAACGTGCCAGGTTTCGGAACAAAAGTCTAGGTGTGAAAGCACCCTTAATCTAACTAGAACTACATTCTACCTGTCTGATATGCTGAATATGCCCCATGAAGTGAACAATTGTTATGGTTTTATTTGATTCTTTCTTGCTCATCTATGCAAAACAGCTTTGACAATCTATATTACAAAAAGCACTATGGAAATAAAGATGACTTGACTACTGCTTGTGTTTCAGATCGGTATTGATATTGTTTGGGCAAAGAATGAATTTCATTTGTGGACAACCAAAACTTGCGTTGTGTTCAAATAATTTTCAACCTTATTTCACTCTGAAGAGTTCTGTAAATAACTGATTAATAAAGCTGGAAGAGGCAAACAAATTCTGTTGGAGCACAAATACAGAACTGAGTAGGCAATCAAAGTGAAAGTGGAGGAAAAAAACAAGCAGCCTATATATAGCGTATAAAAAAAACAACTGATGAGAGTGAAACACACACTACATCTCTCTCTATTTCCCATGAAACGAGTGGAGCAAAAACATCAACAATATGCTCCTCCTGCGGTCTTTCTCTCAGAAATTAAAGCAATCATTGGGTCTAATGCAGGCTGAGGAGATAGAGGCCTTGTGCGGGAGGAGAGGAGAGGGCTTCCTGTCTCCAAGAAATGGGCATTGAATTCTGATTACGGCCACCTAATAGAAAGTAATGAGAGAGGCTTATGCTCCAGTGCCTTCTGCTTTCCTGGCCAGAGCAGCGAGCGCTCTCCACTAAAGGCCAAAGCACTGGTGCACTGATTGGGGCTGACACTGCAGCTGAAGGGGGGTGGAGGGGAATAGGTTAGTCAGAGACAGAGCGAGATAAAGAGAGTGAGGACACGGGAGGGGAAAAAAAGAGGAGAGTACGGAGTTAAGTAGGCTGTGCTTCACAGAGGGTTACGCACCATCAATCCGGCTGACCAGCTCCTCCAGTGCCTTTACTTTTCTTTGGATCCCAGGCTGGGCGAAGGTGTAGTTGTCCTTGAGGGAAAAAGAGAGAAAGATGAGAAACTCTAAGCCACACATTAGGAAACACGTTTGATGAGCAAATATTTCAGCGATGTGCATTCATGAAATGATTTAGTTCGTGACCTTTTGTATGACACGCATACTGAAAATGACTGTTCACTTAAATTTGATTCAGGAATTGTTCCCTAGATTATACTGTAAGTTCTTGCTTGTTCAGCTGAAATGAGTAACATCTTAGCAAAAACAACCATTTTATTTTACAAAAATTTATAATATTTATATATTGCTTTAAGTTAATAAATTGTGCAGTACCTGCATTTTATAGTTAAAAACACTAACTATATACATAATGGGGTGTAACAGATCACGGTTGATCCTTGATTCGTACGGATCACAACAAAAAGGTTTGGAACACACGTGACCCCATGGATTAATATTTTTTTTTTACATGTAGATTAATCCTAAATTTGTAACTATCGCAGAGAGATCGTCTCGGGTCATTCAAATCACATGTATGAAAGCATTTAGGATTACCTGTAAAATATAATAAGGAAGGAAGAAGTTGTGGTAGGTTATTCGGGATGTGGTGGGTTTCATTAAAGGTTTTCTGTCACTACTTGTTTAACCTGCATTAATGCATTCAGTGTAAGCTTCAAAATAAATCATTTAAAGATCGGGATCTCAACACCCACGCAACATAAATTATAATTAATAAATGATGCGTGATTTGCTTATGTTTATTAATCCCAAGAGACTCAGTCTTTAGTCTTTTGAGTTAGTTAGGAAGTTACAAACAGTCAAACAACATAGAAGTACTGGAATACCAGTTCATAGTTTAGATAAAACCACTGATGTTTATGGTAAAGATAAAAATCACCTTCATGTGCATTTAACTTGAAGCTCAAAATGAAAGTTGTAGGCAGGAATTACATTATTTAACCAATAGGTGGTGACAACCAGCCATCAAAAATATGCCACTGAATAATTCTTCAAAAATGATCTATCTAGCAATGAACAGGACGCTTTATGAGTGAACAACTGAATTATTTCTTGAAAATGAGACTAAATATACATTTTATACATTCAGCGTTATCAGCAACAGTAGTATTAACAGTGAATTTTACACAGTACTGAATAATTTACAATTTATTTTTATTCAGCTGATTATTTCTTCATTTTATTTTTAATAAAATTACAGGTTCTATGTTCTGTTTGCTAAAACCAAAAGATTGTTGAAGTACTGTTTTTGTATAAATGGAAAGCAAATTATATTTTTCTCCTCCCCTTTTTGGCTGATCCAAAAAAGGGTCCGATCCGTGACAAAAAAAAAAAAAAATCTAAAATGTGATCCGAACCGTGACATTTATGATCCGTTACACCCCTAATACATAACTAACTAACTAACAATTATTTGTCTTTCATTATGCTGTGTTATTACATTTTTATTTTTCAAATCGAAACTGTCCAATGGTGTGACAATCTTAAGCATAGTTCAATAAATTCAGGCCCTTATAAATTAAAAAGAAAGTGCTTCAAATATAAAGCATCAAATACATAAAAAATAAGGAATATGCTAAGGTATGTACAAGAGACACATTTAAATAGATTTTTGTTAAATAGCATAACCGAAACAAACCAGAAAGGTGCTGTGTGTGGTGACAATGTCAAGTATTGACTGTGTTGACTGTAATGTTAATGAAGTCCTGTGGTCTCAATGACACACCGTGCACCGGATACAGCACACACAGGAAACATCCCCTGCATATGCACATGTATGCACAAATACATGCACCACCACCCATCCACAATGGAAAAGAAACGGTGTGCTGGCACAGCTCAACTGCGTGCTGGGAATAGTGATCCCTATAATTAAGTGATAATATTCATCAAGGTCCTGTGGCCCACAGTGCAGCTTAATTACCACATTCATTTCAGCCTACGTTAAAAGACCCTTCTTGACCAGACAGCTACTTAAAAGACCCCCACCCACCTCACTCCCCAAGCCTCAGTGGGATTCCCTTTGCGCTTCCGCTGGATGAAACTCACCCCGGCTATATAGCCCATAGAAACGGAGCACAAGTTCAGCTGTCAAGAGCCACCGCAAAACAAGGGGTAGGTTAAGAAATGATAAATTGGGTGGTTTGCTAAGCTGTGATTGCCAGGTATGGATATAATCAACAGAAGCCGAACAGCCATCATTCAAAGCAATAGAACAGCTAATTTAAAAGAGGTATGCGTACAAAGCAAATGACAGACTGTGTGTGAATGCATTCATCGTATGGGAGGGGGATATTCAACCGTAAATAGGTTCAAAGACACCTGAAGTGAGAACACTCTTGCAATGAGTTTGAAGGTTATATAAATGTGTGTAGGACAGAGTACAGCCAAACAAAAATGAAGAGAGATAAGATATTTAACTCCGGAACAATGATGAGATATCTCGTCAACTAAGGCCACGTTTACACTAATACGTTTTCGTTTTAAAATGCATAAGTTTTGCAACGGTTACGCCATCCGTCCACACTATGCCGGAGTTTTCGAGCACCGAAAACTGAGCTTTTTGAAAACGCTGAAGAGGCTGTTTTCATTCTAAAACGCTGCTGCTCTGTGTGAGTGTGGATGGGGGAAAATGGAGACATCTGAAAACGGAGGCGTGGCTGCTGACATTCGCCTATCTGATTGGGGCTTTTTCCTCAATATTAAGTAGCCTACACACAGTTCAGTCTTGCATCCTTTCCTTGTAAGTTCAGACTTCGCAAGTTTGATATGGAAAACAAACTCCCGAGGACACGTCGGGTAAATCTTCAAAGGGAACAGTGTACTTTATAACCTCATTCACATCACCCTGACTACACTGTTTCACTTTCTTAACAATAAAATGAAAACATTATATAAGGAACTGCCTATTTTCATTTTGATATTAGCAACATAACAGACACTAAAAATGTTGAGGCATTGTGTAGGTACATATTTATATGATCGCCATCTTCACTGTATACATATACAGTTCATAGCAAAACGGAGCCTATAACATTACTGCCTCGAAACATACGAAATACGAAACATACCCTCTCTTTCATTGAATATCAGTTAATAATCAATAATGGCCTTTATAAAAGTATAACGTACAATAAGTTTATACAATATAGGAAATAAAGGCAAGCAATCAGCCAATGTGCAAAATCAGTGTCTGCGGTTACATTAATTAATATATTAACTGATCTTTGTGCTCAGCCAAAACACATACCTGAGAACAAGTAATGGATTCAATAGACCAAAGTCAGGGAATATGTCGTTAGATAAAGACAACAAGATAAATTAAATATCACGTTTAACAAATATAGTGATTAGATCCAGCGGTAGATCCTTGATGAACAGTCCGATGTGCACAGCTCTCATATGGGTAGATGTGCTCAAAGCACGCTGCAGTGCATGCCAGAGTGTGTGTGTGTGTGGTCAAGAGATGTGTTTTTTAGTGGTGTAATGTAGACGCAGAGCTGTTCAGAAACGCTGGATGAAACGCTGGTGTGGATGCGGATCATTTTAATTCTAAAACATTGTTTTAAAACTAAAACGTATTAGTGTAAACGGGGCCTAAAAGATGATACTTTCTGGCCAGGGCGTGACATTAACAGCTGCCAACCCACCAAATGCGCGTAGATTTCAGCTGTGATGGGTTAGACAGCCGCTCCCACTAGCCACTTTTTGGCTGGTTGAAAATAATTTTTATATTGTAGTTTTCTTAAAAGCAGGGCATGACAATAAAAATGGCCCAATATGTGTGCAACGCACTGACAAAAATAACTGTGTTCGTGCAAGAAAAATAAACCAGATGGATACCGAACGAGAGAATAAGTGGCGTGCACAGTTGATGTCATGCGAGCGACTGTTTTAAAAAGCGCATGCTTTCGCGAAGCAACCATGCCTGGAAACTCAACTAGTGTGATCGGTTCTAATTATCAAAAAAATTATTTATTTTTAGTGTGGTCTGAGATAAATTTATTATATGCTTAATTTTGAGCCCTAAAAATCATGTGAAATAAAAATAATTGCAGTGCGACATTATAAAACCACAACCCATTTGCTCATGCACATTGAGCAAGGTCATACACACCACACAAAAAAAGTGAAACGCATGTGGACGTAACACAAAAGTCATTTTAGCATGTCAAAGTCAAATTTAAGCATATAAAATATATTTACCCAACAACAAAATTGTGGCTAGTGAAAATGGCGAGCGGCTAGTAATGTTGGAAATCTACTAGGAAAAGTGACTGGTGATTAAAAAAAGTTAACATCAAACCCTGTTTCTGGCCATAGACAGGTTATTACGACAATCTGTGTTACAGGTGTATTACAGTAAGGGAAGCCCTAGCGGATGTCCTGAATGAGTTACGGGACTTCTGGGTTTCCTGAGGAATTAGAAATAAGACGATCAGATAAAGTGTAGATCAGATCGCCTGTAAAAATGAGTCATACAATTTACCCCTTTCATTATCAGGGTCTATCTGAAACGATCCATCCCCATTGATCTGGATGAAGTCATCCATGAATATGTTTGTGTATGTGTGTTTCTATGTGCACGCATTATAATTATAATAAAAAGTCAAAAATGTTGCATTTTTATGATAACTAACTGCGTTCAAGTGGAGATAAACATGAACACATGAATATAAAACATTTGTTTGTGTTGTTGTTTAAAAGCAGAGGCTTGGTTCTTAATGTTTACATATAATTTTCCTGAAAAAAGGGACGTCAAATTTTGGTGAAAATCATCAAAAATGCTGGTGGTGGTTAGCAAGTAATTTACTTATTTATTTATTTTTTCATCTGTCTGCATTTTACTTCCTTCTCCCACCTTCTGAAATGCATAGGTGGAAGTTGCTCCCAATTTTTTACATTACTTTCAACATCAAAACCACTGTCATAATGACCATGGAAATGGACAATTTCATTGGGCAAATGTAAAGATGACGGTCTGAGTGAGAAGCAATATGAGTTATATCATACTTAATGGGGACACCTTCAGACAAACTCTTGAAGCTTAAGTTCATTTAGTAGCGAAATAGATCCGTAATTGCATAGAGACGCCATTTAAATGGCAGCTAGCATTTTCCTTTACATCAAATCCCATTGACGCAAGTATTCTCTCAATGGCTTCTTACTCCAATCAATATCCGATGGATCAACTTCTAAGTGGCTCTTTGAGGAATCCAAAGTTTGTCGAGAGGTAGCAATTGCAGGAGAGTTAATTAAACACTTTGGACAATCGCCTAATTGCTTGCCAAATATCGCGGTCCTCTGTGCCTTGGCAATCCAACAAGTGCAAACACCCTGGAATGAACAAATAGGTCGTATTTTCGCTTTTCAACTTACAATGGGAGATATTCTGCACTTTGTGAGGCTCCACCTTTGATGAGACTTCAGAGAATCAGGATGGTTTAATGTAGCCTGGGAGCAGCTGAGGCGGCAAACACACCCGTGAGGGGAGAGAAGTCATTAACCGATAAACAATTTCAGCCGTCCTTCAGGCTCAGATGTGCAGCCTCGGCGTTCCAGAGGTGCCTTAGATGAATACATGAATAGCTGGATCCCGACCATTAAAACCAGCCTCCTCCTATTTCCCCGTGACCTCGAAACAGGACTTTAAAGGAGCAGCACAATGAGGCGGCGCTGAAACAGATGGGGCGTCTGCGGCCGAGTCCGTGCTTGGCCTACTTTCACAGGTCTACACCTAATCTTCAGCCTGAGCACTGACCCTGGAGGATGCTTGTGGCTCAGTGAACATTAACGTTCAACGCCGGGCTAATCTATCTCTGCAGGAGTCCCTGAGAGTTGGGGCAAAAGCAGCCCGTGCTTTGGGGAAAGGGGTGAGAGTCACGACTCGAGCTGCAGTCGCAATCAGGTCAGATCTGAGAACATATTACAAGGGCATCTCATGGGCAAAGTCTTGGCTTCGGCTCCTGCATACCTACCCAAGTGCTAAGTTATGTTAACGGTCAAAATTGACTCAGAAACAACACTCCGTTGGGATATGAAGCCCAAACCCAGGACTTTGAGTTTAAATTTGTTTCTCCACTTATACAGCACGTATAAACCAATGACAATCAGGGTTCCCACTTAAAGCTAAATGTCAGATTCTTTTCGCTGACTTTCACTGTCTAAAAAGTTGAATTTCCATCCCCCATCTACCATTTTTTCTTAATATAACTTAAATAAGTCAAGACTTCTGATCTCTTTTTTTTTAAATTGCATTCCTTTTTGTCTTACACAACAATGTATAATGCTGCTTAATGTTGCAAACTGTAATTTTCTCATGATATTATTTGCATTTTTATGCACCCTGGTTTGAAGAACAAGTACATACAATCGGAAGTAAATTTTATGTAAAGATTGTCTTGCGTACATCTCCCCTACTGCTGCGAAGGCTCTGATGGCTCACTAGTCACTATGTGTGCGTGCTGATAGCCATCCATTGAGCTCGTTATAATCATCATAAATATGTCGATTAAACTTACACCAGCAACACATGGTAGTCAACGCGCTGACAAGAACAAATAATCATATTAGATTACAAACAACACAACGAGTTATTTAGCGCATGTGCATCGCTGCTATTATGTTTACACATGTAATATTATTCCTGAGGCGATTTCAGCCAAAAACATATTAAACATATTTACAATGATAAGGAACGTGGTTACTTACAGCGTTATTAACGACAATACTACGCAAAGAAAGGATAGACTTTGAAGGAAAAAGCAATGTGGGAAAAGCTTCATTATAGTGCACCGGACAAGTCTGAACAAGTTCCGTTCATGCATGCACAAGGCAGGCAGTTCTATACAACTACGTAATCTACTGGCTTAAAAACATCAGCCTAATTTTGATATTGGTTCGATAACGATAACATTAAAAATAGCATTTATCGACTGATAACGATATGGCGGCCGATATATTGTGCATTCCTAATTAAAACCTAAATAAGAATTTGGCGATGGCAGAGACACTGAAGAAATGGAAATTACGTAAGAACTACTCCTGGATGCGATTGCTAACAATTTCTGCTAACATATAAATCCAACTCCAACAACACTCCAGTATAAGTTTTAGTAGTTTCAGTGACCATTTACTGTGAAATCGCAAGTCAAAACACAATCATAACAATAGGATTGTGAAACAAACATCAATTATGATTTAAAAAAAAATGCTAAAGAAAAAATTAATTTTCATAAATTCAAAGTAAAAATCAAAGTTTCAAACATAAAACACTGGTATTCCATGACTCTAAAACTCCATGATATTCCAGATATTCCATGATCTATCTGAAATGTTGAGTCCAGAAAGTATATTTCTGGTAGGTTTAAAAACATAAAGATTGACTTTGAATAAAACCTATATAAAAATTTGGTAATTCCCAATACACTGAAGAAATTGGAATCAAGTAACAACAGCTCTTGGCAATGATTGCTTACAGTTTCAGCTAACAGATAAATATGAGTCTATCAACACTCCAGTAGAAACTAGGGTTGGAAAAAAGTCACCAAGTTCAACTTGGTTGTCTGTCTGTTGCTTTAACTCTATGAGATTGCCCTGGAGACAGCATCTGATAAGAAATCCAATTGATTGCAGGAGCTAAACAAGTTAAATGCCTCTTTTTCTCGCTTCTTGTATGTCATGTTCTGGCGACACATGGATGCAATGCAATTACCTTTAAGGCAGGAAGAGGGGGGTCAATCTTAAGTATGCATTAAGCCTGCCCAGAGACCTCCGTAATTACATCTGCATTATTAAAGCGCCCGTGCCTTAATGAAGTGCAGGTGCTCTTACATGCTGAACCCTGGGAGCCGTAAACAATCCGCTATCTACAGCAATAATATTAACTATCTAGAAACTGAGCTAGGAGAGATATGGCAAAAACTACGATATAAGTAATCTCATATCCTTATATCGACATATATCACAATAGCGTACCCTTACTGTAATTTCAATCAATTAATACTTGCATATATATGTCCATACGATATACATCATTACAATGCACAGCCATAGCTAGGGGGATTCTGAGATCTTTAAAAAAAAAATAGAAGTACGAAAGGTTTGACTTGCACAGGAAGTGCTCTGGTGGCATAAATAGGTGATAAATTTCCACCTGGATGCTTTTTCGAGAGCATCCTCTTTTCCAGGGATTTGTTGAAAGCTTTGGCTTTGGGACAAGTTGAAGCTTTTGTGGCATCTTTTCTGCTCACTCCATCTTTGATCTAGTAAAGTGACTGGAGCTTCCCAGCTGAACCTTTTTTTTTTTTGGATTATGCTACACTCTCCAAACTGTCCATCATCCCTCCCTCAGTAGTTTACTAATCTCTCTTTGAGTCTTCCTTCACAGGGACTGATTTCTCTGCTAGGTGGAGAAGAATAAAGGCACAGGCTGAAAAGGTGGATATTGGAATAAAAACTGACAATGCATCATTTATGATACATTGTGATATGAATATAATTGCACAAGATAATTTAATAACTCTATTTGGAAAGAATGTATGCTTTTATAGTGATTGGGATTACTTTGCGTGGGTGTACAGTATATGCATAAAATATAATAAACAAATTACAAGCATAGATGAATACAATTGAACAAGGACACAGATGAAATAAACTGTGTTTTATATTTGAACTGGTTCCATAGCTTTCTGTGGAATCTAAAACTATCGAGGTGCATACAATAATCACATGTATAACACTACACACTCAGAAGTAAAGGTACAAAATCTGTCACTGGGGTAGTACCTTTTCAAGGTACACGTTTGTACCATACAGGTGTACAATAGTGCCTTTAGGGTGTACTTTTAAACCTTTAAGATTCACTTTTGTACCTTTTAGGTATCTATGAGGTACAGATTTGTACATTTTAGGTATTGATATGTACCTTTATGTATCTGTTAGGAACAAAAAGGTTTTAGGATTTAGGTTGTACTATAGAAATTTGCTTCAGAATTGGTGTAAAAGAAGTTCACTGAGGATAAATTAGTAGAAATAAACTAGTTCTTACTCAAGAGTTGAAACTTCTGGTCCTTGAGGGACATGGAATAGAGACAGTTGGAAGTTTTAAATATTTAGGAACATTTATTGATAGTGGATTGACATTTGCTGCAAATTTCTCAAAAATCTCATTACGAGGTTACAACAATTTAGTGTGAGTCAAGACCTTCTGGAGATGGTATACAAGAACTTGGTTGAAAGTTTTGTGAGTTTTAACATGACTGCATGGTATGGACTGTTGTCAATTAAGGAAAAGCAAAAACTTCTTGTTGAGTAGTAAAAATTCCCAGTGCAATTGTAGGTAAAGCACAAAGACAACCAAATAAAATTTATTCAATACGAATTAAACAGAAAGCACTTGCCATTATTGAAGATTGTTCCCATCCTTTAAATATACAGTTTCAGATTTTTAAATTTAAGACATTTTAGGCAATCTCAAGTAAAGAAAAACATGTATCAAATGTCCTTTGTGCCGACAGCCATTTGAACTTTAAATACTGGGTTTTAAGTATGTATAAGGTTTTAAATTGAGTTTGTAATGCAATTTACGTGATGACATTAAATATATTTGTGTAGCCAGTTTTTTTCTGTGATATGTGTCATGTGAATGCTGACATGGTTGTGTGGTGAAGCCAAAGATAAATTTCCACTTGTGGGCAATAAAGAAAGTCAAGTAAAAAGTAAAAAAAAAAAAAAAAAGTTCCCTTTTGAAAAGGTACTGCCACCGTGACAGATTTTGTACCTTTTTTCTGAGAGTGTACAGTCTTCATTGTGTAATAATTAAATAAAATAAAGGGTCTTAAAAACTTAAGTACTTAAGTACACCCAAATTACATGGACCTTTAGCATTGGTGCTTCTTATTTACATTCAGTAGTTTGAGGTCTAGCATTGCTGAACTAAATTCTGAGTCATTCAACATTGCATTTTTAAAGCGCCAATGTAAGCGTCTGCCAGTCAGATTGCTTTATGCAAATGCAAGTGCAGATGATAGCCAATCACGTTCGTGCAGAACCAGAGACAAGCGGTATGTCAAAATTGACGAAAAGCTTGTTCTCACAGTTGGTAATCACCCAGTGCTTTATGATCAATATGTCTATACATCTTTAAACACTACTACTACTACAATATTATTACTTCTATAATTTTTTTTTATGTCATGGTCCAAGCTGGATGCTATCCGCTAGTTAAGTGTAACGTTACGCAAAGCTGCTTCCGGGTCTAAGCGCTCTATCAAACTGTATGGGAAGACTCATCAAATGGTAATAATAAAAGTTTACAAAGCACTGTAATACTTTTGAAAATCACGATCGCAATGTATATATCCATGCCTAATATCTGATGGCCAGAAAGTGATTAAGGGTGCTTTCACATATGTGGTTCGGTTCATTTGGTCCGGACCAAAGGCAACAAATGATACATTGTAGCATTTTTCTGCCGTTTTGGGTCCCTTTCACACCACACTGATTGCTTTGGTCCGAACCAGCTGAAACGAACCAAAATGCAGTCATGTGACAAAATCTACATCACTCACTGGCCAGATGTTATTGAACGCATTTCCTAAACTGCTTTTCAATTGGTCAGAATTCACGTGGAACTACCGCAAATAAACAAACCGGCAGACACACAATGTCGCTGCGCTGGCTGATGCAGTATCCCTGCTCATAGTTTACTATGTAGTTTGTATGCATCACTTTAGACAAACTATACATTTCGAGAATGAAGGGCGGCTGGGGCTGGAAAACAATGTTTTAATGCATTGCAATCGGCGAAAGCATTAGGAGAAGGCGTGAAATAACTTAGCTAAACTGCGACATGGTCATCTTTCGGAAATATCACCAATGATCCAACAGGTAATGTTTCTCCCTCCCTCTCTCTCTCTCTCTCTCTCTCTCTCTCTCTCCCTCTCTCTCTCTGTTTAAAACTGTTGGTAAAGCGCTGTCAACAAATATTTTTCCTCCAAACCCCATAAGATAGACAGCGCGTCGCACTACGGCAGCTGGATTAGTCCAAAAAGGCGCAGTACTTTTTGCGGTTGGGTCTGTTTTAGTTTGGATCATGTTCTCACCACAAACGAACCGCTCCAGGGTTCGTTTGAAAGCGTACCGAGACCACCTCTTCAAGCAGGTCTCGGTACGCTTTTTTGGTGCGCTTTTGGTGCGCACCCGAGTACGATTGCTACGTTCTCACCTGCCCAAACGAATCGCACCAAGAGGGAAAACGAACTCTAGTGCGATTCAACCGCACTAAATAAGGCAGGTGTGAAAGCACCCTAATTCTTTAAAAATTTTGCTATTTTGCTAAGTCCAGAGACCGATGTTTACACTATGATTTTATATAAAGTTCACTTTAATGTATCATATGACTAAAAACTGGCCATAAACTAATATTTTCTCAATTCATTTGAGTAGCAGCTTGGACCCGAAACAGTATTTCATACGTCACCGATACATCACGACTTAACAAGCGGATTGGCTGTCATCACTATGATGATTGCATCAGTGTGAAGTTTCAGGCATGCAGAGTCAGACAGAATCTGTGGATAGTTTTTTGCTATTTCTACATAGAATTTTATAAAATAAAATAAAAAATAATAATAATAAAAAAACATCTGCAGAATTCTGCTGAATGATTTGATAGTGTAGTAACTAAACATGTGAAACATGAAATAACTTTTTAACTTTAAATCTAAATTAGATTCATTTGCTTGGCAAACAAAGCAAAACACTCACATATTATATCTACTTAAAGTCAGAAAATATTAGTTTACAAACCGTATTGTAAATAAGTCATATAAAGATTTGCATATTAGTTGATAATATTACTGAACTTAATAAATATACTTAATAAACTGGATAGATAAATATATATTTACAAACATGTACATGAGTAACTTCATTCCATTAAAAGTAAATGAAAAGCATCAACGCTGAAATTGTGTGAATCGGGGGTTAGGGTTAAACTTTGCGAACAAATCTCATTCGGAACTCTAGGGGCTGGTAATTATAACCTCATGTCCATATTGTAGATCTTGTAATGTGACGCAGATTAACAAATTGCGGTATTGACACTGAAACGATATATTGTGCAGCCCTAATCTGAGATCAACAGAAAGTGGTGACTTTTTTTTCTTGTAAATAAGTGATAGAATAACTGTAGAGAGATGAAGGCCAGCCCTGTGATAAGAAGTGGAGGAAAGATCCGATTGATACGAACAACAAGCCAGCTGAAAGGATTTGGAGCTGCGATGACGATCCGTGATAACCCGAGCACATAATAAGACCTTAGCTTTGTGTTATTCATGGAGAATAGAGGGCTTTTACACGCTTTCTGTGGCTGCTGATGCATTTCCATTAGTCTAAGCAGCCCTCTTTTCCGTTTCTCGATCGCGCCTGCTCTTCTAGGCAAAGCTGGATCAGAAATAACCCAGAAATGCAGAGCATGAACATCCAGGATTGTGAGCTTATCTTCTGAACCTTTCAACATCATTCACAGCTACCCCGGTTCACTCTTTTAAAGCAACCATAGTCGGCTTTTTGATGACAGTCACAGTCTTAGAAGAATAGTCAAGTCAAAAAATGAAAATTGTTTACTTCACTTGTGTCAATGGAAGACCACGTTTTTTCCCCTATTCCCTGTGGAATACAAAAGGGTGATTTGAAGGCTATTCCCCACATCAGTCAAGCCCCAATAAATGGATAAAAACCACACCATGCAAGCAAACCATAAATCCTATCTGCTATATTACAAATATTTACAATAAACACAATTTTCTACAGATTTGAAATGACATTGGGCGTCATTCACCATCTATTCTTGAATAGAATGTGGTGTTAAACACCACTTACAGCCCATTTCCACTGAGTGGAACAGTACCGTACGGCACGGGTCGCTACGGGTCACCTTTATCAGGCTTGCGTTTACACTGCCAAAAGGGTACCAATGGTACGAATGGTACGTTCACATATCATATGAGAAGCACTTCTCACAAAACAGTTGCTTAAACACATAAATACTTGTCTATAAATGTAAATTTTCTATGGACAGGATTTGATTATAACTGCAGATCTATAACAGTGCGAAATTGCCTACTGTAACATCTCCAAATATCTAAAATAAATAAACGCAACAGATATGAACACATACAGACACGTACAGTCTCTGATATGATACCAATTACAGAAAAACTACACGCAGCATACATTTAGTTCTTATTTGCATTAAAAAACAACACGCAACATACAGCCACGTCAGTGCAAACCTCTCATCTGTATCTTTAATCTTCACCAGCACATGCAAGCTCTAAGTAATTCCGTCATTAGGAGTTCAGAATAGTCCAAAAGGTGATGATAATAGTTAAACATGGCAGTTTGTTCATGTTTTAGGGTGCTGAAAAAATCATTTGCTATTTTGTTTTTCGGGCTTCTCCTTTGTTTGTCCGTTTCTGAAAGGATCGGATGTCAGAAGCACTTCAATAATCACACGCACGATATTATCATGAGCTCAAGAAGTTTGTTATTTATAGACGCAAAACTGCTCGCACTTTAGACGGCCTTGTAAACTAATACAGGGCACAGGGTAGATTCTGCTCTTCTTCTTGGCTTTGTGGCTGTTCATCAAGACAACGACAAGGTTTGTTTAAGCTTGCATCAACCATGGCTCGTTATTATATGCATATATTATTATGGTGTAATGTCTTGGCGGTGTTTTTTTTTATTCTCCTAGCTTGTGCGTGCGCTAGTCATGTATCTCTGTAAACCAATAGCGTTCAGCTGCGCATCTAGCTCCGCCTTTTGGTACCCTTTCTTTGTACTAGGTACACTTTGCAAAGGATAGCCAAAAAGTGGTACGGTACGATTCACTTTTTGGTACCTTTTGACAGTGTAAACTGCCATAAAAGCGTACCGAACCGTTCTGTACCACTCAGTGAAAACAGGCCATTAAGGACATTTCACAAAAATGTAGATTTTTGACATCAAATTTTCTTATATGGAATTTGTACAGAACAGAATCTAAGATCACTTCAGACCAGTTGTGTGCATATTTGAGTTGTTTCATTAATTATTTAGATATTTATAGCTTCAGTTTCTGTAAAAAAATATTAAAAATAACCAAAACAACCTCCCAACTTTCCTTCTATGCAGCCCTAAAGCCTGATTTATACTTTTGCCTGGCGGCGCGTCACGGACCTCTGATGACTGCGCGCGCACCTCATGAAACGGACAAGGCTTTTATACTTGATGTGTTCGCCGTTGTGATATTCTTTAGAATGACAGGGGGCGTTTATTTTTATCAGTTATTTTAATGATTATAAAAATAAATTCTAACCATTCAAAGTTTTTTTTTTTAAATTGAACTTTGATGCATCACTTGCCTTTGTTCATATCTCGGACAGTTCCACCTATAATAGTTTATTAAAATATCAATGACAACAGAACATGGGTTGCTCTACAAATATAATTTTTATTATGGCAAGAATAAAAGCAAAAAAAGTACACTGACTAAAAAATACTGATGTTTTTTTTTTTTTTTTTAAGATTTAGCCAACTCCACAATTCACACATTACTGTCTGGTTAGTTTCTGTCCTCTACTTATATGCTAAACAGGCAATAATGGTTCAACATTCCTGACCATTATCACCAATAAAGCCTAGAAATACAGGGCATCAGTATATTGTAAACCGATAGGTTCAAATGCTTCTTTCCAGTACAGGCGTACCTGTTTCAGCCGAAATCATGTCGTGCGCACCCAAAAAAAACATCCACAGACACATCGATGACGTCTCATTTGCCGCACTCACTCAAGCAAACTAGCGGACGCGTCGAGTATAAACCAGGTTTAATATGCCATGCCCTTTTATTAGAAATTGCAGGGCTTTCATATGCTATTTAGGAAAAACTGCCATGAGCTTGGGTGCAAACAATTCCACTTCTTAAGAACATGCTGTGAATCCGGCGTAAATTGATCAATGTACGTTTCTTAAGAACAACTGCACAAAATTTCTTAAGAAGATACCGTTGAATTAAGCCCATTGTCTTCAAAAACATTTCAACTAGAGAGAGAGACATTTTCAATTATGTGAAACAAAAGAACCAACGTCTCTAAAAGCTGGTGTGGCGCATTAAACCACATCATTATTATTATTATTTCATCTGAAAGAAAATGTATATATACATATGATTTAAGAGTTTCGGCAAGGGGAATTTCATTATGCTTCTCATACAAAGCTATTGTAATATAATGAGACGACAAGATAACAAGCTCTGTAGAGTACTTTTATGTACTTGACAGCAGTGATCATCACTATGGAAAAGAGCTGAGCAAAGTTTCTTTGCCTTTCATTAAAAAAATAAACAGAAAATTGGTGTGGAATGACGTGAAGGTGAATGATTGACAGAATAACTGTGCTTGGTTGTGTAACGTCTGTAGTTTCTCTTGAATCCATTCCATGGTAGCCTTTACATTATCTTGATAGACAAGGACAGACAGTGTTTTCACACAATGCGCATGGTACTCATGTTATTGTGGCCAGGGGCTGATGGCTACGCCTTTTAAAGACATGGTTGGAGAGTTTAGTGTATTCGCATATGCACGCTTATAGGAGAGTTAATGAGGGGGGTTATGTGGCAGGCAGAATATGAGCGACAGGCTGCACTATCATACATCTGACTGAGAGGCTCAGTGAGCTGCGACGGAGGCATACGGCTGTCACTAAAAGAGGGACAGGAGAGAGCGGCAGCCAAGCAGAAAACTCAAGCATTTCCAACTGCCACTTCCTCAAGAGTGGCTGATTGAATATAATTGGCAGGGGAGGGGGCAGCAGAATACCACCGGCTTCTAAAACAAAAGAGCGGCCCCTGCTGCAGCCATCGTGCAATCGTCGAATTCAGCTTCTTGGTCGCTGCATCTGCTCGAGAGTCGCATCGTCCCTCATGTGCTGAGCCAAAATATGAGACAATAACCTCCTATTGCTTAAACAACAGTTCGGAAAATAGCCTGACTGTGCACAGGGCCGTGTCAGCCCAGGGGGAAATGAGTAAAATTACACACAGACCTAGTACTGTGTAGTTCACAGAGTGAGAGTAAAAGAGTTTGGAAAGATTGAGGCGACATCTCTGAAGGCATCAAGAGCGCTGTTAAGATGGTATTGGTAGATGTCTGGCTGCTATGTTGTAGCATCGCTGGTCTCAGCATGCAAGAGTGAATAGCATCTCAAAACCCTTTTCTCCAAGAGGCACCCAACTGGTAAGGATAAAAAAAGGACCGCTTCATTTGTATTCTCTGACAACCCCTGGGGTTCTCTGGAAAATTCACAAAAAAAAATTTCCAGGAAGAGGTCTGCCATCCGGCATTGACTCTTCAAACATCATGTGTTGAAGGTTGGAGCATGACTTGGAATATGCGTCAAAGATCAAGCATTAATCAATGCTAACTGTGTAAGAGATGGAAGAATAGGCTGGCAGGCAACTGCCTGAGCATGTGTCGATGCAATCTGCAGCTCCGCACTTCCAGTCAATAAACTGTTCTGACGAAGCAGGGGACCAATTGGCCAAATAAATTGTTAAGGCCTCAAGCCCCATTTGCTTCAGTGTTTGCCGCCATTGCATGCAAATATTTATCTGATTATCAGAGAATCGCAAGCTCCACTGGCAATTCATTTGTCCTGGCTGTTTAACCACGTTCAAGGTGGGGGGAATAACAGAGAGACAATAAAACGGGTAGATTACCTTCAGGCCTGTCTCTGGTGAATACAGCAGAGACTGCTTACCTCAAGTCATTAGTTTCCATCAAATAATGTGAATTATACTTCTGTGCAAAACTGGAATATCACATAAAACTAGGGATGGGTCGTTAAGGTCTTATTTTTAAGGTATTACTATCAGCGGTATTACTACTATTATCAACACCACTACTTTTTCTAGCGTTTTTTTTTTTATGAAAAAAACAAAATCAACTTGAACATAATAAATAACACTTTATTTAATTATTACATTTTTAATGTAAAATAAAACAAAACCAATAATTCTAAAACAAATCAACCATTTTTTCACTGTAAAAGAATAACACTTTATTTTATTATTACGTTTTTAAAGTAAAATAAAACAAAACTAATAATTGTAAAACACATATATATATTTTTTTTTTTTCCTGTAAAAGGCATATATGTTAGCCTATATGACAAAGTCAGATATAACAGCGCTAATGCAAAACGCAAGATGACAGTTTTGGATTTTTGTTTGTTTCATTTTTATTCCGTTTTGACCGTTCTTTATCCATTATGTTTAATAATGTCTTGCACATTTCTGTGCGACAAAAATAGATGATTCATTTAACCTATAATGACAGTAATCACAAAGCCTGCCTTATGTGATGATGTTTTATTGGAACACGACTGAAGTACAAAGCCTGTAGCCTACTTAAAAATATCCCTAATAATATCTTATGTTTCTGTAAAAATATTCATATTAACAAACGATTAACTAAGTATTTTAGCTCATTAAACTAATAATTAGCTGCTTATTAATAGTTAGTAAGGTAGTAGTTGGGTTTAGGTATTGGGTAGGATTAGGGATGTAGAATATGCAGGAATCCTAAAGGTAATTTCCATACCTTTTTAAGACTTTTTAAAGACCTTCTCAGAATATTTTAAGACCTCATCGCCACTTCAAGTTCTAATCAGTATCAAACCTTTAACTTAATAAACAGTTGTTAATAAACAGTTGTAGTTAAATAAATCAATGGAGCACAACCCTGCAACAGAACTCAGATAAGCTCGGAAAAAACAAAGCTTGAAAGACTAAATTACGCGGTTGTTTTCAGCGACCAACTTCAGCCACTGTTTAAACTCATCTATCTCCAACTAGTAGCGGGCAAACTTATGTTTTCCCATGTTGCCGTCTGTTTTGCTCTATGGTTTCGCTACATGTGGAGAGCGTCACATCACCTTCCCACGTTCGTCGCAAATTACATGACATCACCCGGACAAATGAGCTTGGTCGGACACGCCCCGGCCCGAACCAATCGCGTGGAAATAGGAGGAAAATAAATATATTCATGCTTTTTTGGAATGTAAGAAAAATGTAAGACCTCGTAAAAATGCAATTAAGACATTTTAATACCTTTTAGGGGCCTTAAATTCCTCATAATTGATTTATCAACTTTTAATATTTTTGAAGACCCCGCGGACACCCTGTTATAGCTACTGATAAACAGTTAATATCTTAATAACAGGCAGGTAACAAGCCAGTATAGTTAATGGTCACTCAAACTAAAGTGTTACCAAAAATAAGCGTCAGATAAAGCACATTTTAAGTTGACTTGCCTAGTTAAATCTGAATATAGTACAGGATTTGAAGATTAAAACCATATTCGTTATAGGCAAGGACATACAGTTGAAATGAGAACTATTAAACCCCTTTTGAATTTTGTTTTCATTTTTAAATATTTCCCAAATGATGTTTAACAGGGCAAGGAAATTTTCACAGTATGTCTGATAATATTGTTTTTTCTGGAGAAAGTCTTGTTTGTTTTATTTTGGCTAGAATAAAAGCAGTTTTAATTTTTTTAAAAACATTTTAAGGACAAAATTATTAGCCCTTTTAAGCTATATATGTTTTCGATAGTCTACACAGAACAAACCATTGTTATACAATGACTTGCCTAATTATCCTGCCCTGCCTAGTTAACCTAGTTAGGCCTTTAAATGTCACTTTAAGCTGTATAGAAGTGTCTTGAAAAATATCGAGTAAAATATTCTTTACTGTCATCATGAAAAAGATAAAATAAATCAGTTATTAGAAATGAGTTATTAAAACTATTATGTTTAGAAATGTGTTGAAAAAAATCTTCTCTCCGTTAAACAGAAATTGGAAAAAAAACATGGGGACTAATAATGAAGGGGGGCTAATAATTCTGACTTCAACTCTATTTACGTGGCCAAATGGAAGTGTTTTCAGACATACTACAGCTATTCGATCGCAAGAAGTGACCATATGTAAGCAGCCCCCTTTGCGGCTTACGCAACACCTTGAGTGTTTAATACAACAAGGGGTCTCTCTAATGGAAAGTGGGACAAAACACAACAACTATGCTTCTCTTTAGCAAATGAATGATTAACAAGCCCCTATTCCTCCCCTATTTAACCAATTTCACACATTTCATTTGTGCATTCAACACCATCCCCCAAGAGCTGCAAGGTGTAAAATGGTCGCAAATGGCTCAGTTTCTTTCCTTTTTTTCTTTCTTTTAAGTTGGCACACAAAGAGGAGAAAGAAAAAAAAGGTGGGAGAGAGCCAGAGAGGGAGAAAAAAATAGGCTAAATAAGCATGAGGTTCATTAATATCACTGAAGGTGCATTTTACTGACAAAGGGCCTCATGAGGCACCTATTTATTTAGGAAATTAATAAAAGCGAGCATTTGCCCCAGTGTAAATGCCACTTTCTGTCCACAGCAGCAGTTCTGTTGCACGGCCCATTCCCCCACCGCCGTTCCTCTGACCTTGGTTCTAATTGCGCGGCAGGTCCCCGGGAGATCGCGTTTCCCCCTAATGGTTTATAAACAATTTTAAAGGGGCTCCACTTTTATACAACATTAATTAGTTTATGGTCCTCTGGCTCACACCCCTATACCCCCTCCCATTCCACCGCTGACTGAGGAAACAGTCGAGGGCCTAATAGTGGTGTATTAACCTTACTGAGCGGGACAATTTACGGACTACTGCACTTGTTTAACTTCTCTTCTGTAAAGTGTACATAATAGAGAGGATGTTTCTGTTTTAAACAAGCTAAAAATATATATAATAATAAAACTAGCTCAATGGGAACACTATGTACTAAGTATTACTGAATATTACATTGTCAAAACTGTCATACAATGCACACTATTTAGGTGCAAAGGGTCAGTTTTTTAAGACATACATGAAATATGAACTATGGAATTGTATCAAAAGAACACATTATGACGAACAATGTGACTTACTGTTATTGGTGACTTTTAAATTGCAGTCATATAAATACACTCACTGGCCACTTTATTAGGTACACCTGTCCAACTGCCCGTTAATGCAAATTTCTAATCAGCCAATCACATGGCAGCAACTCAATGCATTTAGGCATGTAGACATGATCAAGACTATCTGTTGCAGTTCAAATCGAGCATCAGAATGGGAAAGAAAGGTGATTTAAGTCACTTTGAATCTGGCATGGTTGTTGGTATTTCAGTATTTCAGAAACTGCTGATCTACTGGGATTTTCACACACAACCATCTCTAGGGTTTACAGAGAATGGTCCGAAAAAGAGAAAATATGCAGTGAGTGGCAGTTCTGTGGGAGCAAATGTCTTGTTGATGCCAGAGGTCAGAGGAGAATGGTCAGACAGCTGATAGAAAGGCAACAGTAACTTGTACAGTAAATATACACTTGTTACAACCGAGGTATGCAGAAGAGCATCAACACGTCGAACCTTGAGGCAGAAGACCACACCGGGTGCCACTCCTGTCAGCTAAGAACAGGAAACTGAGGCTACAGTTCACACAGGCTCACCAAAATTGGACAATAGAAGACTGGAAAAACGTTGCCTGGTCTGATGAGTCTCAATTTCTGCTGTAACATTTGGATAGTAGTGTCCGAATTTGGCATCAATAACATAAAAGCATGGATCCATCCTGCCTTGTATCAATGGTTCAGGCTAGTGGTGGAGGTGTAATATAAATATTTTCTATGCACACTTTAGGCCCATTAGTAACAATTGAGCATTGTGTCAATGCCACACCCTACCCAGATAAATGTGAAATATCTTCATACATGTCTGGACTTATATACATGCATATTAATAAAAGTCATGTTACAAAAAATCTAGTCACCACTTTAGCTAAACAGTGTGTGCATCAAAATCAAATTTACAATTATCAATGCCAGCTTTCTTCAACAACAACAACAACAACAATACGTGGACATATTTGTCCGAAATTCGATCAAAATACAGTTTGGACTACCCCTAGTTGTAGTCGAATGTGGACAAACTCAAATCATGTTAAACCCTGTTTACACTTTTATTTAGAGCCAGACTTCGGATTGAATCAATAAACAAAATAAAATAATAAAATTTTATTAAATACTAATATTCATATTAATACAACTAAATAATAAAATGAAAATAATAAAATGAAATATTAATAATAAAATAAAACAAAACAAAAATTAAATAACAATATTAATACAAATAAATAAAAAAAAATAAAAATAAAATAAAATAAATAATCTTAATAACAGGTTGTGGACAAGCTAAAATTACATTAGAAACTTTAGTGCAACACATCTGATTGAATAAAAAAAATAAAAATAAAATAAAATAAAAATAAATAAATAAATAAATAAATAAATAAAATACATTTATATATATAAAAAAATACTACAAATAAATAAAATAAAACAATTATAAAAAGTAAAATAATAAAATAAAATAAAATAAAATCATCTTAATAACAGGCTGTGGAAAAGCTCAAACCATGTTAGACCCTGTATACACCTGTATTTAGTGCCACACATTTGATTGAATCAATAAATAAAATATAACAACATATAAAGAATTCAAATAAAAAAAATATATTAATACAAATAAATAAAATTAAATAACAATTAGATAGAAAATAATCTTTAAAATAATTTTAATTAGGGCATGATATTGGTAAAAAAATATTTTGTGTTTATGCGATAAATATTGTGATATGAATACAATTTGACCAGATAATTTGAAAATTTCTATTTAGATAGAATTCATAATTTTACATTGATTAGGATGTTTCTGTAAGGGAGTTAATTATGCTTAAAATATAAAAATCTACGATCATAGATGAATACAATAGAAAAAAATAGACAGTGTTTTATGGAGTCTAAATGTATTCAGGTACAGTAATTGAATAATCTCGTGCAATAATACTGCGTAGTTTTTGATTAAATAATTCAATAAAAATAATAAATATTAAAGTTACAATATGTAAAATTGTTTTATGCTTGGATGCTTTTAAAATCCTCATGCCTCAAAAACACATCAAAATAATATTCTATAAAACAGACTCGACATTGGATACAGTATGCTGTGATGTAACTACTGCAAATAATTGCATTGCGATATCGACGCTAAAACAATATAATTTGCAGCCCTAATCTTAATAACAGGTTGTGGAGAAGCTTAAATCATGTACAACCCTGTGTACACTTGCATTTAGTGTCACACGTTTGATTGAATCAGAATCAGAATCAGTTTTATTGCCAAGTGTGCTTCACACACACAAGGAATTTGTTTTGGCTACAGAGGAATCAACAAATACTTTAAAGCAAAATAAGAGATAAATAATTAAAATTAAATCAAAGAAAAAATAAATAACTAAAATTGAATCATGTTATTAACACGTGTAATCAGGGTGGCTGTAGAATCAGAATTGGAACGGCAACCAATTCCCATTTGAAGCATTTAAGCACAGTCTACAGTTTTTAATTCTTAAATTTAACATTGTTTTAGTACTCCAAATCAGCATGCAAGAAAGCATCAGAGTGCTTTTTTTATACAAGTCAAAAATTAACAGATGGCTGATATGAGGCAGTATCAAACTGAAGCTTTAGTCTCGCGAGTATGATTTTTATATGTGTGAGCACTAGTGCTATTAAGAAGGAGAGAGAGAAAAAAAAACAGAAACAGCTGGAAGCCCTTGGGTTTAAAGAGAGGTGGACGAACAGTGTGGTGCAAGAAGGCTAGTAAAGAGAAGCACTGATCAGAGAAAAAGAAGAGCAAGGTCTCAGCAGCACCAACTGTGAAACAGATCACAGCAGAGGCGTTTGCATGAGCTCCATAATCTGCCTCCATCACACTCTGAAGCCTGGAGATACTGTAGAAAAGCACCTACAGTATCTGCTCCTCTCAAGCATTTTCTCTAGCCCCTCGTCACCTCTTATCTGGCTTATGTCTCTTATTTGGCTTATTTCTATCATATTCCACTTTCACTACACATGTAGGGTATTTATTTTTAACATATATCAATGTCATTTCAATTGAAAATTAACTTCATTAGCAATTTCTTTTTGACTTGGCGTATCATACATTGAGGAATAAAGCAGTAATCCATAAAAGACCAAGCTGTGTGACCATACTTCAACTGAATTATATTTGAAGTATTTCATGAATACTTCAAAAACGGTTAGGGTAATGCAATTTACGTTCTGCTCTGTTAACCTGATTGAGGACTAGCAAAGAAGGCTTATATATTATGTCAGTTAATTTGTAAAAACTAAACTAGTATTTTAGGAAAGGCTTTCAAGACAAGTACAATAATCAAAATTAACCAACAAAACATAACAGAAACCCACAAACAAATAATAATAAAAAATAAATAACTAACTAAACATAACAATACCCAACAAGACAAAAAAGTATAATAACTTACAAAAGAAAACAATAACAAACTAAAGAAATAAAATAACCAAAAACAACCAACAAAACATAACAATGCCCAACAAGAAAAATAAAATAACACATACTGTAACAATAACTAACAAAACAAATAAAATAACCAAAAACAACCAACAAAACATAACAATAATAATAAAAAAACATAACCATAACCAGCAAAATGAATAACATAACCAAAAACAACCAAAAGAACATAACAACAGCCAACAAAACAAATAAAATAACCAACAAATAATAACAATAACAAAAAAAAAACAAATAAAATGGCCTAAAAACATAACAGTAGTCAATAAAACAAATATAATAACCAAAAAATAATCAACAAAACACAATAGCCAACAAAACAAATGAAATAACCAACAAAACATAACATTAATAAAAAAAACAAACAAATAAAATAGCCTAAAATAACCAACAAAACATAACAATCAACAAAAGACATAAAATAACCAAACATAATATCCAGCAAAACATAACAATAACCATCAAAACAAATCAATAAACCATCAAAACAAATAAAATAACCAACAAAATATAACAATAATCAACAAAACAAATAAAATAACCAAAAATGACCAAAAAACATAACAATAAAAAACAAATAAAATACCCAAACATAGCCAATAATAATAAAAATAATAATGATAATGATAATAATAATAATAATAATAATAATAATAATAATAATAATAATAATAATAAATACATAAATAAATAAATAATAAACAAACAAAAACATTTATAATTTTCTGGTAAATGAGCAAACAAATAAGAAAAAAATAAAATTAAATAAAAAAAAATAAAAAAATAAAAAATAAATAAATAAATAAATAATAATAATAATAATAATAATAATAATAATAATAATAATAATAATAATAATATTATTATTATTATTATTATTATTATTATTATTATTATTATTATTATTATTACTTTAGCCTTATTTTTTTTCCATGAACCAAAAAAACAGTGATTTAAAGTAACAACTTTTGAAAATTATGTACTATATGAAAGTTGAATAAATAAGCTTTCAATTGACTTTTTAGGATTTGTTAGGATTGGGCAATATTTGACCAAACAACTACCTGAAATTGTAGAATCAGACATCATTTATCAAACATAAATAAATTAAT
>LR812522.1:32901364-32993864 GCA_903798195.1 Danio kyathit
GTGTATTAAAAGTGATATGTCATTAATTAATATATATATAAAATGGTAATTACGCATGTATGTGTGTATGCATGTATGCATGTATATAATATAACTATAATCAGAATCAACCCTTTTTCAGCACTGCTGATTTAAATCATTCATTTGTATAGAAGTGCACAAAAATGTGTTGAAACAAGCCCAATTTCATGAGGAAACGAAATTTGTCGGAAAAGTGTCTAATTCATACAATCTCATTTTATTTGGGCATGTCCCCAAACCCTACCCCTAACTCTACTCTACTCCTCATTGGGGGATGGGCAAATCATACTACATTGAAATCGAATGAAACACGAATACTAATTGTACGAATGAAATCGTTCAAATTAGTCATTAAATCAAAAAGTTACAAATAGTCATAATATTGCGTTGGTTAAAACACAATTAATCTGAAACTGTTGGAACATAATAACAGATATGGCAGCCCGATCTCACGAGCAAACTATATAACTAAACATAACTATTTTACATTTTGTCAGTTTAGTTGCTAATTCATCCGAAATAATTTCTGTACCAAGTTCAGTCATAAGAAAATTTACTATTTTTAAAAGGAGGCGTGGCACCAAACCCCACCCCTAAACTCAACCGTCATTGGAAGATGTGCAAATCTATATATTGGCGACAGTTATGGTTTCCGTAATATATAGTTTTGTCAGTTTAGTGGTAAATTGGTACAAAGTAATACAAAGGTCGGTCATACAAAAATGTACAATTTTTAAAAGGAAGCGTAACCCTAAACCCCACCCCTAAACTCAACCGTCATTGGAAGATGTGCAAATCTATATATTAGTGACAGTTATGGTTTCGGTAATATATAGTTTTGTTAGTTTAGTGGTAAATTCGTACAAATACATACAAAGGTTGGTCGTACAAAAATGTAAGATTTTTAAAAGGAAGCGTGACGCCACACCCCAACCCTAAACTCAACAGTCACAGGAAGATGTGTAAGTTAATATATTGCTGACAGTTATGGTTTCGGTAATATATAGTTTTGTCAGTTTAGTGGTTAATTCGTACAAAGTCATACAAAGGTCAGTCATACAAAAATGTAAAATTAAAAAAAAAGGCGTGACACCAAACGCCACCCCAAAACTCAACTGTAATTGGAAGAAGAGCAAATCTATAAATTGGTGACAGTTATGGTTTTGGTAATATATAGTTTTGTTAGTTTAGTGGTAAATTTTTACAAAGACATGCAAAGGTCAGTTGTACAAAAATGTACGATTTTTAAAAAGAGGCGTGACACCAAACCTCACCCCTAAACTCAACTGTCATTGGAAAATGAGTAAATCTACATACTTTTCGTCAGTTATGGTTTTGGTAATATATAGTTTTGTCAGTTTAGTGGTAAATTGGTACAAAGTAATACAAAGGTCGGTCATACAAAAATGTAAGATTTTTTTAAAGGAAGCGTGACCCTAAACCCCACCCCTAAACTCAACCGTCATTGGAAGATGTGCAAATCTATATATTAGTGACAGTTATGGTTTCGGTAATATATAGTTTTGTTAGATTGGTGGTAAATTCGTACAAATACATACAAAGGTTGGTCGTACAAAAATGTAAGATTTTTAAAAGGAGGCGTGGCACCAAACCCCACCCCTAAACTCAACCGTCATTGGAAGATAAGCAAATCTATATATTGGCGACAGTTATGGTTTCCGTATTATATAGTTTTGTCAGTTTAGTGGTAAATTGGTACAAAGTAATACAAAGGTCGGTCATATAAAAATGTACGATTTTTAAAAGGAAGCGTGACCCTAAACCCCACCCCTAAACTCAACCGTCATTGGAAGATGTGCAAATCTATATATTAGTGACAGTTATGGTTTCGGTAATATATAGTTTTGTTAGTTTAGTGGTAAATTTGTACAAATACATACAAAGGTTGGTCGTACAAAAATGTAAGATTTTTTAAAAGGAAGCGTGACGCCAAACCCCAACCCTAAACTCAACAGTCACAGGAAGATGTGTAAGTTAATATATTGCTGACAGTTATGGTTTCGGTAATATATAGTTTTGTCAGTTTAGTGGTTAATTCGTACAAAGTCATACAAAGGTCAGTCATACAAAAATGTAAAATTAAAAAAAAAAGGCGTGACACCAAACGCCACCCCAAAACTCAACCGTAATTGGAAGAAGAGCCAATCTATATATTAGTGACAGTTATGGTTTCGGTAATATATAGTTTTGTTAGTTTAGTGGTAAATTTGTACAAATACATACAAAGGTTGGTCGTACAAAAATGTAAGATTTTTAAAAGGAAGCGTGACGCCAAACCCCAACCCTAAACTCAACAGTCACAGGAAGATGTGTAAGTTAATATATTGCTGACAGTTATGGTTTCGGTAATATATAGTTTTGTCAGTTTAGTGGTTAATTCGTACAAAGTCATACAAAGGTCAGTCATACAAAAATGTAAAATTAAAAAAAAGGCGTGACACCAAACGCCACCCCAAAACTCAACTGTAATTGGAAGAAGAGCAAATCTATAAATTGGTGACAGTTATGGTTTTGGTAATATATAGTTTTGTTAGTTTAGTGGTAAATTTTTACAAAGACATGCAAAGGTCAGTTGTACAAAAATGTACGATTTTTAAAAAGAGGCGTGACACCAAACCTCACCCCTAAACTCAACTGTCATTGGAAAATGAGTAAATCTACATACTTTTCGTCAGTTATGGTTTTGGTAATATATAGTTTTGTCAGTTTAGTGGTAAATTGGTACAAAGTAATACAAAGGTCGGTCATACAAAAATGTAAGATTTTTTAAAGGAAGCGTGACCCTAAACCCCACCCCTAAACTCAACCGTCATTGGAAGATGTGCAAATCTATATATTAGTGACAGTTATGGTTTCGGTAATATATAGTTTTGTTAGATTGGTGGTAAATTCGTACAAATACATACAAAGGTTGGTCGTACAAAAATGTAAGATTTTTAAAAGGAGGCGTGGCACCAAACCCCACCCCTAAACTCAACCGTCATTGGAAGATAAGCAAATCTATATATTGGCGACAGTTATGGTTTCCGTATTATATAGTTTTGTCAGTTTAGTGGTAAATTGGTACAAAGTAATACAAAGGTCGGTCATATAAAAATGTACGATTTTTAAAAGCGTGACCCTAAACCCCACCCCTAAACTCAACCGTCATTGGAAGATGTGCAAATCTATATATTAGTGACAGTTATGGTTTCGGTAATATATAGTTTTGTTAGTTTAGTGGTAAATTTGTACAAATACATACAAAGGTTGGTCGTACAAAAATGTAAGATTTTTAAAAGGAAGCGTGACGCCAAACCCCAACCCTAAACTCAACAGTCACAGGAAGATGTGTAAGTTAATATATTGCTGACAGTTATGGTTTCGGTAATATATAGTTTTGTCAGTTTAGTGGTTAATTCGTACAAAGTCATACAAAGGTCAGTCATACAAAAATGTAAAATTAAAAAAGAAAGGCGTGACACCAAACGCCACCCCAAAACTCAACTGTAATTGGAAGAAGAGCAAATCTATAAATTGGTGACAGTTATGGTTTTGGTAATATATAGTTTTGTTAGTTTAGTGGTAAATTTGTACAAAGACATGCAAAGGTCAGTTGTACAAAAATGTACGATTTTTAAAAAGAGGCGTGACACCAAACCTCACCCCTAAACTCAACTGTCATTGGAAAATGAGTAAATCTACATACTTTTCGTCAGTTATGGTTTTGGTAATATATAGTTTTGTCAGTTTAGTGGTAAATTGGTACAAAGTAATACAAAGGTCGGTCATACAAAAATGTAAGATTTTTAAAAGGAAGCGTGACCCTAAACCCCACCCCTAAACTCAACCGTCATTGGAAGATGTGCAAATCTATATATTAGTGACAGTTATGGTTTCGGTAATATATAGTTTTTGTTAGTTTGGTGGTAAATTCGTACAAATACATACAAAGGTTGGTCGTACAAAAATGTAAGATTTTTAAAAGGAAGCGTGACACCAAACCCCAACCCTAAACTCAACAGTCACAGGAAGATGTGTAAGTTAATATATTGCCGACAGTTATAGTTTCGGTAATATATAGTTTTGTCAGTTTAGTGGTTAATTCGTACAAAGTCATACAAAGGTCAGTCATACAAAAATGTAAAAAAAAAAATTAAAAAGTCGTGACACCAAACGCCACCCCAAAACTCAACCGTCATTGGAAAATGAGTAAATCTACATACTTTTTGTCAGTTATGGTTTTGGTAATATATAGTTTTGTCAGTTTAGTGGTTAATTTATACAAAGTCCTACAAGGTTGGTCGCACGAAAATGTATGATTTTTAAAAGGAGGTGTGGCACCAAACCCCACCCCTAAACTCAACCGTCAATGGAAGATGAGCAAATCTATAAATTTGGCGACAGTTATGGTTTTGGTAATATATAGTTTTGTCAGATTAGTGATCAATTCGTACAAAAGTCATACAAGGTCGGTCGAAGATTTTTAAAAAAGGATTAGCATCAAACCCCACCCCTAAACTCAACCGTCATTATAGGATGAGCAAATTGTACTAAAATGTATGAATGAGATCATACAAATTCATATAAACTTGCCACTAAATCAAAGAGTTATGAATTGTCATGAGATATCGTTGGATATGGCCAAACTTAAGTTATCACATAAGCTAAAGTATAGAAAATTAGAAGTTTATTGCGACAAGACAGCACTAACATTTCCTAGAGACACACGGCATGCAGCTTTATCCAAGTCAGAATTGTGTCATGCAAAAAAATCTTTGAAGACGCTGAGGAAAAGACACAATATCATCAAAGGGAATGCAATGTTTGATGAAAGAAACTAAGAAACACCATCAATTTGCAGCCAAAGGCTTGCAAGATGACCTGATGAAAGGAGGAAAGCACATTTCAGTGCAGAGTATAAGACAAGAATCCCATGTATAGACGCGCCTTACTTAACAAGCGACATGAGACATGAGAAACATTAAAAGCCACACTAAAAAAAAAGTTTGATAGATTGATGTGACCAAACTGGAACTTATTGGACCCATTGATCAGCGGTATGTCTTGTGGTAAAACAACAAGGCTTCTGACAGTCTTGCTATAAGGCTGCTTTGCTGTTGCGGGAAAGGGAACTTTTAACTGTGCATGAGACATCATGAAGTCTTTTAAAAGCTACATCAAGTTGATAAACTTAAACTGCTTGTTTAAAATAAGCTAAAACAACACAATTATTGTCATTTGTTTAGACAGCTTATTTGTTATATGTTAAATCTACTTATATTTGTAAAACAATAAGTTAACGTAATTGTTTTGTGTTGGGACAACATAAAGGAATTGTGTTGAAGTAACTACCTGGTTACATGCTTTTTGCGTGGGATTGAAGTAAGAGGATGAAATGTTGACAACAAAAGTAATCTTAGGTATTTTACGTTAAGAAAAAGATCTATAAAGAGTTTAATCTTCACTAAGTTTGAAGATATAGAATAGTTTCAGGTAAGTTTGTGAGTTTTGAGGTTGCAGAAAAGTAGCACTTATGCTTTGTGTGTTGGCGGCTTAAGTAACAATTATATTGCTTGTTGCTTTGCTCGGTGATCCATAAATGTGCTAAAGCTCTGTGATTAGTCTCAGCTAATTGTAGCTAATATTAAAACAGTTGCAATTTGACCTGCGATAAATAAAATACAATCCTGCATGTTCGAATTAAGCAAATTAAATTAGTTGGCTTCTGAAGAGTAAGCTGTGTTCACAGAGTACACTGAAAAAAAAAATGTTTGCTGTTTGTTCAAACTACTTTTTAAAACTATAAGCTACTATTTAAATTGAGCTGAAGCAACACAACTCTTGGATTTTTTGGGGGGACAACTTAATTGTACTACGTTCAATCCCCTTAAATTTGTAAAAACTATTAAGATAACTTAATTCCTGCATGCTGTCCCAATACAAATCGAATGTGTGGAACTCAGCATTTTTACAGTGTATTTCAAATAAGTTATTAGACATAAATGGATCAAAATACATTTTTCTCATGGGTTTTATTTGCCTAAAATAAGTTGAAATGAGGTAACTCAAATACATTGAAACACCACAATTCAAATAAATTAAAGTAACGCCATCAAAAGTGTGGAAATGTGTGTCATTCAAGTAAGTGACACTAAGAATCATTTGTTTGACTATGATTCCTTGCGGTCTTAATGAAAAGTCTTACTTTGGTTAAATTCCTCAAAAGCAGTGTATTTAAACATACTTTTTACCCTGTCAATAACACCTCAGTTCACAGTCAGCCATTTTGCTTTATATGTGTTTTAATAAAAATGAGCTGCCGCTCTCCCTGCTTTCTCTGAGACTGCAAAACAAGGAATGGCGATTCATTTTTGAGGAGTGGCTAAACCAGCACAGAGCACACACATAGTGCTTAACTAACCAGTGAGCTTCTGCTTACTTTTATCTGTATGACTGACATGAAAAAATATTCAAAGGTGTTTTGAATTCATTATTTTGCAGACAAAATTTGACATCATCTTTGGAGCATATAAATTAAAATTGCTTGACGTTGCAGCCCACCATTATCAATGTTAAATGCATTCAAACAAACATCTATACATATGGAAAAAGTGGCACAAATATGCTCATCTACAATTTCTGAACTGGTTAGTGTGTAAACCACAGCACTGACAAAGACAACTGTGCTCATGAAGGATGATGATCTGATTCTAAACACGAGTGAACTGAAGCTTGCGTTTAATAAGAACAACCAAACCAAACAAATACATATGATATATAAAAACTACTTGTATCTTTTAGAGAAAATATTGGTACAGTTACATCCTTTACATGAAATTTCGATGTAAATCCAGCTTTTTATTAAAGGTGCAGAATGTAAGTTTGACACCCAGGGGTTGGACTAGGTATTGCACTCCTGGTTCAAAACAAAAGGCAAGCGCAGGTTGCCAGATTGACGACATCAACAGGAGCAAGCCTGACTCTCGAGCCTAAAGGCTGATTTAAACTGTGATCTAAATAAAAGCAACAGCACGCGATAGAAGGAATATTTTCCATATTAAAAGGAGTTTTTTTCTAACCAACACCTGAAATTTTTATTTTAGAAACAGCTTCAATTTCTTGCAGCTAAACACAGAAGGTATGATTATCTCAGGTACACCTCATGTCTTTTATTTAGTGTTAAATGGTAATGATGTGAGTTTGAATGCCATATTACATGATATGTATTGCTATGATATGGAGAGCAGCAGCAGATAATTCACCTCAGATTTTAAAATTAAAATAAACCGTTTGAAATTGAACTTTAGAACTGACTTAAAACCAACACATATCAGTTATTCAGCATCTACATTTAATACTGTTAAAAAGGTTTAATATGTATTAGCTGGATTATAAACTTTACCATTTTGTTGGAGTGCAGTAAGTGCACTATTCTGTGCTTCTGAATGGCTGTATTTAAATTTCTGTCATGTTGCGTCTGGTGCAAACAGCCAAATTGCTTCCCACAGCAAATCTCGTCACATAAGCCCTTGTGTTTACACTGCCAGTTAAATGTGACCCAATTCCGATTTTTTGCTCATATGTGACACAGATAGGATCTGTTCTTTGACCGCGTAACCACGAAAAAAACGCATGCATTCGGATATTTGGAGATCGGTTTCAGGCCTCCTTCATATGTGGAAATGATTCAGATATAAATGGAATATGTGACAATGCGACTAATGTAAACGGGTAGATCGGATTTATTGAGGCATTCCATTTTGTGCATTATTAAACTTGCGACAATGTGGTACTTCTCCGCGGTTTAATGACGTAAAAGAAAGATCGTGTGTGGAGACGCCGACATGGTAAACAGAGAAAACATGGAGGAGGATAGTGGTCGATGGCAGAAGTTACCTGCCTTCCTGCCCTGTGGGGAGATGAGTCAGTAGAGGACACCATATATAAACCATAGGCGCAAGCTGTGATGACGGCCCTTTCTCTCCTCCTCCACCTCAAAATCATTTTAAAGTTGGGCGAACTTCGCACATTTTGCAGAGCTAAAAGCAAAACAATTTCTTTCATCGTGGCAAGTGTGGTGCATATGCTAGAACCCGCTTTTACTCATGCGCAACAGTGTAAATTGTATGGCAACTGTAAACACATAAATATTGGTCAAAATTAAAAGAACGTGTAAACGGACAGGCAAAAAAATCAGATACAGGCAACAAATCAGAATTGGGCATCAAGACCTGACAGTGCAAACGGGGCTATAGGGTGTTGTTAGAACACACGGTTCTACCTGCAACCTGCTCACCTAATGTTCACGCTGTAATATTTATATTATTTGTTCATTTATAACCACCTCATGTGGAACTCTGAATCTGCGTCTCATTTCGGAGGCTGCTACTGTAGACCGGAGGTCGCATTTCGGTCACAGACACATGCTTTGAGAGCCTTCCTGATTGAATGAAATACGCGGTTTTCCAACAAGGCAACCCGGGGGTCTGAAATATAATTGGCTAAACTAGCAGTGGGTGGGTTAAATGACCAAAACAAAGACACCCATTCCAGCATGTAACGCACATTTTCAAAGCAGAATATCTAACTTTAGCATTGTTTTTCAGATAAACTAACATGTACACTTAGCATGCATCTGCAAATATTCTGGTATTTTAAACCATTAAGCAGTTGTCAAATGTATTCATAATGATATATATTCATAATAATATTTAATACAATTAATACAATGTTCTTTTAGATACACAAACTAAGTAGCAACTTAACTTTTTCAGAGAAGCTGTTTCCTTAAATGAACAGTATACAGTACAACCGGGTTTATCTTTCAAATTTCATCGGCGTAATGGTTTCCAAAACATCCCTGCACCCAAAGCTCCACAGTCAGAAGGTCATGTGTCGACTATTAACCTCTACACAACACACTAAACACCTGAGCGTTGACTGTGAGAGGCGAGTAAATTACGTTCATGCTGACAGGAAGTCTCAGATCCACTCAGTCTCCGACAGGCCTCGTCTCCTTCCCTACTCTATGACTGACTGCAGTGCAAAGGTCTCCTTCTTCAGCTGCTGCTCAGTGTGTGTGTGTTTACACATCAGTTGTCTTCATTAATTTCCTACACTAGGAGACGGAGAGTGTTACGCTTTGGTGTTCTGCGAAAGATGCTGTGTTTTACCTCCTCTTTAAAGGATCAAGTTGGTTCCAGACTTTAAAAACAATGCAGTATTGTTTGTGTGATTTTTAAAAATGTTTTATTTGATTTTGAGCATATTTATGTCCAAACTAAATTGGTATAGTACCAACATTTCAGTAGTCTATCCATTTTCAGTATTTATTTTAGTATCATCCAGATGAAATACAAATGATAAACTATTTCTGTATCTTAAATGTGTCATCTTTCATAGTGTATGTATATTTATTGTATTTTCTTTTATTACATTGATCACTATTGAAGTGGTAATTTCCATTCATTTTGTCTTCTCCCACTGTATAATCAAAAAGACACTTTTAAGCAGTCTCCAATCACTTTATCCAAAATCGAAGCACTTTTCAAACATTGAAAACACTAGACTAAATTTCAACCATTCGCAAATAGATTCTCAGCACCCGGAAGACTCTCGTTACAATGGCCATATTTTGGTGAGTAGACAAGGTAGAGATTTTTCTCATTGTTGAAGCTGATTCAAGCAGAGTCATGCCATTTGCCTAGTTGATTACTACTTACAAATGTTGTGGTTTAAGTAACAACAATGGGAACAACCTTTAAATCAAATAAAGTGACAACTGACAGCCTAACACAGAGGTGTCCAAACTTGGTCCTGGAGGGCCGGTGTCCTGGCGAATTTATCTCCAACTCTAATCAAACACATTTGAATCAGCTAATCAAGCTCTTACTAGATACATTAGAAACTTCATGGCAGGTGTGTTAAAGCAAGTTGGAGCTAAACTCAGCAGGACACCGGCCCTCCAGGATCGAGTTTGAACACCCCTGGCCTAAAGTAAAAAAAAATAATAATACTAATAAAAATCTAAAGACAAGTAAAAGATTTGTTTTGTGAATCTTTTTGATTAAACATAACTTTTTCTCAAATGTCGCCAACGACAATTGAATTTCGTTTTTAATTTCAGCAAAAAAATGAAATAAAATCTTCACAGAGAAAACTATCAGATTTGTTTTGTCAATATCTTTGATCAAACATAACATTTTCCCAACTGTCACCAATAACAATTTCATTTTGTTGCTAATTTAAGTATCTTTTAAGCCATTTTCCCAACTTTTTTTTTTAATCCTCATAGACAAGTAACAGATTTGTTTTGGGAATCTTTTTGATCGAACACAACATTTTACCAATCATCGCCAATGACAGTTCCATTTTTTTTTTAATATAAGCAAAAAGAAAAAAAAAAAAAAAAAAAAAAAAAAACTAAAATCTTTACAGACAATCAGATATGTTTTGAGAATCTTCTTGATCAAACAAAACATTTTCTGAATTATCACCGATGACAATTTTATTTATTTTTTAATTTAGGCAAAAAACAAACTAAAATCTTCACAAATATCAGATTTGTTTTGTGAATATTTTTGATCAAACATAACATTTTCCCAACTGTCGTCAATGACAATTCCATTTTGTTGCTAATTAAAAAAAAAAAAAAAAAAAAAAACGAACTAAAATCCTCACAGAAAATTATTATTTGGTTTGTGAATCTTTTTGATCAAACATAACATTTTCCCAAATGTCGCTAATGACAATTCCATTGTGTTGCTAATTTAAGTAAAAAAATACACTTTTCACAGACGAGTATCAGATTTGTTTTGTGAATCTTTTTGATCAAACATAACATTTTCCCAACTTTTGCCAATGACATTTCTATTTTTTTGCAAATTTAAGTAAAAAAAAAAATGAATAAAATCCTCACAGAAAAGTATCATATTTGTTTTGTGAATCATTTTGATCAAACATACCATTTTCCGAACTATCGGCAACAAAAACTCAATTTTGTTGCTAAAGTAAAAAATAAATAAATCCTCAGAAACAAATATCAAATTTGTTTTGATAAAAAACTGACATTTCCATTGTGTTGCTAATTTAAGTAAAAAAAAATAATAATAAAATCCTCACAGAAACATTTTGTGATTTTTTTTTGATAAAACACAACATTTTCCTGACTGTCGCTGAAGACAATTCCATTTTGTTAGTAATTCAACCTCATCAAAGCTAATAAAGTTTTGTAAATTTCATATGGATGAGTTCAAACTGCCTGAAAAATTCTCATTTGTGAGAAGAAACAGTCTTGTAGTCGTCCTTTAGGAAGACCAGACCGTGTTGATTTGCAATACGAGACGAATAGACACAAAAACTCCCAGAGTCCTGAGGCAGAAAGCTGCTTTGTGGTGTCCTGGCCTGAGGGTTGGACATCGCAGATAATGGCTTCTGCAGTAAGCTGCCTGCTTTAACACCCATTTCTCATTTCCCCTCTTCAGGGCTGAGAATACAGATGGATTTGCTCCTAATGGATCCACACGTGTACACACAGCAACCAGCTCAGCTAGCAAGGGACAAACAACGCAGTCATTTTTTTCCAGGGGCTTAAGGTCTTCCTATTAATAAGTCATAACCCTTCAAGCAAGCATTTAGTTTGACTTTAAAGAGAACAGACTGCAGAGGAGGACATCCGCTGGTTCATAGCTCCAAGATTGCACACAAAACAACTCCACAAATATGCACAGTATCCTCTTTTTTTTTTACTTAAATCTACTTTAGGATGTGCACTTTCTGCACAAGCCTTGATTTCCATATCCTGCTGATGAGCCCTTATTGTCAAGGAATGTTCAGGGTTCAACGAGAGTTGAAAATTAGCTACTGTTACTCCCCTAAAAGTGTCTGAAAAACTCAAATCAAAAACATGAGGGCGTTTTTTGTTTTTATGTAATACTGTAGCATACTTTTATTTGAATTTAATTTAGCTCTATAATAATTATGTTGGAAACACCACCAGGCCTGTCGCAATAATCATTCTAACCCCAATATATTAAGTATATGTAATTAATTAGTAGTTAAATGAATAGTTGCACTATAACTACATCAGCTTAACATTAAAGTGTAACCTTGCGCTCTCTTGCGCATTTAATAAAATCAGTTTAGGTTTGTTTTTACAAGCTGAGGAAGTTTTTTGAGAATTTTTAGCAGCACA
This sequence comes from Danio kyathit, assembly GCA_903798195.1. Lineage (NCBI taxonomy): Eukaryota > Metazoa > Chordata > Actinopteri > Cypriniformes > Danionidae > Danio > Danio kyathit. The sequence goes on from LR812522.1 coordinate 32,913,582, forward strand.
ACAGACTATTCATAGAACTGCATCTGTATTGTCTTTTTCTCTTCTTTTAATGAAGGTTGACACACAAACAAAACCTCTTTTACAGTTCCTCCGGAATATACATCATACAGTGCCATCCAAAATAATCAAGCATTTCGATAGCAACTAGATATAAAGTTTGTCATGGAAAACTTTGAGGCTGGCTTGAAAACCCTGTAGTTTGTTTCCTCTGAAACAGTTTGAAAAAAGGTTAGATATGTGACAGACGAGATAGATAGATAGATAGATAGATAGATAGATAGATAGATAGATGGATAGATGGATAGATGGATAGATGGATAGATGGATAGATGGATAGATAGATAGATAGATAGATAGATAGATAGATAGATAGATAGCATGAGTTAGCTTAAAATGATTCAGCATGTTTTTATCTTGCAGCTAACATGAATTAGGAAGTTGTTTGTATGTTGCTAGTATGAATTAACATGTTGCTAGCATGGATTGGGCACACATTAGCATGTTTCTAGCATGAATTAGCATGTTATTTCTATTACAAAAATTAACATGTTGCAAGCATGACTTAAACAAATTATATCGTTAGCATATTTCTAATGGGAATTAGCACATTTTAGCATGATTTTAGCATAAATTGAAGTGTTATTGTTAGCAAGTTCCTAGGATGAATTAACAGGTTTCTAGCATGAATTAACCTGTTCTTACCATGATTTTATCACATCAATAGCACATTTATAAAGACATGTTGTTAGCATGAGTTTAACATGAATTAACATGTCATTACCATGTTTTAACATAAAATGTGTTGCCAGCATGCTTCTTTTATAATGTATATGCTGCTACCATGTTTCCAACATGTGTTAACATGTTCCTATGAATTAGCATGTTGCTAATATAATTTTAGTATGAGTTAGCTAAAATAATCAAACATTAAAATTGTCAGGGTTCTGCCACTCTGGTCTTGTTAACTCTTGTTTTGGTGGCAGAGTCCAGACACTAGCTCTGTCTTGTCATGCCCTGTTGCTCTCGGCTCGAGTTTTCTCGGGTCGAGCGCTTGTGTACTGTCATTGTGTGTGTGTCTCTGTGTGCTCGCCGTCGTGGGTGCGTGCAGACCGCGCGCGCTCCCGCTTGATGCGGATGCGTGTAGTCTGCGTGCGCTCGTGACGTGCGCGCTCCCGTACTCGTGTTTGTTTTGTTCTGTCTGCATCGCGCTGTTTCATTCTCAGCGTCTCAGTCTGGTTGGTTTTGGTTTCGGTTGGCGCTGAGATGAAACATGCGCGTTGCTTATGTGTGAGCGCACGGTAAGATGTTTCCATCTATCGTGTGCTCGTGTCTTGTGTTCAGTCTTCTGTTGGTTTTGTGTTTAGCACGTGGTGCGTGTTTACATGCACCGCGTGCTTGTGTTGTCATGAACACGCAGTTAATGAGTTCTCTTATTGGCTGCGTGTTCTAGTCTCGTGTTATGTGAGTGCATGGCTTGTCGTCTTTTTGTGTCATGTGCTCTCACGTCTATTGTCTAGCCCTACCCTCCTTGTTAACCAATTATTAGTTTATCATGTTCACCTGTTTGTTAATTTACTTGTGCTTTAAAATCTCCTAATGTCTGCTGTCCTGTGCCAGTTCGTCATTGCACATCCTTGTACATCGTTCATCGCCTTGTCCTGTCTAGCCCTGATCCCTGCCAGCCTGCCCTGCAAAGTTTGTATGTTTTGTTAATGTTTTCCCCCTCGGGGTTGTTTATTTTGCCATTTTATTTTATTTTATTATAAATAAATACCCTGATTTACTGCACCTGAGTCCTCGCTCCTTTTCCCCACCACAACCCTGACAGTACGAACTGGCCAACAGAGGACACAGCAGTAATATGGGTATCTTCCTTTTCCCATCTCCCAGTTCTCGTCCCTCTGCATGCCAGCAGAAGGAGCGTTTGGGCAAACTCCTTGGTCTTCGTCAAGGGGTATCTTCAGTCAAGGAGTTTGCCTACCAGTTTGTCTACGCTGCAGAGGGGCTTGAGCTTACCACCGCAGCACTGAAGGAGGCTTTCAATGCTGGACTCAACAGCCCCCTTCAGGCCTGGGAGATGGGGATGCTGGGGATACTGTCATTCTGGCAGTTTGTGAGCTATTTGTACCACAGCCAGGGGAATGGTGGCCTGCCTCCCCTTGGTCCACCACCCCTCCCGCTCACAGACTGCCAAATCCCCAGTCCTCCGATGACCCACCAGCGGAGACGGAGGAGGAAGAACGGGCCTTCCTCACTGGTCACCCACCTAGAGGTGACTGAACCTGCTGCAGCCCATCCAGCTACCACCTTGGCTGCAGCATCATCCCCTGAGGTGCCCGAAAATGACACTGCAGCACTTAGAGAGGTGGTGGAGTGCCCAGCAGTGCCTGAAAAGGTGGCCAGCTTCCCGCCACCTAAACAAAGGAAGCATAGGAGGAGAAAGGGCTCCTCCACCACAGCGGCTCCAGCCCCAGTGCGCCCGCCAGTGTCGGCTCCAGCCCCAGTGCGCCCGCCAGTGTCGGCTCCAGCCCCAGTGCGCCCGCCAGTGTCGGCTCCAGCCCCAGTGCGCCCGCCAGTGTCGGCTCCAGCCCCAGTGCGCCCGCCAGTGTCGGCTCCAGCCCCAGTGCGCCCGCCAGTGTCGGCTCCAGCCCCAGTGCGCCCGCCAGTGTCGGCTCCAGCCCCCAGTGCGCCCGCCAGTGTCGGCTCCAGCCCCAGTGCGCCCGCCAGTGTCGGCTCCAGCCCCAGTGCGCCCGCCAGTGTCGGCTCCAGCCCCAGTGCGCCCGCCAGTGCCGGCTCCAGCCCGGCTCCTAGCCCTGCCGGCACCAGCCCGGCTCCTAGCCCTGCCGGCACCACCCAGACGTCCAGCCCTGCCGGCACCACCCAGACGTCCAGCACTGCCGGCACCACCCAGACGTCCGGCCCTGCCGGCACCACCCAGACGTCCTGCCCTGCCGGCACCACCCAGACGTCCTGCCCTGCCGGCCCCACCCAGACGTCCTGCCCTGCCGGCCCCAGCCCGGCTCCTTGCCCTGCCGGCCCCAGCCCGGCTCCTTGCCCTGCCGGCCCCAGCCCGGCTCCTTGCCCTGCCGGCCCCAGCCCGGCTCCTTGCCCTGCCGGCCCCCCTCAGGCCTCCAGCCCTGCCGGCACCACCCAGACGCCTAGCCCTGCCGGCTCCCCACAGGCCTCCAGCCCTGCCGGCTCCCCACAGGCCTCCTATCCAGTCGGCTTCAGTCCAGCCGGCTCCCCTCAGGCCTCCAGCCCTGCCGGCTCCCCTCAGGCCTCCAGCCCTGCCGGCTCCCCTCAGGCCTCCAGCCCTGCCGGCTCCCCTCAGGCCTCCAGCCCTGCCGGCTCCCCTCAGGCCTCCAGCCCTGCCGGCTCCCCTCAGGCCTCCAGCCCTGCCGGCTCCCCTCAGGCCTCCAGCCCTGCCGGCTCCCCTCAGGCCTCCTGTCCAGTCGGCTCCCCTCTGGCCTCCTGTCCAGCCGGCTCCCCGCAGGCCTCCAGCCCTGCCGGCTCCCCTCAAGCCTCCAGCTCAGCCGGCTCCAGCCCTGCCGGCTCCCCACAGGCCTCCAGCCCTGCCGGCTCCCCACAGGCCTCCAGCCCAGTTGATTTCCCTCAGGCCTCCAGCCCAGCCGGCTCCCCGCAGGCTTCCAGCCCTGCTGGCTCCCCTCAAGCCTCCAGCTCAGCTGGCTCCAGTCCAGTCGGCTACCCACAGGCCTCCAGCCCTGCCGGCTCCCCACAGGCCTCCTGCCCAGCCGGCTCCCCACAAACCCCCTACCTTGCCTCTCCTGAAGGATTCTCCCTGGGTCGTCCCTCCTGCTCCTCCCTGGTGTGCCCCTATACCACCCTGGACTGACCCCCCGGCTCCACCCTGGTCCCTTGTCCCTCTGGCCCCGCCCTGGACTGTTCCTCCTGTTCCTCCCTGGTCTTGCCCTCCCATCCCTCCCTTGTTCGTCTTGTTGGGTCTGGCTTGGCTCCCCTCCCTCCCCCCCTTCATGTTGTCTTGCATGTTCACTTCCCTGTCTTGTGTGTGTTGATGTTGCCTGTTTTGTTGTCTTGTGGTGTTTCTTGTCTGTCTTGTACCTTGTTGAGTGTTCCCTTTAGGGACGCCAGGTGGCGTCCCTTTTGGGGGGGGCTAGTGTCAGGGTTCTGCCACTCTGGTCTTGTTAACTCTTGTTTTGGTGGCAGAGTCCAGACACTAGCTCTGTCTTGTCATGCCCTGTTGCTCTCGGCTCGAGTTTTCTCGGGTCGAGCGCTTGTGTACTGTCATTGTGTGTGTGTCTCTGTGTGCTCGCCGTCGTGGGTGCGTGCAGACCGCGCGCGCTCCCGCTTGATGCGGATGCGTGTAGTCTGCGTGCGCTCGTGACGTGCGCGCTCCCGTACTCGTGTTTGTTTTGTTCTGTCTGCATCGCGCTGTTTCATTCTCAGCGTCTCAGTCTGGTTGGTTTTGGTTTCGGTTGGCGCTGAGATGAAACATGCGCGTTGCTTATGTGTGAGCGCACGGTAAGATGTTTCCATCTATCGTGTGCTCGTGTCTTGTGTTCAGTCTTCTGTTGGTTTTGTGTTTAGCACGTGGTGCGTGTTTACATGCACCGCGTGCTTGTGTTGTCATGAACACGCAGTTAATGAGTTCTCTTATTGGCTGCGTGTTCTAGTCTCGTGTTATGTGAGTGCATGGCTTGTCGTCTTTTTGTGTCATGTGCTCTCACGTCTATTGTCTAGCCCTACCCTCCTTGTTAACCAATTATTAGTTTATCATGTTCACCTGTTTGTTAATTTACTTGTGCTTTAAAATCTCCTAATGTCTGCTGTCCTGTGCCAGTTCGTCATTGCACATCCTTGTACATCGTTCATCGCCTTGTCCTGTCTAGCCCTGATCCCTGCCAGCCTGCCCTGCAAAGTTTGTATGTTTTGTTAATGTTTTCCCCCTCGGGGTTGTTTATTTTGCCATTTTATTTTATTTTATTATAAATAAATACCCTGATTTACTGCACCTGAGTCCTCGCTCCTTTTCCCCACCACAACCCTGACAAAAATAGCAACTTGACAGTAAAGTTGGTCAAGACAAACTTTGAGGCTGGCTTGAAAAAGCCTGTAAAAGTAAACGCTAGCATGGATTGGGCACAGATTACTACGTTTCTAGCATTTATTAGCATGTTCTTAACATGTTTATGTTAAATATGAACATGTTGATAGCATGGATTTTACATAAATTAGCATGTTGCTAGCATGTTTCCATTGTTAATTAGATGTTCCCTGAACATGTTGTTAGCATGGATTTAAGTGTTTTTGTTAGCATATTCCAAAAACGAATTAACATTTTAGCATTAATCAACCATAGCACGATCCTACTACTACATCGCTAGCATTCTATTATAACATTTGTTGTTAATATGATTTTTAACACAAATTAGCATTTCACTATTATGTTTTTTTAAACAAAATATGTTGCTAGCTTGAATTTAGTATGAATTAACATGTTGTTAGCTTGTTTCTATTAATTAGCTAAATACATATCATCAATTAGCATGTTATTTGTATGTTGCTAGTATTAATTAGCATGTTGCTATAATGAATTAAGCATAGATTAGCATGTTATAGCATTATTTGACATGTTCCTATGACAAATTAACATGTTGCTAGTATGGTTTTAACATAAATTAACATGTCATTGGTACGTTTCCAGTGAAGCATGTTGCTAGCATGATTTTAGCATGAATTAAAGTATTAATTTTAGAATGTTCCTGGGATGAATTGACATGTTTATTGCATGAATTAACCTTAGCATGATTCAATTACATTGTTAGCATATTTCTATTATAACATGTTTTGAACATAAAATATGATGTCATTCTGTTTCTTGTATAAATCACATGCTGCTGTAATGTTTCTAACATGTGTTAACTTTGTTTACATGTTCATGAACTGGCATGTTGCTAGCTTGAGTTTAGTATGAATTAGCATGTTTTTAACTTGTTAGTTAGCACGTTAGCAGGTTTCTAGTTTCAACTAATGAATAATAACCAAGTTTTTTTAACATAAACTATGTTATCAGAAAGTATCCTGTATGTATTACGTTGCTACCATGTTTTTAAAATGTGTTAGCACGTCTCTAACATGTTTCCAGAGATTATCATGTTGCTAGCATGATTTTAGTATGAATTAAGATGTTGTTAGCTTGTTTCTTTCAATTAGCATGATGTTAGGATATTTCTAGTATCAATTAATAAATGATAACCATTATTTAACTCAGCTGAGAACCAGTTCTCATGTACAACAATGACCATGTCGCAAATATGTTTCTAATATGTAACATGTTGTTAGCACGTTTCTAGTAACAGGAACTTTGTTCTACAGTTTTGAGCAGCACAGACACTATTCATAGATCTGCATCTGTACTTCCTTTGTCTATTTTTTAACAAAGGCTGACACATAAACAAAAGCTCTTTTACAGTTCCTCCGGAATGTACATCATACAGCGTCATCTAAAATAATCAACAGCAATGATATCACCATCCATTGTCAAACACAGGAGAGAGATACAATACTTGTAATTAACAACGTTTTTCCATCCTATGCTTCTAAACGGAAGTGCTCTCCTGAGACCTGAACACAATCACGCATGGAGGTGAGAATAAAATCACGCTAAAACTATATTTCGAGTTAACAAGCACTCTAAAACACCGACACACACACATGCAGAGAGCGTGACACGAACAAGTTGCGATGGTGTGAAGGTGTAAGGAAAACAAAGGGTGGAGAAAAATCATTAGCACCTAAGAGAATCTGCTTTGTACACACAAATTACCGCAGTAATTAGAGACAAAATACCACAAAAGCTTGCGAGGGCCTGGAGAGCATTTCAATCTAATACCAGCGAGGAGGGTTGATTCGCTGCATACAAATGCTCTTGATGTGTGAAGAGACAATCGTCTAAAAGCCAGTGTGTGTGAGAGAGTACATTTCTGTCTATACGCACTTCAAACACGTCGCAGTAATTGGGTGTTTCTTTAACTGCGGGCACTTCTGAGTCTCGAGGGTGGAATTTTATGAAAACTAACAGAATTTTTTTTTCTTTTGTTACATGAAGGTCATTTTAGTTTTTGAACATTTTTTACACCTTCATTTTAACTTTCCAGGACTTAAGATAAAATAAATCAGTTATTAAAAATGAGTTATTAAAACTATTATGTTTAGAAATGTGTTGAGAAAATCTTCTCTCCGTTTAACAGAAATTGGGGAAAAAAATAAACAGGGGGGCTAATAATTCTGACTTCAACTGTATATACTGCATGAATTTTAACACCTCAAAAACCTTAAATAATTTATTACTTGACTTTATACACTCCTACGAGTGTGAGATTGCGTTTATACAACAGTTTGACAGCATAACTGTGTTCACCAACGTCACTTTAGAGCTAGTATTTGAATGATTCTCTAGCTTAATGTCTAAAGTGATGACAAAACAGGTCATTTTTTCTTACATTTTAAGATTATAAGGCTGAACAGCATGAAATGATATCAGTCTACAAAGATTTCCCAGTATTTCTCTGTTGCAACCGGGATATCACAATTATTAACCCCAAAAAAACTAGAGCAAAGCAAACACCACCAGTTTCTGTAGTATAAAAACAGCACTACAAAATAAGAGATAGATCGACTCAGAATGTCATTTATCTGATTTATAATAATTTCTTCGGCTGTAGTTTAAAACTTAAATTAAGAAAATGCTGTTTTTCTCCCCTAAGGACTTATTATGCGGTCTCTGTCGCCATCTTGTAGCGGAACGTCAACCGTCACTTTCTGTGGTCTGCTCAGACAGGTTGGTAGCAGCCGATGCACTGAACCTAATGCTCCGAAATTATAATTATTTTAAAATAGGCACTATCCTTATAAATAAACTGCATAGTTGCAATCTAAACAACTACATTCTTGACTAAAAAAGCCTAAAAAAGCAGTACATTATGTTGTCCAACAGCAGCAATATTTGTCAAATTGTAGAGTGTCCTCTGCTTGTTGATGTATGTGGGCGGAGTAATACACAAGGGTGAAGAGGCGGTACGAGTGCTGTTATTTGCATACTATCACACGGCTATCAGGCAATCAGATAAATACACACACACACACACACACACACGCACATATATATATATATATATATATATATATATATATATATATATATATATATATACAATAAATTACGTTTACATTTTCATATCTTACATTGTGAATTGTATTTTTGTCACATTTAGAACCAGTATTGGATGCATTTTGTTACAAAATAAAAGTTATACAAATAACGGCTGGTTTATAATTCTGCGTTGAGTGATCAGCGTGACCCACGTCACATGTCGTGCATTTATACTTCTGCGTGCAGTTTGTGTTGCTCTGCAATACACTTCCGAAACACTAGCTGGCAGTAGGTTTTTATGTTCCTCTGTATCAAGTTTCTTCATGGGTGTTTTGTTTTTTCTGAATGCTACCTTAATGTACAAGTAGCTAAAACTCACTCATTCAGAGACAGGGACCGGCAGATATGCAACAACTTTAATCATAAGGTAAACACAAAACAAACGTTTTCAAATGTAGCACCATTATGCGATTGTAAACACTCGCTCCATCGGGCTCGCGGATCTCAGGACTGCCCACAACAGTGAGTGTTAGGGCTGTGTGATTATTTGAAATCGTATTGAAATCCCGATTTGAACATGTGCGGCTTCTAAATTGCCTTACAGCACGATTTTCCCACAATATGCTATTTGAACCAATCATAACGCACCGTGCCCAAACAGAGCGGTAGAACTGAATAGTCTGCATATATAGGAATGATACAGGGAGTCCAGCACAGGAGGACCTGGTGCTAAAAAAAGTCAACATCTGTGGTGTGGGATTAAGTTACTTTGGATACTGGAAGACTGATGTATGGCAGAACCAGGTAATTTGTAAGTCATATAACATTATTGTGTCTAAAATTGCATGAGAAGCATGAGCGAATTGCTTCCTTTAGCATTTTCAGCATGCTTTGCAGTCACTCGTTTTTGTTGCTCGGTGACCATACAACTGTTTTCTCAGAGAATGACAACCTAACAAAACATTGCTGCAGGTTTGATAGAAGTTTTATGTATGGAGAGAATTAAAAAGCACTTGGTGTTCGGGTGTCTTGTGTTTGTCTGTGGTAACCGAAACGTGTATATTCCATACAAAGCATGAAGCTGATCAGTTAGTTCTTGTTACGTGACTCACGGTGCGGCATTCTGAAGAGTTAAATTAAAAGTTTGTCTGTAAGGAGATGTTTTCAGCTGGGTGCACCTGGCATACATGCGCTCTCAATATGTGCACGCAATCCACGCAGACTATAGTGAAAAACCTATTTCACTGTCTATGATGTCAGAGGTCTATGATCTATGCATGGCAAAACAAATATGTGAACACACACACTCAGTCTTTCGGACGAGATGTTAAACAAAGGTCCTGACTCTCTGTGGTCATTAAAAATCCCATGGCACTTCTCGTAAAGAGTAAGGGTGTAACCCAGGTGTCTGGTCAAATTCCCTCCGTCGGCCCTTACTGGCCTCCCAATCATCCCCATCCACCGAATTGGCTCTATCACGGTCTCTCCAGTCCCCCTAGAGCTGGTGTGTTGTGAGCGCACTGGCGCCGTTGTCCTGTGGCTGCCGTCACATCATCCAAGTGGATGCTGCACACTGGTGGTGGTGTGGAGAGACTCCCTTCATGATTGTAAAGTGCTTTGGGTGTATGGCCATACACAATAAATGCACTATATAAATACTCATTACTTACTTACATTTGTTTTGCCTTAGGTTTGTTCTAGAGACACTAGCTTTACCAGGTGATTTTTATTTTATTTTATGTCTGTTTTAGAGACATGTTACAGGTCTTTGATAAAGATCTAATTGTTTGTCTTTTGAAATATGTTTCAGATTCACCCTGTAAAAACAGACTCAGTCTGTCCGAGACAAAATTGTGATTAAAATCAAAATCGCAATATTGTTTAAGAAAATCGTGATCGTTTCTTTTGGCCATATCGCACAGGCCTAGTCAGCGCTACCTAGCCGACCAATCATAGAGCTTGCGCTACGCATCATTGTGACGTGTAGTTACATTTTTTGAGAGGTGCGCGTCAGCGTTAGCCATGGTGAGGGCTATGCGGGCATGGGCTATGCTGTCCATAACCATGCGCTTGATGCAGAAGTATAAATCAGCCTTAACTGTTACTGTAATTAAACTACTTTTCCAACGAAACAGTAAAGAGATTACTTTTTATTTTTAGCTAATTTAGTTCATTATAATTCACTCAAGTACTGTAAATAAACTCAAGTAATTATTCAATATTCAGTTGTGTGTGCATTAAGAGACAATGCACTGAGGGAGAAATTAGTTCATGAATTTATCAGCTATAAATTCAGACAAGCAGACAAATTATGTGTGTATTATTTCCAGAATTTGTATACTAAAATTTGTTACATTTGTTTGATAACTGTACATGCTTAAGAAACAATGAACTGAGTAAGAAATCAATGAGAAAAAAATATGTTATGTATGAAATATTATGTCATTTAATGTTTAGATACACTATTTTAGGTATTAAAATGAACCTGAAAGATCCTGTTTGCCTCAATTTAATTTCTAATGTCTATGGATTGAGATTTATGTTAATGTTAAGTAACATTTAGTCAAGTAATTACATTACACTGAGCAATTAAATAACTTTTCAGACATAGTAATTAGAGAAGTAATTTAAATAGTATTATAATAATGTAATCAGTGATTAATTACATTTTTGAAGTAATCTACTGAACACTGTTTAGATTAATAAGCAGAATTATTTTTATAACTACATATTTTCAATATGGGCAACCCAGTGGCGCAGTAGGTAGTGCTGTTGCCTCACAGCAAGAACGTCGCTGGGTCGCAGGTTCGAACCTCGGCTGGGCTGGGTCAGTTGGCGTTTCTGTGTGGAGTTTGCATGTTCTCCCTGGGTTCGCGTGGGTTTCCTCCGGGTGCTCCGGTTTCCCCCACAGTCCAAAGACATGCAGTACAGGTGAATTGGGTAAGCTAAATTGTCCATAGTGTATGAGTGTGAATGTGTGTGTGGAAGTTCCCAGAGATGGGTTGCGGCTGGAAGGGCATCCGCTGCGTAAAATCGTGCTGGATAAGTTGGCGGTTCATTCCGCTGTGGCGACCCCGCAAGGGACAAAGCCGACAAGAAAATGAATGAATGAATGAATATATTCAATATTAATAAATATCATTTCCACTATGAGCTACAAATTTTCCCTCAAAGTTATTGTACTACGTTACCAAGGAAACAATGCTGTTAATGAAGAGCAGGCTTGAGCTAAAACAGGACGTGAATTACGTGCCAAGCAAGATAAAACTCAAGGTAAAAGTGTGTGAAATGATGGTTCGTGATTTCCAAACAGGTGCAATTTTTGTTAATTTATTCAGAAAGTGTGAATATTTAATTTGGTGTACTTAAGATACATGAGCTCCGTTTCAAGATCTTACATAAGCAGCTGATTTCCTGGAAGTTCCTGAGTCCTCACTGTGAAGCAATTGAAAGCAGTTTAAAACAGCTGTGTAATGCTGTACTTGCTTGGGAACGTACTTGATACCACCAATGTTCTTGCGGGGGTGTTTAATGCAAATGCATTCCAAACTGTGCTTGAACCAATGGTACATTCCAGTTGTTTAATAGTCTGACTTTATTTATTTATTATTAATTTAATAATTAGTTTCATTTTTTCATTTGTTCATTAATTCATTCATCTATTTAGTTATTCCTTCATTCAGTTATTAATTTGTTTATTAATTCATTTAATCATTCATTCATCTATTCATTCATCCATCCATTTATTAATTTATTTATCTATTTATTTATCCATTCATTCTTTTACTCCTATATTCATTTATTTTTATGTATTCATTCATTCATTCATTCATTATTTTATTAATTTAATCATTATTTAATTTGTTTAATCATTCCTTCATTTAATAATTTATTCATTCATTAATTTGTTAATTCATCCATTAATTTATTTGTATATTTATTCATTCATCCCTTTATTTATAAATGTATGTTTTAATTATGTATTTATTAATTCATGCATTAATTAATTTGTTCAATCATTGCTTCATTTATGCATTTAATAATTTGTTCATTCATTCATCTATTGATTTATTAATTCATTTCTTTATTCAAATATTTATTTAATTTTTATGTATTTATTCATTCAGTCATTATTTTATTCATTTAATCATTATTTAATTTGTTTAATCATTCCTTCATTCATTCGTTTAATAATTCACACAGTCATTCATTCAGTCATTGCTCTATTTATTTATTCATTCATTTGTTCAATCATCCATTCATTCATTTATTTGTCTATTTATTCAGTCATCCCTTTATTTATATATTTATTATTTTATTTATGCATTCATTCATTCATTTGTTTACGCATTAATTCATTTGTTTAATCATTCCTTCATTTATTCATTTAATAATTTGATCATAGATTCATCAATTTGTTTATTTATTCATTAATGTACTCATTCATTTATTCGCTAATTCATTCATTCATTTATTCATCTATGTATTTATTCATTCATTCATTCCTTTACAGTATTCATATATTTATTTGTATGTATTCAATCATTTGTTCTTTTATTAATTTAATCATTATTTAATTTGTTCAATCATTCCTTCCTTTATTTGTTTAAAAATTCATTCATTCATTCAATCTTTAATCATCCATTTGTTCATTTAATAATTTATTATTTCATTTATTTGTTCATTCAACCATTCATTAATTTGTTTATTTATTCAACGCTTTGTTTATAAATTATTTTTTTTGAATTAATGTATGCATTCATTCATGTATGCATTAATTCAGAATTGTTCAATCATTCCTTTATTTATTCATTCAATAATTTGTTAATTCATTCAACAATTTATCTGTTATTTAATGAATTCATTCATTAATTCATTAATTTATTTGTTAATTCATTCATTCATCTATTTATTTAATAATTCATTCATTTATTCATATATTTATTTATTTTTATGTATTTAATCATTCGTTATTTTATTCATTTAATCATTATTTAATTTGTTCAATCCGTCCTTCCTTTATTTGTTTAATAATTCATTCATTAATTCATTCAATCTTTATTCATTCATTTATTTATTCATTAATTTGTTTGTTTGTTTGTTTTTGTTCAATCATTCCTATATTTATACATTTAATAATTTATTTATTCATTCCATTTGTTCATCCATCAATTCATTGATTTATTTTTATATCTAGTATTATTTAGATTTATTAATTCATCCCTTTTACATATTTATTTTTCATTTATGTATTTATTCATTTATGCATTACTTCATTTGTTCAATCATTTATTATTTGAATAATTTGTTAATACATTTATTAACTAATTTATTTATTTATTTATTTATTTATTTATTCATACATTCATTCATTTATTAAGTTATTTATCATTTATTTATCCATTCATTCATTTATTCACATATTTATTTATTTTTAATTTAAGTATTAATTAATCATTTTACTCATTTAATCATTATTTATTTTGTTCAATCATTCCTTCATTTATTCATTTAACAATTCATTCATTCAATCATTCATCTATTTGTTTATCCATTTATTCATTTGTTCAATCATTCCTTCATTGATTCATTTAATAATTTATTCATTCAATCATTCATCTATTTATTCATTCATTTGTTTACTCATTCCTTCACTTAATAATTAATTCATTTGTTCATTCATTCATTTATTCATCTATTTATTCAGTCATCCCTTTATATATTTATTTTTTATTTATGTATTTTTTTTTATGCATTTGTTCAATCATTCCTCCATTTATTCATTTAATAATTTGTTCATTCATTCATCAATTTATTTATTTATTCATTAACCTATTTATTCGTTTAATCATATATTTATTTATTCATTCATTCCTTTATTCATTTATCTATTTATTTTTTTATTTATGTATTCATTCATTCATTTATTATTTTACTTATTTAATTGTTATTTAATTGTTTAATCATTCTTTCATTTAATAATTTATTCATTTAATCATGCATCATTCATCTATTTGTTTATACATTTGTTCAATAATTACTTCCTTCTTTCTTTCTTTCCTTCCTTCCTTCCTTCATCCCTTTATTTACATATGTATTTATTTATTAATTTATGTATTTGATATTATTAATTATTATTATTATATTAATTATGATTATTTTTCAATCATTCATTCATCTTTTCATCCATTTATTTATGTATTTATTCATTAATTCATGTTTATTCATTCATCAATTCCTTTATTCATCTATTTACTTATTTTTATGTATGTATTCGTTCATTAATTTGTTCATTAATTTATTTACTCATTCATTCGTGAGAAATATCTTTATCACAACACTCAACAACCTCACATATCTTTCCAGTAATGCGAAGCCCTAGTTGTCAGTGAGTTTAACTTCGAAGTCCACAGGGCCAAAAAACACCAAAAACACCCAATTACAGAGTCTTTCATCAACAAGAAGGAAAAAGAAAAAAAAAAGTGACAGACCGGACCGCATGGGAATCTTTTGCCATCTTTCAGCAGAGCGGAATTATGGGTATGAGGACCACAACCGCCTGGCTTCATACTGCAACATGTGTCCCCATCTCTGCTGCGTAAACAGCATGGGTGTTTTATGGCCTTAAATCAATTAGAGACAAGGCAGGCAAGACAAAGTGGGGCGGGGGGGTTGCTTTGCATTCCCATGACAATTCAAGCACCGCCAGGCCCTTTGGATAAGGAGGTTACGTCCTGCCTGTGGTGCAGAGTGAGAATATTCATCATAGATTTTATTCCTGGACAGGCCGAGTGAGGAAAGGCAAGGAGAGGAAACGGGACGGGGCACCTACACGCAGGGGAATCTCGCCGCGACACATTCGTCTCTTTCCCAACGGTGCTCTGCTCCGCAACCACACACACACACACACACATACACACACACGCGTGCGCACACACACAGAGTGAATGTATCAGGCCCGAACGCTGGCAGATAGGGAATCAATTTACCTGAATCCCATCCAGGAGCTTGCTCATGCACCAAAAGCTGTCAGCCTCGATGTTCCGCAACACCTCTTCCTGCAAGCTGGAAACATTGAAATTTTCCACCTCTTCCTCTGCAAAAAGCCAAAAGACAAAAGAAAATAAGAAAGAGACAGAGAGAGGGAATAAAAGAGAAAGACTGAGACGGGGAAGAAATGGAGGGAGGGATGATAAACAGAGACAAGAGTATATACGGTAGATATTTTCACCCTAGAAATCTTCAAACTCAAGACTATACTAGCTTTAGATGCTTTCTTACATTCGAAACTGCTTTTAAACCACTTAAAACACACACACATAGAGAAATGTCATTCACTGAACACTGCAAAAAAAGGGAATTTACAGTGACAGTGGCTCACAGTGACAAAAACATAATCTTAAAAACACAATGCTCTACACACGGCCCAGAAATGAATAGCAGAGTACTACAGAAAAAAATAAAAAATAAATAAAAAAAAAAATAATAATAATAAATTATATATATATACATTTGTTCACTTGAAAATACTCCAACAAATGTAAAATGCAATGTGACTGCAAATGATTTGTCAATGAGGAATGCAATATCTATTTTTTCATGCATTAGGTGACACAAATGTGTATTTATGTACTTTTTTTTTTTTTTGGCCATAGTATTTTTTTAGGGTTTCTGCAGGTTTCTCCAAGTGAAATTTAAGACCTTTTAAGACCCTTTTAAGACCATTATGAATAAAATTTTAGACTCATACAGGGCTAAACACTAAGGATTATTTCTAATGGCCCGGTTACTTCTGTAAATAGTTTTTGTATTAATGGAAGATCATGTAAAGGGATGTGTTGCTTTAGTTTTTTCCCCTGATTAAGGAATTTAATTTGGAGAATTGGTTGACAAAATGCTGCGAAAAGAGCTGTTGTGAATTGTATCTCTTTGTAATAAAAAAACTTAAATATATAAAAACAAGTTTTGAGATGGATTATTGATGACTGGGTGTCGAGCCGATTGGGTAACTTTACTTGGACATAGGAAATCTACGAATGCTTTAAAATTATTTAAGACCTAAAACACAATATTTCAGTGAATTTAAGACTTTTTAAGGCCTAAAATTTTGTTTTTGAAATTTTAAGACTTTTAAAGACCCTCCGGATACCCTGTTATTTATTTACTTATGAGTATAACCTCAGTTTACTGTACATGTATTTATTTTTGTCCATAATCTGTTGACATTTTAAAGAACACCTTACAAAAAAATGTTTATCATCACATTTATTTTTTTTCTCATTTTATTATATCTATATTTTATGGATTTAAAATTTAGTTTAAGTTTTAGCTACTTAAAGGTAAACTAAAGAAAAAAAAATGTTTATGTAAAAAACAGATAATTATAGTTATTATTCATCCAATTACTCATCTATATTACGGTTCATTGTACATATAATTTGATGAAATCCCATCAGATATTAGATGTGGGTAATGACAAATTACTACTATTATTATTATTATTATTATTATTATTATTATTATTATTATCATCATCATCTTTATCAATGTAAATAATTACACATTTCAATTAGAATGTTGGTAATTTCAGCACTTATTCCAGTAGCCTTGGTAACTAGCTAACAACACATTTTTAGGATGATGAATTTGTTTTATTTCATTCATTGGTCAGTTAATGTATTTATTAACATGAACTAATAATGAATAACTTTATTTTCATAAACTAATGCTAAGGCAGATGAATAAATGCATTAATAAATGTATTGTTCGTAGGTTGTTTCATTCAGTTTAACTGATAACAATCATTGCATGCATAAACAAAACATCCAATCTGATTTTTGATTGACTACCTTGCAAAAAATAAAATAAAAAACTATGAGGTTTCATCTCGTTTCTACTCCAAACCTTAAAAAAAATCCTAAAAATCCTAAATCAAGAAGCATTTTCTAGACAAGCAAAAAATGTCTTGTTTTCAAATTAGGTGTGGCTGTCACTAAAATTAGCAAATAAATTGCTAATGGGGTAAGCAAAATGCTATTTCAAAGCGGAGAAAAAAAAAAAAAAACTATTAAGCTCATGCTTATAGACCGTTTTGAGGGATGTAAACAAAAACAAAGGTCCCAACTGTTTTACATTTTTAATTTATATAGCTTCCGAGAATCTACAAAGTGCCACATATTGATGTTGATAAATAATGTTATGACAGCCGTTTTAACATTAAGTAATGATTGAAATGCCTCTTGCTACAGTCATAAAATTGTTTGATAACAAGCAAGAAATGTTCATGGGCCAATGAGATGACCACATTAAAATGGTCTATAAAGAAGTATAACTCTGATTATAATTATTTAGAATCAATCATAACAATTTTATAAATCTATCTATAAAGACTCAACAAAACAACCCGTAATGCCTTATAATGACAGTTATAGCTACATTTATTTATTTTATCTATATTTATTTTTTTCAGTATACATGTTCATAACACATTATACATTCATTAATAAGTATTAATTAGTCAATAATGATTGTATTTATTAGGAAACAATCTGCAATGTTAAAATGAGGTCATGTTATAGTTATAAAGGCTTATTAGGCTCAACAGAATAGTTTTATAAATATGCTTATTACAAGTTACAATACAGAAACTAACCTTTATACATGCATCACTTATGGCATTAAAATAACATCTTTAATAACATTAATATTATACATGTAGTGATAACTAGGCCCACACGGAATCTGCGCGCACAGAAATCTGTAGATTTCAAGCCCATCGAGTCTATGCATTTACTTGTGTAAATGTGTGTACATTTATATTTATTCAAATTAATTTCACTAATATAATTGTGATACAATAATAGTAATATTAAAATGTTCATTATTTACAATACAGTTTGTAAAGTCATATTTTCTGTCTTTTAATAAATATATTATATGAGAGACTTGCTTTGTTTAACAAATAAATGGATCTAGTTGAATTTGCATTGTAGACATAAAAAAAAAAAAAAGTTAAAAATGTATGTATTTGTTTTTACTTCATATATTAAGTTTTTAATTGATACTCCTAAAATCATTCGGCATGAATCTGCAGATTTTTTTTTACAAAATTCTCTGCAGAAAGAACAAAAAATGTCTGCAGATTCTGTCTGGCCCTAGTGATAACTCTCATTATAATGCATTATTGACACTTTATAGACACATTATTAGAATTGTTTTGATTGATTGTAAATAGTTATAAACACAAATTCATTATGAGCATGATCTTCACAATAGGAGTTACTCATTTTATTTATTAATTAATTTATTTATTTGTAGTGTAAAACTTGTATGTTTGAACAGGTTAAAAAGACACCATTATCATATTTAACAAAATAAAAATTATTAAAAAAACAAAAATCACAAAGATTTTTAGTTACCACATCAAAAATGGCTTCACTGAAATGTCCGAACGTCTAAAACAGGCGTGCACAAACCTTTTTTCTCATAAAGGGCCAAAAACCAAACATGATTGAGGCTAATGGGCCGAAGGTAAATTGCCATAGGTAATTTCCTAATGCATTTAATATTGTTTAAAAATGACTAGAAAACATTGCTTTATATTAACTAATACAGTATTTTTATTTTACATTTAATAATAAACTTACTACTGTAAAAATACAATTACATCTCATTTATAAGAGAATTATCTGTCCTCTATCTGTCACGTGACAGTATTTACATTTTAATTTAACATAACATTTAATTGAAACATTTAATTTTCGGTTTGCTTTTTTTTGTAGCTTAAGAATAAACAAACAAATAACTTAAAATTAGAAATGACGATCTCTGTGTTAAAGTTGTTCGCCCAAGCCATCTTCATCATTCTCATTCTCCTCTCAGATGGGATGGTGGGCCAAATCAAAGGTTACAATGGGCCATCTTTGGTCTAAAATGTTTATTGAGTCGTTATAGCCCTACTGAAAAAAACAGCTTAAACCAGCCTAGGATGGTTGGCTGGTTTTAGTTAGTCGACCAACCTGGTTTTAGAGGGGTTTTGGCCATTTCCATGTTGGTTTCCAGCCATTTCCAGCCTGGTCTTAGCTGGTCAGGGTGGGAGATGACCAGCTAAAACCAGCTTGACCAGCCTAGCCAGGCTGGGAGCCCAGCCAAAAGCAGCTATGTCCAGCTTAAACCAGGCTGGTAAAGTTGGTTTTTAGCTGGATTTAGCTGGTCATTTTCCAGCCTGACCAGCTAAGACCAGGCTAGAAATGGCTGGAAACCAGCCTGGAAATGGCCAAAACCCCTCTAAACCCAGGCTGGTCGACCAGCTAAAACCAGCCAACCAGCTTAGGCTGGTTTAAGCTGGATTATTCAGCAGGGAGATGCATTTATAGAATCGTTTTAATTGATTGTAAATAATTATAAAGAGTTTAGAATTCATTACGAGCATCTTAACAATTTATTTGTTTGTTTGTAGTGTAAAACTTGTTTGAACAGGTTAAAAAGACAACATTATCTTATTAAACAAAATAAAAATCACGAACAAATTATAAGTTCCTGCGTCAAAAACGGCTTCACTTAAACGTCAGAATCCTTTTCCCGGAGCAAAGGCCAACGCAACTGTAGATTTATTTAGTAACCGCTGTGAAAGAGTCAAAACCGCAGCTCTGACAGCCAAGTCACAGGTTGAGCAGAGGAAGAATATCACGCACACACCACACACACACAGAGAGAGAGAGCGCTGTTCCGTCTCCTTGGCAACATGGGTCTAACCTTAAAGAGTACAGCGAGCTCTGTCTGACAGGACCAGTGGGCTGCTGGGAATATTTGCAATGCTGCAGTTTAGCAAATGTCTGTCCAGTTTCCAGGCCGCCCACTGCATTAGTGCGGTCGGGAACGCTACCGGTCCTCGACGTTCAACCCAGACGCTCATCAATGTCTGCTGTCAGCTAAAAAAAAAATAATTCAAAGAAGCCGCCAAGATGGAGTTTGACTCCCGAGGTAGAGCACAAAAACACGGATATCGGACTGTGTCTGGGCCTGAATGACCTCCAAACGGCGGACAAACTCATTTTGCTTTCACATAACAGCCTTCCACTCAGGAAGGAAAGTACTCGCGAGGCTTCCAAAGTGTGTGTGCGTGTGTGTGTGTGGAGGCTGTAATAAGGCAGTGTTAATCTCTCCAGTTGTGAGAGTCCCTTAACAGCACTTTCACTCATCACAAAACAAGGACACGTAAAGAGGAGCTGATCAGAAGGTAGAGTGTGTAAAACGGGGCAACAGCACCTCCTGTGGTCAGCTGTGGAGCTACAGTGCTTATGTGTGTGGATACAGTGTAAAGAATGCTGGGTTCCACACAATTCCTTCATGTTGTCTCAACACAAACGACGAAGTTAACTGTTTTTACTAATTTAAGGGAGTTGAACATAAAACAATGAAGTTGTTAAAAAAAATAAAATAAAAAAAGAATTGTGTTGATTCAGCTCATTTTAAATGAGTAGTTTGAACAAGCAGCAGCAAAAGTCTTTTTTGTGTAGTCTCTCATATAGTGGTTAAGATAAAGACAGTATTTAGATATAAACAGACGTGGACAATTATTGGTAGCCTACCACTGAAGAAAGAAAAAAAACTAAACTGAAGTGGTCACTGAAATAACTTGAAACGGACAAAAAGTAATGATTAATCAACAATGAATAAAAAAATAAAATAATAAAATTAGGTATTATTTTCAAATTATTTTCTTATTTTTAAAGAGCAAGATTGGCTTAAATTTGTAGTATATTACTTTTTACCCAACATTGATCACAACTCAACATTGTATATCTTACTTATTTATTTATTTATTTATTTATTTATTTATTTATTTATTTGTTTGTTTGTTTGTTTGTTTATTTGTTTGTTTGTTTATTTATTGGCTTGTTTGCTTGTTTTAAATGGCTAACATGGATTTTATTGAGAAAATAACAGTGTTTGTGTGCTTTTATGACGGCTCAAAATCAGCGTCGATGCGTTTGGAGCCGTGTCTGAGTCCACTAGATCCTTTTCAGAAGTGCACCCAGCACTGTGAGCTTATAAACTCCTCCAGAAACTTAACCTGGATGACGGAGGCTTTCAGCGGTGCTTCTGACTGAGCCAAGCCCAGTTTGATGAACAGTGTGTGCAGGAGGATTTTCCCCCGGGACACCAACAACAGGCGTTACGTCATAATCACACCCCCACAAGAGCAAGCTCCTGATTGGTTAACGCGGCGCGAATGTCCGCTGAAGTTGAGATTTTTTAACTCAAGTGATCAGCGCAAAATGCTCAATTCGCGTCACGCCATTTGCGCATTTCGCGTCATTCGCGCTTTGCCATTCGTGGGTATTGCGCCGCAGGATGTCTATTCGCGCCTTTGCATTGACTTAACATGTAAATCACTCGCGCTTAACGCTTCTTCCGCGTCTGGTGTGAACACAGCATTTCACTGATACTTGTGGATCCAGACACGAGCGAGTTTTCTCCACCACGTCTATCAAGGATCAGCCGTGATCGCAGCTGACATTTATCAGTGTCACTTATCGGTGGACAGTGCCAGCGCGTTCGAGCCAATCACAGCCCTTTCTGTTGAGCGCATGACTAATCATAGGCATTTAACATCTCGCTCGACAACGCTCAAAAAGCAAGCAGGATAAGATGTACCTTTGAAAATTTGCTTTACATGCTCATGTTGTTCTGTGCATGTATTTGAGTTTCATTTGATGCAGAGTGTTTTCTTTGAGCAGGTCAAATTAAAGGTACAGATCATACTGTATAGCTGACTGCTTGTATTAAAGGAGAAAATTGTATTACAAATACATATAAAATGTTATACATATTGTTATACAAATGTGTTTGCGTTGTGAGGATTTGCAGCATGTATGCGGTCAAACTGATGAGGATCTTTTCTTAATTTGCTGGTGTTTTTTTGTAATTGAACGTGTTTTCTTAAATTGCAGCACATTAAGCTCTCTCGGCCACCCTACTAAGCCCACTTGAACTCTTTTGAAGAGTTTGTTCTTCTAAGAGCACTTCACAATATTTTTAGACCTAGACATATCTTTTCATTTCCCTCCTCTATAATATAATTAAAATCTGGACTCTCCGTTCAAGGCATTCAATGTTTTATTATCCGTTTTTCTCTTCACTCTTCGGATGGAGATTGGGAGATAATTATATATAGTCAACTGCTAAAAGTCTAACTGTGGCCTAAGACTTTTGCATATTACTGTACACATCCTTGCTTTTTTATTTATCTCCAGGTCTTCTGGGGG
This sequence comes from Danio kyathit, assembly GCA_903798195.1. NCBI lineage: Eukaryota > Metazoa > Chordata > Actinopteri > Cypriniformes > Danionidae > Danio > Danio kyathit. Next base: position 32,935,983 of record LR812522.1, read on the forward strand.
TGACTCTAAGCCTGACACTGTTAAATGAACTGAATAGCATGTATTATTGAAGTGAGACTAAGAAGGTTCTCGCACGTTCACGCAGGCATGCATAAATTCACAAAAACAGAAGGTGCACGACTCTGTGACCACGGTTCCACCCTGTGAAGTCACCATCGCACCATCTGTCTGGAAACATTGCGAAGGAAAAGAGCAGATGTCTGTAAACATACAGAGCCGAGCTGACAACATAGCAACTGTACTGTCTGCTCCTGCATAAAAAAAAATAATAATAATAAATAAATAAAATAATACATCCCAAGGGTCTCCACTAAAATATTGCCATGTTACAATCACAAGTAAAAAAAAAAAGTTAAAGTGCTTATTTACTAATTTGAAAGCAAACTACATGTATTTAATGGTTGTTTGTTAATTAAGTATAACATCAGTACAACTGAAAATAACAGCTTTCATCAGTATTTTCCTGCAATTTATTCATGTGATGTCAAAAGTCAAGCTTTTAATTAAAAAATAATAATAATAATAATAACTTATAAAAACTAATTAATAACCTCTGGGTCCAATTAATGGACTGCTAAACAATATGAAAAGGTAGATTTACAATCTCCAACTAATCAAATATAATAAATATATAGTCTTATTCTTTTTCAATCTAATGCACTTATACAGGTTATGGTTTTAATGATTTATTATACAGTAAAAAAGTAAGTTTTTCTACAAAAAAAAAAAAAAAATTGCACTCATTTATTAATATCACATGCCAAAATTAATCAAATGTTACATTCTGTAGTAAGATTGTGTTCTTTTTAAATTTATTTTGATCTTTATATATTTGATTCATGCTAGCAATATGAAAAATGTAAAGACCAACCAAGCACAGAGTTATGAAGTTCAATGACACTCCACAAGTGGTGTTCACTAACACATTACATGTTTTATTCCAGGTCATTAAGGTCTCTATTTGAGTGAGTTACTGACAAAAAAGTTTTAAGGGTTTAAAGGGAAAGATACGGTATGTGCATTTTTATTAAGGAAGAGAAAGAAAGAAAGAAAGAAAGAAAGAAAGAAAGAAAGAAAGAAAGAAAGAAAGAAAGAAAGAAAGAAAGAAAGAAAGAAAGAAAGAAAGAAAGAAAGAAAGAAAGAAAGCTGAGAGATTAAATATATTCTTCCAAAGAAACAGGATGTATAATTTGCAGACAATTGGAAACATTATAATGATAAAACAAAAAGTCATTTCATCACAAATTTATTAAATTTGTTTAACAAATATCGTTGTTTAGTCAATTGGTCGGTCTGTCTAATGTTTGGCCATTTGGAGGGTTGGTTGATTGTTTGTTTGGCCAATTGGTCTGTCGGTCGATTGTTTGGCCAATTGGATGGTTGGTCGATTGTTCAGCCAATTGGTCAGACGGTAGATTGTTTGGCCAATTGGTAGGTTGGTCAATTGATTGTTTGGCCAATTGGTCAGTAGGTAGATTGTTTGGCCAATTGGCCGGTTAGTCGATTGTTTGGCCAATTGGTCAGTTGGTAGATTATTTAGTCAATTGGTAGGTCAGTCGAATGTTTGGCCATTTAGTAGGTCGGTTGATTGTTTGGGCAATTGGATGGTCAATTGACTGCTTGGCCGATCGGTCGGTCGGTCCATTGTTTGGCTAATTGGTCATCCAGTCAGTCAATTGTTTGGACAATTGGGTGGTCAATCGATTGTTTGGCCAATTAGTCTGTCGGTCAGTCGATTGTTTGACCAATTGGATGGTCAGTTGATTGTTTAGCCAATTGATAAGTTGGTCGATTGTTTGCCCAATTGGATGGTTGGTTGATTGTTTGGCCAATTGGTCAGTCGGTAGATTGTTTGGCCAATTGGTCAGTCGGTATATTGTTAGCCCAATTGGTCAGTCGGTATATTGTTAGCCCAATTGGTAGGTCGGTCAAATTTATTGTTTGGCCAACTGGTCAGTCGGTAGATTGTTTGGCCAATTGGTCAGTCGGTTGGTAGATTGTTTGGCTAATTGGTAGGTCGGTTGAATGTTTGGCCAATTTCTAGGTCGTTTGATTGAATGGTCAGTCGATTGTTTGGACAATTGGGTGGTCAAGCGACTGTCTAGCCAATTAGTTGGTCAATTGTTTGACCAATTGGATTGTAAGTCAATTGTTTGTCCAATTGGTAGGTTGGTCAAATGTTTGGCCAATTGCTAGGTCGTTTGATTAGATGGTCAGTCGATTTTTTTGGACAATTGGGTGGTCAATCCATTGTTTGGCCAATTGGTTGGTTAGTTGGTCGATTGTTTGACCAATTGCATGGTCAGTCGATTGTTTGGCCAATTGGTAGGTCAAACGAGTGTTTGGCCAATTGGCCAGTTGGTCAGTTGATTGTTGGACCAATTGGATGGTCAGTCAATTGTTTGGCCAATTGGTCAGTTGGTAAATTGTGTGGCCAATTGGAAGGTCAGTCAATTGTTTGGGCAATTGGTTGGTCGGTCAGTCGTTTGGCCAATTGGATATTCAAACAATGAAATGTTTGGCCAACCAGTCGATTGATTGTTTGGCCAAATGGTCAGTCAGTAGGTTATTTGGCCAACTGGTAGGTCGTTTGATTGCTTGGGCAATTGAATGGTCAGTGGATTGTTTGGACAATTGGATGGTCAATTGATTGTTTGGTCAATTGGTTGGTTGGTCGGTTAATTGCTTGACCAATTGTATGGTCAGTCGATCGTTTGGCCAATTGGTCAGTCGGTCTGTCTATTGTTTGACCAATTAGATGGTCAGTCGATTGTTTGGCCAATTGGTCAGTCCGTAGATTGTTTGGCCAATTGGATGGTCAGTTAATTGTGTGGCCAAGTGGTCAGTCAATAGATTGTTTGGCGGGTTGATTGATAGGTGAGTCAATCAATTGTTTGGTCAATTGTTCGATTATTCAGTCTGTGGTCGATTGATAGGTTCACTAGTAGATCAACTGGTCGTTTGTAGGATTGATTGGTCAATCGATCAAATGATTGATTGATCAATTGATTAATTAATTGATTAGGCTAACATTGAACATAGAAGCAGGGACAGACCAAGACAATGGCAAATAACTTGCACTGACGAAAACCAACTGTGATGTGACCTCACATTGGCTTGCATCTGATTCCATTTGGGTAATGATTCAGCCAAAGATTCGAGAGCATACCTTCTACGTCTGCTTGAGAGGATTTATCTGTCTGTACCTGCGGGTGGCAGTAATCTGTTTTCTAGATCAGCAAAAGGAAACCGAACTTCCGAGGTGCATGTGCAAAGAGTAAAACCAACATTTAGTACCATTATCATAGTGCTTGTCAGTCACCAAAGAGGCACTGACAATGACTGACGGCAAGATGAAGCCCAACGCCGACCACCAGCTTGATGTTAAGCTTTAAAGCTCTATGAATCAAATAGAATGGAAATAATGTATGTTATTTAGGACAGATTTCTCCACAACTGAGAATATTAAGGCCTAAGATCCAAGTAAAGAGGCTGATTAAATTCATCTTTTTAGAAAGAGCTTTTTTTTTTTTTTTTTTTTTTAATGAACCAAGCACATACTGTTTCCTTCAACAAAGCCAAAACCTGACAGCCTGCAACAGCCACATTTGTATTAAAACATCAAGTCTAATAGATTCCCTAATTACTGAGTAATTAAATATGAAACAGTTACCACAGCAAAAGAGTGATGATTTTTGGCAGCGCTGACAACGTGTTTTCTGAAGAGCATGTAATTTAGTTTGTCTTCTCTACTACTTATCAGTGTTGTTTATAATACGGACTCTGCCTAAGCATTTGTAATATCCGTTTTCCCCCATAGCACTTTAAATCAACTGTGTCAAATTCAGATGGGTGGAATATGCATTTTGGACTACACTGACTTATATATATATATATATATATATATATATATATATATATGTATATATATATATATATATATATATATATATGCTATCTTGTCAACTGTGTGTGTGTGTGTGTGTGCGCCCCACGGTTTGCATGATCAGACTTTACTTGCCGAATGGAAGGTAAATTGACACAGTTTGAATCAATTTCTTGAATGAAGTGCTATTCGCTATGAAGGCTGGTAAATAAGTGAACAAGAGGACCATTTTAGATGCAGCTAAATGGAAATCAACAATTATACATTTTACTACATTTCAAGGTTACCGCATTGTCCTATTCAAAACAGGAATTTTCAAGCACATTTCATTGAGGTAAATGTGTGGTGAAGCACAGAATAAGAAGCTTAAAATATGTGAAAAAGAACACACTTATTATTTATACTTATCACCTGACGCCTGACATTAATTACCTCATTTAACTCCCTACCAAACTTTTCAGGTCTAAACACTGTCTTACCACTGAGAGTAAAATAGCAGTACTAAATAGCAGTAAAAAAAAAGGTTTTTTTTTTTTTTTGTATTCTCTTAAAACATATTCGCAGGTGCTAAGACAAAGTTAGGAAGAACTAAGTGAGTAAATTTTCATTTTGTGGTGAACTATCACTTTAAGCAAATCTATTGTAACCAAACAGATCAAGTTTCCTGGCATCTGATGCATAGTGTGAATTTCTGAAGAGGGTAGGACTTTTAAGGTCACAATTATGAAATTTGACTGATGATTACTTGCTTAAGAGAAAATATTGCAACGTAGGTGATTAATTGTCTGTTTGGAGGTTTTAAAAAAAAAGGTGCGCACACATCCTAAGACAACTTTAAGCAGGTGCTCGATCAAATTAAGCAATGTAAATTAATAAACAAACAGAAATCGGCACACTGCCACTATTGCTCTGAAAAGGTAATTTATTAAGACAAAGGTTCAACCTACATGATCTTCATCAGGTCACACAGGCAATACAAGAAAACCTTGGATATATCTTTTTGATTTATTATTAAATCATATGGCAGCAACTCAATGCGTTTAGACATGGACAAGACGATCTGCTGCAGTTCAAACCGAGCATCAGAATGGGGAAGAAAGGTGATTTAAGTGACTTTGAATGTGGCATGGTTGTTGGTGCCAGACTGGCTGCTCTGAGTATTTCAGAAACTGCTGATCTATTGGGAATTTCACCAACAACCATCTCTAAGGTTTACAGAGAATGGTCCAAAAAAGAGAAAATATCCAGTGAGCGGCAGTTCTGTGGACGCAAATGCTTTGTTGATGCCAGAGTTCAGAGGAGAATGGCCAGACTTCGAACTGAAAGTAAGGCAACAGTAACTCAAATAACCACTCATTACAACTGAGGTACTGTATGCAGAAGAGCATCTCTGAACGCACAACACATCGAAACTTGAGGCGGATGGGTTACAGCAGCAGAAGACTGCACCGGGTGCCACTCCTGTAAGCCAAGAACAGGAAACTGAGGCTATAATTTGCACAGGCTCACCAAAGCTGGACAATATAAGATTGAAAAAACGTTGCCTGGTCTGATGAGTCTCGATTTCTGCTGCAACATTCAGATGGTAGGGTCAGAATTTGGCGTCAACAACATGAAAGCATGAATCCATCCTGCCTTGTATCAACAGTTCAGGCTGGTGATGGTGGTGTAATGGTGTGGAGGATATTTTCTTGGTACACTTTGGGCCCATTAGTACAAAGTCACAGCCTACCTGAGTATAGTGGTTGACCATGTACCCATCTTCTGATGGCTACTTCCAGCAGGATAATGCACCACGTCATAAAGAATCATCTCAGGCCCCGTTTACACTAATGCATTTTCGTTTTAAAACGGCGTTTTTTATCAAAAACGATCCGCGTCCACACTAGCGTTTCATCTAGCGTTTCTAAACATATCTCCGTCCACACCACTCCACCAAAAACGTATATCACGTGACCATTCGCGCACTCTGGGCATGCGAGTTCAAGTATAAACAGGAAGCATGCGTCTCGCTCGGCATTTGGTGATTGTCAGTCAACAAACGCTGGTTGAACGATGAACGCGAGCGATTGGCGAGTGCTCGAACAATAGCTTGCCTCTTGCGAATATATGCAGCTGCTGTAGTAAAAAAGGCAGAGTTTAACTGCACAATGGCGCCTGAAACGGACAATAGTGCAAACAACGCTCCCATTTCTGTGTCCATGTTGTTGTTTACAGTGAAGGCTGGTCTGCCGTCTTCCGGTAGCGTTATAGTCATGTGATAGGGGCTTGACAAATAAGGGAAGGATACGCAATGACCCAAAAGCCCCCATCAGGTAGCGAATCTCAGCAGCCACGCCTCCGTTTTCAGATGTCTCCGTTTTCCCCCATCCACACAGAGACGGAGCAGCAGCGTTTCAGTATTAAAACGGGCTCTTCACCGTTTTCAAAACGCTCCGTTTTCGTGGCTCGAAAACTCCGGCGTAGTGTGGACGGATGGCGTAACCGTAGCAAAACTTATGCGTTTTAAAACGAAAACGCATTAGTGTAAACGGGGCCTCAGTCTGGTTTCTTGGACATCACAATGAGTTCACTGTACTCAAAGGACCTCCACAGTCACCAGATCTCAATCCAATAGAGCACCTTTGGGATGTGGTAGAACAGGAGATTCACATCATGGATGTGCAGCCGACAAATCTGCAGCAACTGCGTGATGCTATCATGTCAATATTCTCTGAGGAATATTTCCAGTACTTTGTTGACTCTATGCCTCGAAAGATTAAAGCAGTTCTGAAGGCAAAAGGGGGTTCAACCCAGTACCAGTAAGGTGTATCTAAAAAAGTGTAGTTTGAAACATTGACTTAATAAATTGTCTTTTGAGAGCAATAGTGGAAGTTTGATGATTTTTGTTAGTTTATAATTGATTTTTTGGAGGCTTTGACACACTTTTTGTACTTTTTAAAAAAAATAACTACAGGTATTTTTGTGATTTATACAAATGTTTGGTGCTCACCCTGCAAAAAGCATAACCTAAGAAACAAAATGTTAAAAAAAAATAAACTGTTTGTGAATATCCATGAATACCTATTATAGTTTGATGGGTATTCATCAATTTGGAATATGCTGATATATAAGTTTAGGGGAGATATATTTTACTCCTGCACTCTAGAAACAAAGTCCATTTAAAGGGACAGTTTAGGCACCGTTTACACCAGGGGTGTCCAAACTCGGTCCTGGAGGGCCGGTGTCCTGCAAAGTTTAGTTCCAACTTCCTTCAACACACCTCCCTGGATGTTTGTAGTATACCTAGAAAGAGCTTGATTAGCTAGTTCAGGTGTATTTAATTGGGGTTGGAACTAAAATATGCAGGACACCGGCCCTCCAGGACCGAGTTTGGACACCCCTGGTTTACATTAATACGTTTTCGTTTTAAAACGCATAAGTTTTGCCATGGTTACGCCTTCCGTTCACACTACCCTGGAGTTTTCAAGTGCTGTTTTGGTTTGAAAACGCTGCTGCCCTGTGTCAGTGTGGATGGGGGAAAACGGAGACATCTGAAAACGGAGGCGTGGCTCTGATTGGGGCTTTTTCTCAATATTAGGCTAGTGCACAAACTTCAGTCTTGCATATTTTCCTTGTAAGTTCAGACTTCACAAGTTTGATGTGGAAAACAAACTCCTGAGGACAGATCGGGTAAATCTCCAAATGGACTTTATGACGTCATTCACATCACCCTGGCTACGTTGTATCACTTTCTTAAAAATGAAATGAAAACATGATATAAGGAACTGCCTATTTTCATTTTGATATTAACAAATAGACAGACATTAAAGATGTTAAGGCATCGTGTAGCTGCATATTTATACGAGCGTCATCTTCACTGTACGCATATTTATAACAAAACACAGTCTATAACATAACTGCCTCCTTTCATTTTCTTCAAAAAATAGGAAGCATACTCTCTCTTTTGCTGAATATCAGTTATAATAATTAATAATGGCCATTATAAAAGTATATCGTACAATACGTTTATAGGCTACAATATAGGCAAGCAATATGTCAAATAAGCAGAATCAGTGCGACATAAATTACATAAATTAATATATTAACTTATTTTTGAGCTCAGCCAAAACACGTTACCTAAGAACAAGCAGATTCAAAAGACCAAAGAGTCATTAGATAGAGACAAGATGGATTAAATATAACGTTTAACAACTATACTGGGATGAAATCTAGAGGAAGATCCTTGGTGAACTATCTGACGTGCACAGCTCTCATCTGGGGAGGTGTGCTCAAAGCCCCCGCTGATTGCCTGGAGCTCAGATGTCCGCATACGCTGCAGTGCGAGCCAGAGAGTGTGTGTGGTCACGTGATGTGCATTTTCAGTGGTGTCGTGAGGGTGGAGATATTTTCAAAAACGCTAGGTGAAACGCTAGTGTGGACATGGATTGTTTTCATTCTAAAACGCTGTTTTAAAACTGAAATGTATTAGCGTAAACAGGGCTTTACTCTTCATCAAGAGAGTTCCAAACCTTTCTTCTGTTGAACATAACTAATGTATATTTTGAAGAATGTTAGAAACATGTAGCCACTGACTTCTACAGTATGAAAAATAAATATGGAAGGCAATGGTTATAGGTTTCCAACATTTTTCAAAATATATTCCTTTGTGTTCAACAGTAAAATAAAACTGGAAATGAAGGATAAGTAAATTATAACAGAATATTCAGTTTTGGGTGAACTATCCCTTTGACATTGTCACGATCACCAGCGATCACAGCCAGAGATCACTGGTTAACACACACACACTCACATGAACTACAAATCCACCACATTCATGGACTACATATTCAGTCATGCCACACGCACACACCTGATCCAAGTCACCCTTTGATTACACTCTGACAGCTGAAGCCACTCATGCACTGATTACATGGACTTTAAGTACACCTCACAAACACACAATGTTGCTGAGTCTTGCGATCTGAATAAGTGAACATTACGACGCGTTTTTCCTTGTCCTGATTCCTATGTTTAGACCTTTGTTTTAATTTGTTTTGTTTTGTTTTGTTTATCCCTGTGTGCCGCCTGCCTTGTGACCATCTGCCTGATATTACGACTACGACTCTGGATTGCTCTAATACATCTGTTTGTTCCTGTTTTGACCACTGCTTGCCTGACCATTCTAATAAAGACCTGCATACGGATCCTCACTACGTTGAAGCGTCAATCCTTATTACAGACATTATATAGTATCCATAAACTTTGAATTGAATTAATTAAATGTATTTATTTAAAGAGGGACATACACAAAAATACATTAACCTCAGAAAAGAAAGATGTGTTGTGCCAGGTTTTAGCAAGGTTGCTATTTTCCACCTGCAGTTTAACCATCCTAACATCAATCATTTCAAAATTTGCCAAAAAAAAGATGAATTAATGCCAATTTTGGCATAGATGAACACCAAAAAACACCATTAACCTAGTTGATGCTAAATAATGTTGTGAAAAATGACTGTCATGTTTCCACTGCCCCAGCAATTGCCACACACAATAATTAATTATTTTTTTTCTAAATTAATCCCTTTTCAAGGATAAAAAAAAAAAAAAAGTGAAGCCTATCTGGTCCCAGGTCAGATTACATAAGAGTTTGTTGCCATTTCCTAGAAAAATCAAATCACATTGCTCAAATGTTACATGATCTAACAAACACCGAATGAACATGTTCAGTCGAGTGAAAAACAAACTCAGACCGCAACAGACGCCGACAGTGGCAACACACTGATCCAACAAACTCCGACAGATTTGTTTGTTGGAGTTCATCTACATAGTGTGAATTGGCCTTCAGGTGCATTTCCATCATGTTGTTAGTGCAGCTGACTGTAGGACTGGTAACCTAGTAACGGAGAGTAAACAATGCAAGCCTAATGGAGACAGCTGATTAGTCATGTGGGTGTAACACTATGTCCTAAATACACTGTACAAGCCAACAATCAACTTTATCAATTGAAATGAGTGTAGTTAACACAACATTGACTGAAAGTTAATTCTACTCATTTAAAAAGAGTTTTGAACTCAGTGTTGAAGGTAAGGAGTTAATTAAATACCTCATTACTTCAACTTAAATGGGGTAAGCTCACAGTACTCATATAGATTAGTTTTTTTTAACTCAAATGGTTTGTTGTAATCGGTTTCCTCAAACAGTTTGAGTTGCCTTAACTTATTGGGTTTGACAGTACTCAAATTGGTCACACTTTATTTTGATGGCCTGTTTGTTGAATTTAAGTTACATTGCATCTAATTATCATTAGATTGTAAGTAGACTGTTAGGTTGGGGTTAGGGTTGGGGTTGGGGTTAGGGTTAGTGTAAGTTGACATGTACTTGCAAAGTTTCTTATAGTCAGTTAAATGTCTGTTGAAGGACTGTTAAATGCCAGTATCAACAGACATTAAGCAGACAGTCTACTAATACTCAAATGGACCATCAAAATAAAGTGTTACCCTCAAATTGCTTCATTTACTCAAATGGATTAGGTTCACAGAACTCATTAGGATTAGCTTTTGAACTTAAATGGTTTGTTGCAATCGGTTTCCTCAAATGGTTTGAGTTACTTTAACTTTTGGGTTTTACAGTGTACAAGTGATGCAACAAGATTCCAGCGACAAGCAATTTGTTTGTCCACACCAAATGCAATGTGACAGAAGCATTTAAATACTACAGCCATTTAGAAGCACAGAATAGTGCACTGCACTCTCAATCAAATGGTAAGGTTTATAATCATTACATATTAAACCTCTTTAACTTTATTAAAAGTACACAGGCAATTGAGTGACTGATGTTGTCGCAGTTCTGACTTTCATTTTCAAACCATTTACTATTCGTTTAAGATCTAAGGTAAACTACCTGCTGCAACTTTAGTATAGCAATAAATATAAAAAAAAAAGGTAATTAAACTCACATTAGTAACTTTTAACACTGAAGGAAGCACAATCAACACCTGAATTAATCATTAGCTACGTTTCCATCCACCTGGTTTTATGCACATTTTGGATATGCACATAAAAAAAATCAGTTGATGTAAACGCCATGATGCGCATAAATTTTGAAAATGAGCATAACTGAGTAGGATAAACTTTTTATTCGATATGAAAAGATGCGCATGAACTATGATAGAAACACTTTTACCGAACAAATTCCAGTAATGTGCATTAAAAAAGGTCAGGTGATTTTGTTATAAGAGATCATGTGATGATAAAAATGTGTGTGAATGGACAAACCAGCAGGCTGAGCACATTGTAAACCATCTGAAATGTTGTTTTGGTCATTCTAAAACACCTTACCATTTAAGTATTAGTGTTATTATATTACTAATGACCTTCAGAATCAAGAGTGTCTTTTATTCAACGCTGCTTTATTCGCACATCTTTTATGCGATATTCCAGTTTTGCGTATAGTTAATTCGCATTTTTGGATGGAAACATAGCTACTGACATAGTAGTTTATCCTGTGTTTAGCCGTGATGTCAGAATATAGACACCATTTCAAAAATGGAAATTCTGAGCACACTGAAAAAAAGCTTTCATTCATCCAATTAAAAATAAAATAGGGTAATGGTTCACATCTAAATTTGACCACTTGACCCTACGAAAAATAAATAATTTGCCTTAAATAAATTATTATCTCCATGAGAACATTTTTTATAACCTGGTACAAAGCATATTTGTCTTGTTGAAGAAAGTCAATTAATTGTATAGCTTTAATCAAAACAACAATTCCCATAAAATGTTCATTCATCCAATGAAAAAAAATAAAGTAAAGGTTTCCCATCTAAATGTGTTCACTTGAGCCAATGAAAACTAAATCATTTGCCTTATACAATACCAAGTCCATTAGCACATTAGCGAGGAGAACACTCGTGTCCCATACACAGCACAACCCTGAGTATCTCTATTGTCTGCAATCTGGCAGAATTAGCAGGTAAAACACAGTACTGTCAGCTAACCTTTTTATCCTGAGCTCAGAACATGAACAGCGCCATAATACCAAGATGCTAACTTTACATTTTATTTATATTCTATAAATAAATAAAATACTGGGCTTAAATCACAGAAGTCAACTCAAACATAAACACATAAAGTTTATAACAAAACAACCCATGTATTTTAACTAATATAACACATGAACTAACTCTAAACCATTTCCCTAGATGTACCTGGCTATAGTGCTGTGGGCCAGGTCATTACTGTGCGAGTAACCTTACAATTTTACATTGGTCAAAACAAATGTTTCTTAGTTGAGCTCATAATCATAAACATTTGTATTTAACTATGTTTTGAACTTAAAATAGATTACTTGAAAAATAAAACAAATAATATTAAACTCAAATGAGGATAATTTTTTAATTGGATGAAGTACTGCTTGCAAACTTTTTTTCAGTGCAACATCGCCAATGATGGTTAGGACAAATTTCCTTTTAACATGGAAAAGATACTGTAAAGAAGTTTATGTATGTGCGTTGAGGGACAAGGCAGGGTCAAAAAACTCAGGCACTTCAATGTTGCTCTGTTCTCTCGCTCTCCCGTGTCCCTGTTTGGAAGCTTTTTAAATATGATCTCTCAGTCCTAATCACGGCAAAGACACAGGTGTTAGTCATATTTAACGCCTATACGCGCTATACCCCATTTACCATGAGACAGATACCTTTTAGAGCATGTCACAGCATTGTGTCATGCGTAGTTAGGACAAGGTGTAATGTTCACTAAGACAGTTTTTATTTGGCAAACGCAGAATTATTATTATTTTAATTTTTGCAAATTAAGGGCTTTTTTTTTTTTTTTAAGTTCGCAATTTAATCACTCGTTTCTTATGCAATTCTTCAAAATTCACATTAACCCTGGCTGGCTTAACTTCTGCAAAAAAAAAAACTACTAGCCCAACATTGGCTGCCTCCACATACTTTGGACATGTACAAGTGGTTGGTACAACTTCAGGACATTATATTGTATCGAGATTGCGATCTTTTTTCGATTAATCTAGCAGCCCTAGTAGCACGATCACCTTACACAGCAAGAAGGCCGCTGATTCGAGCCTCGGCTGGGTCAGTTGGCATTTCTCTGTGAAGTTTGCATGTTCTCCCCGTGTTTATGTGGGTTTCCGCCGGGTGCTCCAGTTTCCCCCACAAGTTAAATTGTCCATATTGTATGTGTTTGAATGAGTGTGTATGGGTGTTTTTCAGTGATGGGTTGCAGCTTGAAGGGCTGCGTAAAACATATGCTGGATAAGTTGGCGGTTCATTCTGCTGTAGCGACTCCAGAATAATAAAGGGACTAAACCGAAAAGAAAAAGAATAAATAAATCTTATCGATTCCTGGGCACACATCATTTTTTCACTTGGTAATCTGGCAGGACCTTAAGTGTTGACGAGCTACAAGACCTTGAATAATAATATAAACATTTGTTTAGAGATGGACGACGGGAGGTGCTCAAATGTTTGGCAAACAAGGTGTCACAACCAACATGACCAAGCATTTCTGGTTGGTGCGCAAACATCAGATTAAAAGAATACACCATGTTAGATTCATTGCACATTCCGGGTCCAACCAACGAATGTTGTGTATTTTAGTTTAACGTAGCTGAGCAGCTCAGTGCTGGTTTTTATTTGTAATAGGTCATCCGGATACTACTGTTTTTCAAATGCTATGAATTAGGACATACTACTCATACTATATAGTAGAAAAATGCTCAATACTGAATGCAGCTTATGTCTGCACAGTGAGCATAGTATTCCAGTTCATATAGATACGCATCATATCTGATGCACCATAAACTCAAGTGTGTAAAGCACCTGATTCACAGTCACTTGGGTGAGAGTCTCTGTGTGTGTTTCTCTCCAACATGCAGAGAAGGAGAACAAGAGAGGGTCTCAAATGCCACTGAGCAGTGACAAGCTACATGTAAATAATTTTCTTTGTTGTTCTTTGTGGTAAAAAAATGACAGTTCTATTGGCCGGTGTTCATATACTTCCATCAGTTTGAGCAAACGCAGACATGATTAATATTCAGGATCCGACAGCTTATCAACAGCAGTAGAAGTAATGTTTTATTAATGTCATATTTTTTAGCAACCAATAATGTGTCAACCCTTATAAGTTCTACCATGGAAATGATTGACTGACTGAGGTTTTGTTAACGTTTCAGATATGATTTCAAATCGTTAACACATGAATGCATCTTTAATGAATATATCGCACATAAACATATATTTTCTGGAAGATACCTTCCATCTCTTACTCAAGTTATATTATTTTTTATAGCTGTGAGATGTTGCTTGAAAGTTTTTAGTAATAAGGTCTGCACCTATCTAACTGTGAAATGTGACACTGAGATTTGTTTTTATGATAAGGTTCATCTAAGTCTCTACTGTCTTTTATCTTTTATTGTATTCATTGAGTTAAAAGAAAATTAATTACATAAGACTAAATTAAGTTTTCATGAAATATAAAATATTCCCTGTCAATTTTCTTAGCAATTACTGTACACACAGGGCCACGTTGATAAAATATTGTTCCATATAGCAATCCCAAGGGCCCACATTACTACTACTATTCCTATTACTATTATCATGTTGGCTTGAGAAAGCCAACATACTGTTATACTACTCTGTCCTCGAAACCAAATGCATCTTCTCCTAGGCTGTTCATGCAAGGCCCAAATTTGATCAAAATGTGCCTTCTGCATTCAAGATTGTTGCTATATCTCCTCATGCCAATCAGACTTATAGTTTTTGAATGAAAAAAAATGTTAAATATTACATTTTAATAATGCGGGCATATAAAAAAAATTATAAACCCCAAATTTGGCCAAAAGTGCATATATGTCATTGTATATCTGTATACCATATGGGCTGGGACACAACAAGCCAACGATCAGCCATTGGACTTTGCTTTTAGCAGTGCTTAATTTGAGCCGGATATTGTCAGATCCTGTTCCGGAAAATGTCAGATATTCGTGTTTTGCGTTCCGGTATTTACTTTAGTGGATCCGACTTTAACTTGTGCATGGTGAATACCTGCGTGTGAGAGAGAGAGAGATAGAGAGAGAATGTGAATGAGTGCAAGTGGTTGTGTGAATTGTGTGCGCGCGCACACGACAGTAGTCACCATATGCAAGTTAAAGCAACATTTAACTAAAGGCGAATTACCGGTTTGTAAACATTCAGGACGCGCGTGCATCGAGGTTGCAGAAAAAAACGGGACCGCTATCATTTACAGCGAGGGAATGACATTCGATGCAGTACAGAGTTTGTTGTTGTATTAGAAATAAGTTATATTGATTACATATTATTTATATTATTTACATAATGCTTTCAGCGTATTATAACAGCTTGTCACCCAGTGATAAGCACAGTTATTCGAGAAATTAACGTTAAAGTGAGCGGCGTTCGTCTAACAGGTCCATTTATGATAGCACCCTCCAAATGGATATTGGATAAGATGAAATGGCCAAGCATCCAGCCCATCTCATTGAATGTGAGTGATTTTACAAGAGAGAAGTTAAAGGCCTACAAGTCTTCGGATGCCTACAGTTTTCTGTGTGGTCATGTGCAAGAAATAATATTCCATGATTACCAGATTCAAAACTATGTAGTGCTAAAAACCGAGGTTCTGTCTAGCCAAAGACAAGAAAAGACGGAGCTATACAAGGCCTGGGTAATCATCAACAAGCAAAACAACTGCATTCTGACAGCAAACTGTGTTTCAGTGTGTCGTCATGTGTGACGTAGGTTGTAAATTCCACTATTGGCGCTCAACAATATTTTTAACCAATCGTCTTTCTTACGTTTACAATCACTCTCATTGGTTGGTGACTGTTTCACGCTCAGTGAGCAGCGAAAATAAATAATGGCATAGTGGCCTACTTAAATAATATTTGTATTTTCAAAATGGCAACGGAGCCATAGAATGCCATAGAATGGTACGTGCCCCTGGATTAGAATATAGCGAAAGACAGAAGCTAAGCGATCTCAAGTCAGCAAGAAAACATGACGGAAGAGTTAACTGTGGGCTCTTCTTGAAGATTAGACATGCAAGTAATTAAATTTTTTGTTTTTTCACTTGGAAGTGAACTGAATTTCAGTGGTGTTAGTAAACGAAATAGTGATGTTTCATAAGATTTATGTTTGTAGCTACATGTTTGTTTTTATTCATGATAGACACAATGTTATATAGTACAAAATAAACACCGTTCAGAAATTGTACACTTTTTTATAATTTTATAAACTCTTTTATTTATTTATTTATTTTCTGCTATCACCGTTTAATGACGTCATGTGCCAAGAAAACTTAAATTGTGTGGTGGACATTGGTCACGGTAACTTTTATTTCCTGGTTTTGTTCTGAAAATGATTAATTTACAAATTAAGCACTGATAATTGGTTAGGTGTGTTCTACCAGTCGCTTTTCATAAGGATAACGTTGGATCAAGTTGGCCCAATTCAGCATGTACAATCGGCATCAGATGTAGGCTGAAGAGAGCGCTCTGATTGGTGAATTGAGTAATATGTTAACAGGGTTTCCCATACCTACCCATTTTCATATCCTCTGCTTTTAATCCATCCAAGAGCATTCAAAAGAGTGAGAAGTAAGAGTATGCACACACACACACAAATACAGTTAGCATAAACTTGGAGTCCCTTCCTCAAGGTCATCTCGGCTGGTTATCGAAGATTGAGAGATTACAATTCCTGCTGGGACTGGGAATCAAACCTGCAACCTTTTGATTGCAAGTCCAATACCCTAACAATTAGGTCACAACTTCCCCTAATAATAACCCCTTGGTTTATTCTTGTTTCAGTCGGCTGCAATCTGCTTGATGTGTTTATGTGCAGCTTTTTGGTCCAGAAGTGAGGCGACAACAGTTGGTTTTCGTTGGCGCTAGTTTTTTGGGATCAGCATAGTGTGTACCAGCCCTTGAAAGAACTCTAAACAAATCCAGTGGTCTGAAATAACCATGTATAGATAAAATAATCAGTTATTGTCATTATAGTCATTGTTTATAAGGAAATATTGAAGGAGTTTAATGGACATTTTAAATGGACATTTTCCATTTTTGCCTCATTTTTTGGTCCAACCCAAATCTATGAGTAGAATCTTCAAAGTAGATTCAGTGAACACACACACACAAAAACAAGACAGAGCAGGCAACATGAGAGGCTACAAACACAAGCAAATCCCTTCAACTGAAGTCAGGCTCTTTGGCCTCTGCAATCTCTTCCTGTTGGCCTGTATCTTCCTTCTGCATACAGAGGCGAAGTGTAGATTCCCCCCCTGGCATGCTGAAGCATCCAACTGCAAGTAGCTGGAATCATTACTGACGTCTGACTCTACACATCCCTGTAGCTCCATATGCCCTCTTTTTGCAGGCCAATGCAAACGGTCGACATCAGGTTAAAGGATAGAGCGAGCTTTCACAAGCCTTTTAAACCATCACCCAACACAGCCTGAAGAAGCCTTTCCCACCCACAAGAAGTCACTGCCATAACGGTGTCTGATGGATTATGCAATCTGACCCCTAGAGTGACTATCACTTTAACCCGGTACCACCCACTTCTGCCCCCCGTCTTGGTTAATGAGTATTGAACTGAATTCAGAGACGTGTAATTGAAAGGAAGGTTAATTAACATGGAACTCAACTCGGAAAACATATCGTTTCACAATAGTAAAACAACGATCAATGGGTTGGTAATTACTGTGGTTGTACTGAACGACGAGGTGTAGATCCATCTTTGATTTATGAAATCATCATCAAGTTGTAATGAAGAAAAAGTCTGTGTAGGGGACGAACAATCCACAATGAGAACAGATGAACAAGATTTGCGAATAGTTCCAAGTTGGAGGCAGTTGGAGGAAAAGGGCCCAAACTAAATAGATTACCATTGCATAGCTACACACCACATACAGTGGGTAAAATACTGATCATGTCATGGTTTTTCCTGGTAAATATATTTCTAAAGAAGCTGGTAAGATGCAATTGACCCAGATTTTGGTAAAAACCCAAACAATCCAAACGTACAAATAAAACAAAACCAAAATGTATGTAATACTTTGTACCTAAAGTCTAAAAATCCTGATGGTTCTGTGGGTCTCGTCTATAACTCGAATCCTAAAGAAAATAAAAACTAAAGATCAAAGTCAGGACGTTGGCCATTTTAGTAGCTTTATCTTCTTTTCAGAATGCTATTGAGAGCTTCCCTGACTGTGTTTGAGATCATTGTCCATATGAAATGTCCACCCTGGTTTCATCTTCATCATTTAGTAATGTAGGTGTGGGGAATGAAGCAGTTAATATTAATTTACACCGGGGCGCTTTGTAATACTAAGAGATTTCAGCTGCTGTCTGGGCGTTCCATGCATTTTTACACCTTCCATTCTTCATGTGTTCAATACTTTTTCCCTTGTGTCATTTCATTTGAATCCACATAACTTAATTTACACATAACTTAATAGGGTTTACCGATGTCAACTAATTTGGCATCGTACGATGTCTAATGTGAAACATCTTGATGGGTGATGGCATCGTCGGCAGCTTTGAATTAATAATATATGAATAATTAATAATTATTTGTAGCCTACCGTTTCAACTATCTGACCTGCATGGTCTTTGTTTTACTCATAACCAAATCATAAATAAATAAAGATAAGTTACACACAAATTACCACCTGTCAATCACTTTTTTCGCAGGACTCTGGCATGAATAGGCAGAGTGATTTGTGTCGTTATAATGCGTCGACAAACTTGGTTGGTAAAAAAGGAACCACAACAAACAGGAACCAGCCAACAATATCTGAGGTTTTCGCTAAAATTACTAAGTACAAGCGTGAAAGCGAAGGATTGAAGCAGAGTATTGACGCTGTGAAACAGATTGACAGATTCAAAAGACCGAAGAGTCGTTAAACATCACGTTTAACAACTCTAGTGAGATGCGATCCAGTGGTACATCCTTGATAAACGTTCCATCGTGCACTGCTCACTGGGGTTTTGTGCTCAAAGCACCTGCTCTGCTGACTGCTGAAGCTCAGACGTGCTTACGCTGCAGCACATGCCTGTGTGTGTGTGTGTGGTCACATGATGTGCATTTTCAGCGGTATAGTGTGGAAGGAGGGCTTTTCAGAAATGCTAGGTGAAACGCCAGTGTGGATCGTTTTCGTTCTAAAACGACATTTTAAAACCAAGTCGTATTAGTGTAAACAGGGCCTAAGTGTGTATTTTTCGCGAGCGGGATGCTGCTGTGACGAGGGCAGGGAGGAGGATCGCGATGCCGGCTCAGCATTATGATGTCTATCTGCCATCGGCGATGGAAAATGGCATCGTCTATTGACCCAACCCTATAACTTAACATACATAAACCCATAAAATTGTATTGCTAAGCATTCCCTCATATAGCTTAATTAGAATGTAACTATTTTAGATTCAAATTTTGTAAATTTGCTTCACTTTGTTGGCGTCTTTTACCCTGGTTGGCGACTAAAGTTACTAGAGGGCTTTTTCACAAGGAGGTTGCTTAGGTAACATTTATCAAGATAAAAATGAACATTGTGGAGGGAAAGCAATAAATATAAATAAAATCAGTACATAAAATACATAAATACAAAGATAGACAATTAAAAAATGTGTGGTCTGTAATTTTGGATATTTATCTACCGCAAAACGCAGAACAACCGGCTGATGAAGAAGCTGAGAGAGGATCACATGAGCTCTAATGATGCTCGCATTGTCATTTGCGCAAAGATTCTCAACTTCGTTGTGTCACTTGACACGGCCACATCAGGTTGCCCATGGTCGATCTCGCTCGTGTAGCTCTCCATTAAAATGAATACTCGCTTGTTGCTGTGTGATACTCACAGTTTGACTTAGGATTTACAAATGAGGAAGGCATTAAGTGATTCAATGAAGCAATTTACACTACAGGTAAATGTGATACTTTTGCAAAGGTACTGTAATTGCTTAGAGAAATAAGAGCGGTATGGAGGGAGAGGGGACTTTTTAATGATGCATTCAAACGCTTGTGGAAGGGATGCGTTTTCAGGTTGCCACTTGAATATCAGTGATTTGTCAGTCCATGTGATATTTGGAAGATTGTACCACAAAAAAAGTAACAGTAAATGAACATTTAATTGCTGGAATGTTCCACAGTTTTAAATATTAGGGCTTTTTATTCTCTATTCTGCTAAAATCTACATTGCAATAGAAATAAAGATGAATTGATCTGAACGAAAAGGTTCTAGATCCTCTCTGTGATTGTACCCCTGCTGGAGGGGATGTAGACTTGCAGAAGCAAGTGAAGGTCAGAGGGTGCAGAGCCTGTGGCTGTTATGTGAGCAAGCATCAATGATTTGAACTTGGATTCAACTGGTAACCAGTTCAGGGAAATAAAGAACGGTATTATCATGGACTCTCCTGAAGACCAGATGAGCATTTTGGATTATTTGAAGAAGTTTCGGTGTGCAAGATGGGAGTCTGGCCAAAAGAGCATTTCAAAAGTCAAGCCAAAAAACTACAAATGCTATTACCAGAAGTTGTGCAGCATGGTTAGTAAGGAAGAACCTGATCTTTCGGATCTTGTACAGTGCAAACCTGCATGATCATGCAGTGTTTGCAATGTGATCCTTCAAGAGCATCTGGTCATCAAAGATCACCACACAAGATTCCTCACTGAATTAGATGGAATGATAGATGATGATCCCAACTGGATGTAGACATTATGTTGAATAGCTTGAGTTGCAGGGAAGATAAGAAGTTCTGTTTTAGCCAGATTAAGCTGTAGGTAATTACCCTACATCCATGCTGAGTCTTCCTCCAGGCAGTTCAAAATGCGAGCAGCGTTTGATTATCTGGCTGAAATGGGAAATAGAGACGTGCGTCGCTGACATAACAGTGATAAGGTAAACCATGTGGTAGGATGAGCGGTCCTAGTGATGTGATGTAAATTGAAAATAGAAGAGGACCAAGAACTAATCCCTGAGGTACCCCAGCTGATGTGCTTTAGACACCTCTCCTTGTTAGGCAACCCGGACAATCCAGCCAATGAGGTAAGACTCTAACCAGAGTGGGGTTTCAGTATTTATTTATAGGTTCCTTACCAGATAAACCAGATCTGTTGTGAGTAACAAGAAATAAAGAAGGATCTTAAGGAAGATAACGAGTGGTGTTAATGTAAAACAAGCCTAGGGTGTTATAGGGTGGTTGCCATCATCTCGTAAGGAATCTCTAATGAAGTCTAAGCTAAGCCCAGGCTATCAATTCTGATAAAGGAAACGAGACAACCTTAAAAATCAAAGTAAGGGAGCCCAACGTTTTTTTTATTATCTTTCAATTGGGATGCAGTTTTTTTAACTGCAGCACACATTTGTTTTTGTTTTTTTCTGTAAAATAAAAAAATGCAACTAATAATATATCATACAAAGTGTTTTGATTTGCAATTTTGTGACTTCAGAAATGTTATGACATTTTCATGCCAGCTTTGTGTGAAAGAGTGGGAGTGTATTATGCAGAACAGCTGGAGAATAAAATGGTTGAAATACTTTGATATGAAACTGGACAGGAAACACAAACATCCAAATCTATTCACTGTAACTACATCCTTGCCATTGAAAATAAGAGCTGCAGTAAAAGAGCATAATGTGTGAAAAAAATTATGCAATATTAGCCCATTAAAGAATCCATTTCTTTTTATTAGAAGCATAAGGGGAATCATTACATGTGCAACAACGAGAAACTCGTGAGCCACTAAAAGCATAGCCAGATAATAAAACCACACTTGTCGTTCTTTAGTGCGATACCAAAATAATTTGATAATTCCAAAACAAAGCAAACACATTTCCATGCGTGAGTGATGCTCACACTGACTACTCCAAGAAATAATTTTCCTAATTGTTACAAACTACGTAAAGTCAAGCATGACACGTTTCACAGATGTAAATGGAGAAAAAGTGATTTCTCAGAGCGAGGATCTGCGCAGAAATTCAATTTATAGCTTTTTATAGCCAAGTAATTAAACTAGATCCAAAAATATTCAATAACTGTGATTAGTCAGAGAAAACGAATGACTTTATGACAGGGCAATTTTTCCAGATCATTCTTGGCATTTTACACTAAGAGATGAAAAGGAGGAGGAGGAGAAAAGGGAGAAGAACATTACATTAGTGGTTCCCAAAGGGGGGCTATTACAATAAGGGGGAGGGGGTGGTCGCTTGTTGATTTCCATTTTATTAAACAATTTTAATTACCATACTTTATTAATAACTAACAAAACATAAAAATGTATTTAATATTTACATTTTCATTAGACTGCGAGTCCTTAGGTGATTATGCTAGATTAATGGCACTGCATTAGTGTCAGTTGTAACAGGTCAATTTTATGAGACAATGTTAAACTTACCAATACTTTTTCATCACTCGTGTACACCAAAATTTAATATGGGTCATGACTAAATGTTAGGGATGCAACGGTTCTCGGTAAAAAAAAAAACATAACGTCCCGTTGTTCTCTCACGGTTCGGTGCACCCTGTGATCCGCAATTCAGAATATGCAGTATTAATATTGGTTTGTTAATAAAAAAAGCTGCAACAAAGCATCAATTGCACGTGCGAAGACCTGTCCAATCACCTCTTAGTATGTAAATCTGTTGTTGACATCCCATTTCCTCACGTGTCTGTGTGTGCGTGTGGAGTTTCTGTGGGTTTCAGAGTGGCAAGTAAAGGATAAAGCGCAGGTGAGGCCTAATCACAGCGCATTGCTGTCAGTGTTTCAACAGACACTTCATATAAATTCAGACAGACACAAAAACATTTTGATGTTGTTGCAAAGATAGCCTAGATCAGTGGTCACTAACAGGCAGATCGAGGTCCGTGTCCAGACGCAGAAGCATCCCATACTGACGCGGACATACTGTTTCTTCAGTCCCGCTCCTTTCTGGGTGCTCTTCCGCACCCGATCACTCCCAATATTCACTCTGTTCACCCGCTGTCTGCTAAGAACAGTTTTCTTCTCGACTGTCTGTTTCCGCTGAATCAAGAAAGAAGAGCCGAACGCTCTCTCTTTGCTTAAGTTTTATTCACTACGATGGTGCTAATTAAAACGGAGCTCTCTGGAATCATAATGAAATCATATAGAAATCATAGTCTAAATAAAAATGCTTTGTTGACTTGGTAATCCAAGCACAATGTAAACAGAAGTAATCAATACTTTAAAAGTGCTCAGTTAATAAGGTGTTGACATAAATATTATCTGCATAATTGGTTGAGACTGTTGAGTCAAGATGTAAAATAGAAAAAGGTTTTAAGCTTTCAAGCAATTTATTTGAACATACAATTTTTAAAATGCCCTACTTTTATTGAATTAATGCGAGAACACACAAATCTACAGTCATGTGTGTGAAGCTGTTGTATTGTCAGGTGTTTGTTACGCAATAAATATGTTTACTGTTCTTTGAATTGTTCTAGGCATTTTTTTTCTAAGCATAGCACAAACCGTACCAAAACCGTGACCCGTGATACATACCAAACCGTGATTAGATTGAACCGTTGCACCCCTACTAAACATGGAGAATGATCTCTAAGTAGTCTCCAAAAGTAACTCAAGAATAGACTTGCTGTGCTCAAAACACCGTGCCCAATAGTGTTGTTTTGACTCGCCGACAGGTTTTGAGAAATCGCCCAACAAATGACTGAAATCACAGGCAAATCAGTGCTCGTTCACTTGAGTAACAGTGAGAACTATCAAAGGCGTAATCTGACAGAATCGCAGATGAGTTGCTGATACCCTTTTGACATTTGGCATGCTAAATAGCTGTAGATGTCGGCAATTTAAATCATGCCGTGTGAACTGTGTTCTGACCGAAAATAACATCGCCGATTGCCTACAGTCAATGAGAGTGCAGCATCCACTAGTGTGAGTGTCTTGTGGAGAAGTTAAGGGCTTCTTTTTGGTCTATTTGGACCTAAGAAATGAAGGAAAAACTAGTGAAAATTTAGCAGGAGCACCCATGTCTGTTTGATGTGTCATCTGAGCAATACCACAAACGGGTCGAAAAAGAAAAAAAGTTGAGGAAAAAATGCTATTTCCCTTCAAAAGCCAGGTGAGCAAAATAAGTATTTTTTTTTACCCCACTAAAGGCTTCTTTCTCATTATGTAGGCTAGTTAATATAGGCTAATATGTGACATTGCATTGTTTTCATGTCACTTCTTGCATGTGTTTGTTTGTGAGATGTTAGTTTGCGGACCGAGACAAAGTTGTCAGTGATTTTCCTATTGTAAAGTCACGCAGTGTAAAACCCCCTGTTGCCGATCTATATCGTCGGACTGCTGGCCCAGATAGTCATGCAGTGTGAAAACATCTGTGACGTGACTACAAAAAATATATCCAGTCTAGTGAGATGTAAGCGCGCACACCCTGTGCAGCGAAGGGGTGTGGCCAGAGGCACTATAATGTTGAAGCAGTGAAAGCTAAAATGCCGTCCAAACACTGCTATTTCCACAGAGCTTGTTATTTTTCTGTATTTGGCTTCCAAAGGACACGACACAAAGAGAGAAGTGCTTACAATTAAATTTAAATTATGTTCCAGACAATTATAAAAAATATATAGCTCTAGCATTTGACAAAGAAGAGCTTCTAGAATATCTCTCAGTTTAGTGCTGGATTCGGCTAAAAACTCCTCCAACCATAATAGCAGAAGCTGTGGATTGTGAGCCACAACCTGTAAGTATTTTTATTTGTTAAAATTGATCTATTACATGCATAGTGTCTATCGCTAACGGTGTGATGTAGCAAGGACGTAAACAAGGATATAAACAACGGGAAATGCTCTTAGCCACTGTTAACAATTTAGCTACAAATTCATATTTATCAGTCAAACCAATGTAAACACGACAATCTTCACCAGCACTGCAGTGTCTCTCTATGTGGATGCTTTCAGTAAGTTCTACATCTCTAATAACAAACTCGACTCGCAAAAGAAATGTGAACGTTTCATATAACTTACACATGCTTATAACCTGAATATATGTGAAAGACACTTGTCAGGTTTTATTTTAGAGAGCAGGCGTGAGGTTCAGCTGTGTCCTCTGTGTCATTTTCTGTCTGATTTAGGCTCAAACTGATATGGCTAACAGCTACTCTGACTGAGTGTTTACACGGTGCAAAAGCACGTGCTTGTAGGGGCATGATGATTCCTGGTGACGTGGAGCCGATCCATGAATGTTAGCTGACCAATCAGAGCCTCTCGAGGGCGAGCCTTTCAGAGGAACTACGAAATATGACAGTCATTTTCATGTTAGCTAAGTAGCTGTATATAATTAAAGTAAACTATATGAGAAAATAAAGTGATTTTTGACAAACGAAGCCTGAGCACACATTGCTTTGCATCTTGTAAACACAACCAAGCCTTAAAATACACTCTGGAGCACTTCTTTAAGGTTGTATAAGACCTTTAATGTGTATTAATGTGTTATTTATTAACTTCACAAAATTAAGCTACCTGATACCCTTATATTCTTTGGTATATAACGAATAACAAAATAACAGTATTTGTAAAGTATTTACAGTACAGTCATTTGGTTTTTGTTATGTGTTAAAGGGTCACGAAACACCAAAACACATTTTTTGAGCTGTTGACAGTCATTAATGTGTCCCACGCTGCTATAAACACTATTAGGACACATATATTGCACTAAAAAGTGAAAATTAGTTGTTTTTGCGTTATTTTGAGCAAATTCGTTCTTCCGGTTTGAAACGAATTTTTGAAGCTGCGTCACGACCATGTGATACTTGGGTGTAAATCCAGCTGGAGAGTGGCTGTCTGTCTTTTCTAGGACGTTCTTACGTATCTGAGTGTGCAGTATTAATTCATGAGAATGACGTGCTTCAAACCAATTAGCGCGCTCTATTGTGTATGACGTGAAACTTCATTAATATGCATGATAGCTCCGGAGACTGTTTACCAGTTTACACTGTACAGACGGCAGAGAGACGCCACGTTGTGTTGCCAAAACAAGTGAAAGAACAAGAATTTCAAGACAAAATCGTAGGTGTTATTAGTGTGTTGCAACGAAGGTTTTGTTTTCATTTTCCCTTTATGAGAGAGCAGCTGGACTCACGTGTGGATTACAGTGCACGCGACACTCGACAGAAACGCGTTTGTAAGGAACATTTTTACCCGAGAGCTTTTTCTCATCTGGAAATGGTGAAATCCGGATCGATGCCGCTCGTCTACTTTTAATAAAAAGACACAGCTCCAGTTTGATTGTCTGTCTACAGATTTGGTAAGTGTTTGCAGTGGACTGCCCTTTGTTTAAATGCTGCTCTCCGAGTGTAAACATGTAAACACAAACTATTCCCGTCGTGCAGGATTTTCGCTGCAATTTGTGACAGGATAGTCTATACACACACGGCTTTCTGATGCTACCTACCGAGTACATAAGTTACAGAGAAATGCGGAGGATTTTTTTTCTCTTATTCGCCGTATCAAATCAGCCTCTGTGTGTTTGTTTTTCCTGTCAAACTTAGCGTGTGCCCAAATGTTAACTCCCTTCTATGCAAAATCTTATCCTCTTTCCCTCCCCCGACACTCCCACACTCCCAGAGCTGGACACGCCCAACTTTCCTGACTTTTTTCAAAACAGAGGTGTGAAAACACCCTGCTGAGACAGGGGGTTTCGTGGCCCTTTAAGGGGGGTCACACACCAGATATCCGGCTAGGCAACGCACTGCGCATTTTAGAATTCTAAACATAGGTTTCTATTAGGGTGCACACACCGATGGCACAAATCGGCGACTGTCCACGGCGCCCAGCTACGACTCAGGACACTTTTGACACTTCTGCCACGCCACAGAGCGCCATCTGAATAGTTTCATTTTAAATAACATGCGAATGTGCACGTCTGGTGTGCGATACTTTCAACTGTCATGTGTGCGGCGCCGGCGTGTTGTGGAGCAGAGCAGCAAATCCGGTGTGCGACCTGCTTTAAAGTTCTCCATTGTTCATTATGTTCTTTATTACATTATTTGTCAATGCAGTACTGTAATTTATAACTACTTTCAATCCATCTAATTACCATTAACTAACATTAACTAATGAAACATGAAGGTCAAATGGGTAAATGAAAAACAGGCCATTATGTAGGATAAATTCAAACAGCTAGCTTCTTGTACTTCTTTGTAGAAAACGATGGGTTCCACACAACTCATTCATGTTGTCCCAACAAATCGATCAAGCTAACTTAATTCTTCACAAATGTAATCGGATTGAACATAAATCATTTAACCTGCCCCCCCAAAAATCTCAAGAATTGTGCTGTTTCAGCTTATTTTAAATAAGCAGTTTGAACAAGCAGCAAAACCATTCTTTTGAGTGTTAGACAGAGGGCAAGGAAAGGCTGAGAGAGAACTCAACCAAGAGGAAAAGAGGGAAAATACCTGCCACTAGACATCTCAGGCATCCCAAGGCAGTCACTTAACAACTCGTTAGAGCAAATGAGGAAAGTTAATCAGACCTGCATTAAAATCAGCACTGAGCTCAGTTCTTCAAAGCGAGAAATCCGAACAAACCGATACTCATTAGGGCCTCAATTGTGGGTCACACACCACTAACTGTTCAATTCAGCCGTGGAGGCCTGTGGCACTTAGTCAATGAACGGCCCACAAAGGCCTTCCAGAAGATGGACTGAAAGCAGGAGTCAGCGGTTACAGGGTTAGTGAACTTAATGCACATGACGTAAAAGACATAGGCTATTTGGAATCGGAGTGATCCATGGTGACCCAGGGGGGGATTTTATGCACTGCATCCATCAGGAATTTTCAAGCCGATGGAATTGTATCCTCTATACTGCAGAATGTTGATGTAGACAAAATTTACCAATGCAACTGTTTCTGGGTTGGCTAACAGTTCATGCTAACTAGCTTAGCATGAATGCCTTCATATAGAGCAACAGCACACATAACTGTTATAGGCAATGTCAGGTTTGATATGTTATGTTGAATTGTTCTGTGGTGAAAAATCCATTCTGTGATTTTCAGAATGTATCGCTATTCTCTGTTGATTGATTCTGAGCTTCACTTGGCTAGTTTTTTACACGCGATGGCGATCTACGCTAGTTTACTGACAGCAAATGGCATTGCATGCTAGTTTCGAACAGAATATGGTGCTCTAGGCTAGTTTTTAACAAACCAATGGTGCTGTATGCTAGCTCTTAACAGCCGTTGGCATTGTAGGCTAGTTTTTATCAGCTGACAACGCTCTAGGCTAGTTTTTAACAGCTGATGGCACTATAATATAGTTTTCAACAGCTGACGACACTCTAGGCTAATTTGCTGTGTGTTAGCTTTTAACAGCTAATGTCATTCTAGGATAGTCTAACAGAAGAAGGCGCTCTGGGCTAGTTTTTAACAGAAGATTGTGATGTTTGCTAATTTCGAACAGAAGACTGTGCTCTAGGCTAGTTGTTAACAGCAGATGGTGCTCAAGGCTAGTTTTTAACAGCAGATGGCGCTCAAGGCTATTTTTTAAACAACTGATGGTATTCTTGGTTAGTTTTTTACAGAAGATGGCGCTCTGGGCTAGTTTTTAACAGAAGATTGTGATGTTTGCTAATTTCGAACAGAAGACTGTGCTCTAGGCTAGTTGTTAACAGCAGATGGTGCTCAAGGCTAGTTTTTAACAGCAGATGGCGCTCAAGGCTATTTTTTAAACAACTGATGGTATTCTTGGTTAGTTTTTTACAGAAGATGGCGCTCTGGGCTAGTTTTTAACAGAAGATTGTGATGTTTGCTAATTTCGAACAGAAGACTGTGCTCTAGGCTAGTTTTTAACGGCAGATGGCGCTCAAGGCTAGTTTTTAAACAACTGATGGCATTCTTGGTTAGTTTTTTACAGAAGATGGGGCTCTGGGCTAGTTTTTAACAGAAGATTGCAGTGTTTGCTAGTTTCAAACAAAGACTGCGATCGAGACTAGTTTTCAATCAGCTGATGGTGTTCTTGGTAAGTTTTTTAAACAGCAGACGACACTCTAGGCTAGTTTTTAAACAGCCGAGGACAGTTTTTAACAGCAGACGGTGCTTTAGGCTTGTGTTTAAAAGCAGACAGGGCTGTATGCTACTTTTTAACAGCAGATGGCACTCTAGACTCCTTTTTAACAGTATATGGTGCTCTAGGCTAGTTTTGAACAGCAGATGGTGCCACATATTAGTTTATGACAGCAGATGAGGCTGTATGCCAGTTTTTAACAGCAAATGGTGCTCTAAGCTAGTTTTTAACAGCAGATGGTGTTGTATGTTAGCTTTTAACAGCTGATGTCATTCTAGGCTTGTTTTTTAACAGCAGATGTTGATGAAAGCTAGTTTTTAATAGCAAATGATGCTTTAGGCTAGTTTTCAACAGAAGATGGCGCTCTGGGCTAGCTTTTAACAGAAGATGGTGATGTTTGCTAGTTTCGAACAGGAGACTGTGCTCTAGGCTAGTTTTTAACAGCAGATGGCGCTCAAGGCTACTTTTTAACAGCAAGATGGTGTATGTTATCTTTTATCAGCTGATGTCGTTCTAGGCTAGTTTTTAACAACAGATGGTGATGTAAGCTAGTAACAGCAAATGATGCCTCAGGCTAGTTTTTAACAGATGATGGTGCTCTGGGCTAGTTTTTAACAGAAGATGGCAGTGTTTGCTAGTTTCAAACAGAAGACTGTGCTCTAGGCTAGTTTGTAACAGCAGACAACACTCTATGCTAATTTTTAAACAGCAGACTGTGCTCTAGATGGTGCTTTAGGCTAGTTTTTAATAATATATGTTGCTCTAGGCTAGTTTTTTTAACAATAAATGACGCTATATATTAGTTTATGACAGCAAATGAGGCTGTATGCCAGTTTTTAATAGCAAATGGCGCTCTAGGCTAGTTTTTAAACAGCAGATGGTGCTCTATGCTAGTTAAACAGTAGATGACTGGGCTAGTTTTTAACAGAAAACGGGGGTGTTTGATAGTTTCGAAAAGAAGACTGTGCTCTAGGCTAGTTTTTAACGGCAGATGGTGCTCAAGGCTAGTTTTTAAACAACTGATGGCATTCTTGGTTAGTTTTTAACAGCAGACGGCACTCTAAGCTAGTTTTTAACAGCAGATGGTGTTGTATGTTATATTTTAACAGCGGATGTCATTCTAGGCTAGTTTTTAACAGCAGATGTTGATGTACGCTAGTTTTAAAACAGCAAATTTAGCTCTAGGCTATTTTTTTTTTTTTTACAGCAGATGGCGCTCTGGGCTAGTTTTTAACAGCAGATGGCGCTCAAGGCTAGTTTTTAAACAGCAGATGATAATGTAAGCTAGTAACCGCAAATGACACCCCAGGCTAGTTTTTAACAGAAGATGGTGCTCTGGGCTAGTTTTTAACAGAAAATGGTGCTCTGGGCTAGTTTTTAACAAAGATGGCAGTGTTTGCTAGTTTAAAAAAGAAGACTGTGCTCTAGGCTAGTTTTTTAACAGCAGATAGAGCTCAAGGCTAGTGTTTAACAGCAGATGGTGCTTTAAGCTGGTTTTTATTAGCATATGATGCTCTAGGCTAGTTTTTTTAACAATAAACGGCGCTATATATTATTTTATGACAGCAAATGAGGCTGTATGCCAGTTTTTAACAGCAAATGGCGCTCTAGGCTAGTTTTTAACAGCAGATAGTGCTCTATGCTAGTTTTTAACAGAAGATGACTGGGCTAGTTTTTAACAGAAAACGGTGGTGTTTGATAGTTTTGAGACTGCACTTTAAGCTAGTTTCAAACAGCAAATGGTGGTCAAAGCTAGTTTTAAAACAGTTTATGGCGTTATTGGTTAGTTTTTAACAGCCGATGGCACTCTAGACTAGTTTTGAACAGCAAATGGTGCTCTTTGCTAGTTTTTAACAATAAATGGCACTATATATTAGTTTATGACAGCAAATGAGGCTGTATGCCAGTTTTTAATAGCAAATGGTGCTCTAGGCTAGTTTTTAACAGCAGATGGTGATCTATGCTAGTTTTTAACAGCCGATAGTGCTCTATGCTAGTTTTTAACAGTAGATGGTGCTCTATGCTAGTTTTAACAAGTAGATGGCAATGTATGCTAGTTTTTAATAGCAGCCAAGGCTGTATGATGCAGATTTATTTGTAAAATAAAAATACATTTTGTCAAATAGCAATTTCAAAACAAATTTTAAAAATAAAAAAAGAGAAAAACAAACCAAGACTAGGTGTTTAGATTCAATTATTTTATATTCACACCTGAGACATTTATAATCCATAAAAGGAACCAAAACATTGTCAAAACATTCCATGTCACTTCCATGTACAGTGCTTCAACTGTAATCATAGGAAGCTGCAAGAACAATTTAGCGCACCCCAAAAAAAACCTAAAAACAACTTTGTTAGCATACTGTCTTCCGCATCAGATCAGGGTGTACATTTACTCTGGGCAATACAATACTTTTGCGTATTGTGTAACCAATATCTCCTTCAACAAGCACTAACGACATAGGCCACACCAATAATTCAACCAATCCTATCGATCCTTAACAGTATTGCCACCGATCCACATCTGCCCTTCAGAACATTTCTCTGAAAGGATCCAATACATCAAGACTATTTCAAATGACCCCATCTCAATCCAGAATCAACAGCATACCACACTACCGCACATACACATT
Source organism: Danio kyathit (assembly GCA_903798195.1). Lineage (NCBI taxonomy): Eukaryota > Metazoa > Chordata > Actinopteri > Cypriniformes > Danionidae > Danio > Danio kyathit. The sequence goes on from LR812522.1 coordinate 32,967,559, forward strand.
TCATCAAACACCCATTTCTATTAATATAAAACTTCATTGTTGCCTAATGAGCAAACAGTTCTGGTCGGGAACAATGGAAAGAGCGGGACGGGTGAAGAACAAAACCTTCCAAGACAAAAGTGGCTTCCTGATTAGATGGAGACTCCCCCATGAAGAACGGCACTGTAGATTAAAAAAAGTATCGATAGAATAGACATATGTAGCTTAACGAGCTATGCAAATGAAGCCGGGTGATTAAAAGAGTAATGAATGGGGATATTGGATGGGTCTGCTGGCTTCTGAAGCTTTTATTCATACAGAGAACTATAAGCCTAGGCAAATGAAGATGACTTGAAACCTAAAACTGTCTGATGTATATGGCAGAGGAAAATTTCTCCAGTCAAGATTTCGAAGCAACTTTCACAAGTCAAAAGTGCTTTTAACAGATGTGTTTAATCAGTCCAGCAAGAAGACTAAGTCTGGCTTGTGCAATTACCGCTTCTGAGGAAGAACTATTTGTGTTTGAATAGACAAAAATTCTTGTCTATGCTTCTTGTATGCTGCATATAAACAAGATTACAGACGGCCTCTGATGCAGTCTATTATCGCGGCTTCAGCCAAAAATACTCATTTAAACCCATTACTTTATCATTTCAGGTTATATTTGAAATGTGGATTTGAAACATGGAAGAGAATAGTATGTAAACAGTACGCAATATATATATATTTTTAAGCTAAATTTACAAATAATAACAATAATATTAATAATAATAATAATAATAATTGAATATTTAATTTAATCTTTTATTCAAGGGCTTGTAGATTATGTGGAAAATCCAATACTAGATTGGCTAATCTGTATGAATTTGCTAATCTCATTCATACAATTTAGCAAGATTTGATTATTCCCCAATGAAGGTTGGTTTTAGGGGTGTGGTTTTGTGCCACGTCTCATTTTTAAAAATCGTACATTAACGTATGATTGAACTTACCCAGTTGATTACGTAAAAACATAAAATAGTTACGTTTCCCAGTGAGATCAAGCTAGAAGCTTGAAAAATCATAATCACAATTTTTTGGTCATAATCGTAATCGTGATTATTAATATCCATAATCAATAGACCATATGACCTAAAAGTTTTGCCGCTCACCTTAAGATGACTCTACATGTGAGCGTTCTCACCAGATGCGGCTTACACAAATAGATTGTGCTATTCGAGTGTAAATGGATGCTTAAAAATTGAGTTTACTTGCTTCATTCCTGTGTCAATTCAATTCACAGTAGATGTAGATTCGCGTCAGGGGAAGGGCATCTGTATGCCGACTCCAGTTTCGGTGCTAAATGAATGTATTGAGAAAGTAATGTACTTTAGGAAGGTTGAAAAACAGCTTTGGGTCTATCAGATCCTTCAGAATAAATCATCAACTTCTCCAGAAGCTACATATGGATGGGTGCTTTCATCGGTACTTCCGACTGAGCCAGTCCCAGTTTGATGACTTGTGTCATGTGTCAGCAGGATGTTTCCCCCTCAGGACACTAACACCAGGCACTACGTAATAATTACGCCACTACTAGAGCAAGCTCTAGATTGTTTAACGCAACACGAATGTCTGCCAAAGTTCCAATTTTTCAACCCAAACGTTTTGCGCAAATCAGTTAAGTGCCTTAAATACATTAATCGCTCAATTTGCACAATGTCATTTGCTCAAATCGCATGATTTACGCCATGTCATTCGTGCGAATAGTGCCACAAGATGTCTAATCGCGTCTTTGCATTGACTTGACAAGTAAATCACTCAAGCTTAACAATGCATCCAGGTCTGATTTAAACTCACCATGAGGCTGAGCGAGTGCACAAACAGCATGCATTCACTTTCCCGCTTAAAAAAACAAAACATGAATTAATCTATAGACGTCAACAAATGCTGCATGCATGTCCCATGCTGCAAACATAACGTACAGTAACATGCTTTTACTGATTTCCATGTGAAATGCAGAGGAACATCGATTCATGTTTTTGTTTTATATTGCCGTGTTCACACTGAACTTTTCACCTCATAGACTTCCATTCATATGCATGCGAACGCGGCAGACCGCAAATGCAAGCTTGCGCGACAAGTTTCGCAGTTCACTGCATTGCAAAGTTCAAGCTTGGTGCACTCTGACCTGTGAAATTGCATCACGAGACTGCGTGAGACCAATCGAAGATCAAAACATGACCTCTCTGGACAGAAATGTAAAATATAGACCAACCGCTTGCTTTTTAAAATGTCTAATCATCTCGTTTAATCCTGCGTCTTTTCGCAGTGCTGTAAGACAGAATTTCGCAGGCTCAACCTCTAGTGTGATGGCATAAATCATATAAAAACAAAATTGTATTTCAATTAATTGCACAGCCCTAATTATTTACAGTCAATCAGCAGCACTGGAGAACTGCATGTTTCAGACAATAACAGTCTATACTATATTTACTTTTATGTTTTGCTTTAATAAGAGTATGATGCAAAAATTATTTTAGAAATTGGCATTTCTGTCTTCATACAGTGTAAAAAAGCAGGGAGCCACACAATTAATCCAAGTTGTCCTAACACAAATAGATGAAGTTAACTTCACGAATGTAAGTGGATTGAATATAAAACAATTTAGTTGTCCCCAAAAAAATCTCAAGAATTTTTTTTTTTTTCAGCTCATTTCAAATAAGCAGTTTGAACAAGCAGAACTATAACTTTTTGAGTGTAAAAACTAGTTATGACTTTATTTTCTTTTGAAGTTTAGGCATTATTTTATAATTACTTACTTTATGATACAATATTGTTTTGAAAACTATGCATACTTGTCGCCTAAGTAAACAAACCATTTTTTTTCCACAATGTGCAAATATTAATTAGATATAATTTATTTATTTTTTATTTTTTATAATTTGATGCGGAGTTTCTGGGACAAAATATTTCAAGTTTTTTCAAATACATTTGACATTATGATTGAACCAGGTCCTGTATTAATTATATTTGGAGTTTCCGAAGAATTTTTGAGACTTACACGGGTACAACAACAGTTTTTCAAATGGGTTGATCTCTACCAAAAAACTTTTTTTTTTGTTTTAGAAGAAATAATAAGTTCCAAATAAATTATAGCTGACAGAGTTAATGGGTACATTTCATCTGAAAAAAATCAGGTATACCCTAATAGACAAGGTTTTGTTATTTGAAAAAACTTTGTCCCCTTTTATTTCCTTACTACAAACTTTTGATTAATGTTTTATTACCTACTTTTACCAATGGATAGCACTGGTGGGTGGTTGGTTGGGGGAAATGCATGTTTTGTTTTTGTTTGTTTGTTTGTTTATTTTATGGCAGTTTTTTTCTTTACTTCTTTATTTATGTTTTTTTTTTCAAATGTCTAATTGTTAAAATGTAAGTTTTATGTTTATATTTTAAGTGTATTTAGAGGTGAATGTCTGTTAAAATTTCTAATAATAAAAATATGTAAACATAATTACTAACTTTTTTCACTTGTTTGCTATTTTATTTATATATTTTTTTTTTGATTGTGAACAACGGTTATTGATAGACTTGTTGCTGATGGCTCTGTAAATATACTGGTATTCAAAAACTGCAAAAAAATAAATAAATACATAAGTAACTTAAAAAAAATGCCAGTGCTCTATTTGCTGTCTCTTTGGTGTACAGTAGTTTGTTTGACTACCACAAGCAGGGTTCCAGGCAGTCTCTCTACTAGCATAAATCAATATGAGTGGATTTATTTATTTAAATCTATCAGACCTTAGCCACCTATGTCCAAACAATTCACAAAGCAGATAGCAATTTCATATGTTGGGGGCAAATTTTATTCAAATTACATTTTGAAGGTTCTTGGAACAAGGACAAATAAAGCCCAATGAAGTTTTCCCCCCATCTCCTCATGCATTTATTTACAGGCGTAATGAAAATGATTGTTTAATAGCGCAATGCCCTAACAGAAAAGTACACCCAGCCAAAGCACTAACTGGCCCCTAATTCGGCCCTGTCATCATGCATTTTTTAAAGCAGGAATCAAGAAAGATAAATAACGCTCTTCTGCTAAAATGAATTTACAGGCACAATTCATTCCGCACTGCACTGACTAAACAGGGGCTTATCCTCTGATCCAGAATATGTCAGGCGAGTATTGCGGCGGAGAAACTAATTAAAAGTAGCTATAAACTTTACAGTTCAACCAAAAATGAACATTCAGACTGGAGTTCATTGCACATTTTTGAGTTCCAAAGTTCTAATCTTTTTTCGTCCGAAAGTTTGCACATAAAATTAATAAATAAATATGAGCTCACATTGTGTTAATCACATTTACACAGTGCTTCCGAAACTTTCATCCATCATTAAAAAAAAAAAATTGTATCCGGTTCAGTTGCTTTTATCAATTTTTTGAAGTTGTGGAAAGTGTTTTGAGAGATGTTTTGACAATTCAGAGCTCTCGTAAAAGCAAAATTGAAAATGGTGTCACTCAGAGCACTTTATAACAAACAAAGTGTATAATTTTCTGTAATCTTAATAATAATAAAGATTACACTATAGACTAAATTATAAAGACAGAATGTGGTGGATGATTGAAAACCACTGTAGGCTATTCTACGTTGGTTTCAATGCCTGGCATGTCTCCCACGCTGATGTTGGCAAGTTTGTTTGTGTACTTTGAGGTACTGCCAATCAGTGTTCAGGATTCATTGATTTACTTAAACTTGCATATTAGTATCGTAAGCAAAGTATCAAAATGCTGCTAATTTCCTGAAATAAATGTTGCATTTTAGGATAGTCCTGTGCAGCTCTTTGATAAGGAAGTGAGCTCTCCTTCCTTTTCGTGCAGCGGACACAATATTTCCTGTTTCTTTTACTTTTTGGAGGAAGAGAGAGACTGAATCAATTAACTCTGAACTGTTTAGAGATTTTCCACAATTAATATGCATGATTAATACGTATAAGACTCAGTGTGTGAGAAATGCATACAAATATGTTGGATTTTAGTGTACAAAGACACTAATTGACTATTTTTTTGTCTAAAAACGATCGTTTTAAAAATTGTCCCAAAATATGATTATCCACACTGAAACAACTGAAAATGATTTCATACCAGTTCTGCGCATGTTTTAAGATGCCTTGAGCTGCACCATTTCCACCAATATCCACCAATATGTTCCACCATACATTCATGGCAACACGTTGAGGAGTTTTTAAATACACTGACAGCGAGGTGGAGTTTTTGCAAGCAACACAAAAATATAAAGTTGCAAAAGCAAGCAACAATATAGACTGGGTGACATGCAAAAAATAACAACTCAGTAAACAGTGTCCTCTGAAGAAAAGCATGTAAAAACTAAAATCTTTAATAATGCTTCCCAAACGGTGGGTATCCAAAACAATTGCTGTAGAATGTGCTCCACCATTTTAGCTGTATTGTTCATAGGGCTGGGTGATATGGCAAAAATGCTATCTCAATAATTATTTTCCATATTGAACGATAACGATATATATATTTCAATATCAGTTGTTAATGCCTCCAGATTTAAAAGAGTATGCCAGCAATGACTGAAGCCACAAAAATTAGAGGGTCCATTAAACGGCATAACATATTTTCGGCTTATAAATTTTCGGTGGCCAAAAAAATCGATACATCTCTAATAACAACACAGTTTTAGATTCCCATTGTTGCACATTTCTGCTGTGTGATTGGCTCTTAGAGCAATATAGAGTAAAAAAGTCCAGATCTTATCATTGCTATTGATAAATTTTATCGCGATTCGATATAATATCGTTTATCAGCCCAGACCTTATTGATCATGACTAAAAATGTGTCATTATCTTTTTAAAGCCTTCCAAACTGCGACCCGAAATCAGTGTTTTCAAATGTTCACAGTTGTCATTTATAGAAAATTTTGACATGTTATTTAAAGAAAAAACACTATGAAAGAGCCCCAATTATGCGTTATAAAAGGTCACATTTTGGTTTTGGGGGTCTCCAACAACAGGCTGATATGCATGCAAGATCAAAAAACACTTTCATTGTGTTATAATATGCATTTATTTTTACCTAATTATCCCAACAACTGCTATATGATTAGTTTAGCGATTCATTTGTTCTCAAAACTCCTCCTTGGCGCGATGCTAATCTGAGCGATGACCCAGCCTGTTGCGATTGGTCGACTGTGTTCAGCACAAACAGAGAGAAACGCCCACCACAGCTTATCAACATTGTTGAAGTAGCCAGAGTGCAGAGTATATGTGTGAGCCCAATGCAGGAGTGCATTAAAGTAATGCAGTTTAACACCAGCATATTGCTCTATTCTTAACCATAAGTAAAAACAACAACACACATTCTGTATTAATCCACAAAGTGGCAAAAGCTGAAGCATTTTAAAACTTGACCGTCACACGTGTGTAGGAACAGCTGACAGTGATCATAGCAAAGACAAATGGTAGAGGATTGCAAGCTCACAAACGCATTTAAATTGGTAAAGAAAGCGGCATGCGTCGCGTTTTTAGCGTGGCTTTAGGCGTGATATGTAAATATAAAGAGTAAACCAGATACAGTACAAGCCATGTGGAGCAATTGCAAGTAACAAAGCACAATTACATACATATTTTGCAAGCTAGAGAAAACAAGGAGGCAACCATTTTACTTGCACTTACTTACATTTGTGAAATGGAGGAAGAAACTGGTCCATGAATTGTGAACTGATAAAGTTCACAGCTTATGGACAAAGCTCTGAGCTCTGACAAAGTCCCATACATCAATAGTCTTTTCTGATCCTTCCTTTAACAAACGGCTGACGAATTCCCCATTGCAGGGTAGATCATTTAATTAATCACCAGAACATTCACTTATTAATGTTTACTCATCTTCAGTCCCACACACACCTGCACTCTGTTCACGTTTGAAGGGAAAGGCACGTTCACGTTTTACCGGACCCGACATTTCATATTTGGTATCGTTTTGTGTCGACATCGATTCAAACAGGCAAAAGTTCTGAACGAACGACGAATCATTTACATGAAATATTGAGTTGGGGCAGGGCTTTCTTTGTGCGCATCATTTCTTTGTAGCAAATTAATGGTAAAAGGGACGCGGTTAAGAATATTGTGGCAGAAGCCAATAACACCTGGAAGCAATTGGTCAGACTTTTTTTGTGAATTAACTTGGACGGATTATTGGTTCAGCCATAGAATAAAAACATGTGCAAGCAAAATACACAAAGTAAATTTAGATTTGATACAGACTTTAAGTCATAAAAGACTGCCAGATACAAAACCAAAGAAACAAACCAAAATGTCTGATTAAATGTACAGATATTCACATCAAAAATGTTATCACCAATAATCATTTCATTATCTATACTGGCTATATTTGAAAATTAAACAATTTTAACCAAGCTACTCGCTTTCCAAGCTGGGTGGGAAAGGCAGAGATTGATGGATATGGTTTCTTGTCAGAGTGAAGCCGTAATGTTTTGCCACTGCTTGCCCTCAGCAGTCAGCACTTGGCCCACATAGCAGACTTTGAATGAGTATCTGTCACACATGGCACCATGCCTTATTGCGCCGGGTGGAGTTGGGGAAAACAAATGACTGTTAAAGTTGGTACAGGTATATATTCCTTCAAACTTTCCTCCACAAACCAAGGAGTAGATTTTCCAAAACCTCTTTATCATGAGAGATCAGGGGCTTTCTTTTTAAATGAATATGCATGCAAGCACAAAAGAGAAATGAAGAACGTCTTTCAGATAAACAAAACAATTACGCATCTCCCCATGCGAACAGCCAGAAAATGTAGAGGGAGACAGAAAACAAGTGAGGAAATTACAAATAATGCTTGAAAACTGAACCACATCGCCACAGGATGTTTAAAAACAGGATGTTTTGCACTGTATAGAGTGTAGGCATTAAAAAACTGTTCACCCTCATGTTGTTTCAATCCATAGGATGCTTTATTAATGAAACTTTAGTGTCACCAGCAGAAAAAAAGGTAGCAAAAAAATCCATAAAAGCCGAATTCTCACTGCGCAACTTTCCGCTTCCAAAAAACTCGACAAATGCCGGAAATCGAAGGCAAATCAGTGCTTGTTTACAAAAGTCACACAGTGTGAATTATCAAAAAAGTGATCTGAGAGAATTGCCAACATGTCACTGATGCTGGTTAACCTGGAAATTCAAAATCCTGCTGTGTGAAAAGAGTTCTGGCTGAAAAAATTAATCACGATGACTTACAGCCAATGAGAGAGCAAGATACAGGGCAGCAGTGAGTCGGGAAGGAATAAAGCCCTGGTATACTGTAATAAAATGCTGGGTTTCACCCAATTGATATGTGTTGGGACAACATGAAGGAATTAAGTTAACTTAAAAGTTTTTACAAATTTTAGTGGATTGAATATAAAACAATTAAGTTGTCCCAATAAAAGCTCAAGAACTGTGTTGTTTCAGCTCATATTGAATAAGTAGTTTAAACAAACAAACCAAAGAATAAACGCAAATGATGTCATTTTGAACAAAATATGAGCAAAACAAAGATATTTTTGAGTTTGTTTTTCGGCAGTTCAAAACAGTTCACCAAAGCAAACTTTTTGAGGGGAGATTAAGCTACCTTTGAGCTAACATTAGTCTGTGTTGATTATACAATCAGTGGGTGTGTTCTGGAGCTCTGCCTTCTTTGACGTGCAGACTGAGATGTCCCACAACAGGAAACCATTTCCAATCTTGTGCTAGAACTTGGCTCTCCCGTGTGATCCTGTGTTATCACTTCTCTTGTGGAGTTTGGGAAGGAGGTAAGGCCTCAGGATACTTCAAACGAAATCAAAGAATGAACAGAAATCATGTCATTTTGAACAAAATCCGACCAAAACAAAGATTTTTTAGATGGTTGCAGTTCGAAACAGTTCACCAAACAAACTTTTCGGGGGAGTTTAAGCTACCTTTGAACTACAATGGGTCTGTGCTGATAATTCAATCAGTGGGTGTGTCCACCTTCTTTGACGTGTAATCTGAGATGCACCACAACTGGAAACTGTTTCCAAATTTTGTGCTAGAACTTGAATATTGCATGTTATCTTGCATTATTCCCTTATCACTTTTTGCATGGGCTTGGTTGTGAAACAATTAACGATAAAGACAGTTGTTCTTACAGTAAAGTCATGCTCGGGTATCTGTTTCGGGCATCTGTTTCGGATGCCTCCTGGATGCCTACCTAGGAAGGTGTTCCAGGCATGTCCCACCAGGAGGAGGCTTCGGGAAAAGCCCAGGACACGCTGGAGGGACTATGTCTCTCGGCTGGCCTGGGAATGCCACAGGATCCTTCAGGAGGAGCTGGAGGAAGTGTCTGGGGAGAGGGAAGTCTGGGATTCTCTCCTAAGACTGCTGCCCCCGCAAAGCGGCAGAAAATGAAAGAATGTATAAAGTCATGCAATGTGTGACCTCCAATCCACTGCTCAATGTGAACACAAAATCAACTGCACGCTAATTCAGATAGTCATGCAGTGTAAAAAAAAACAACAGAAATCAAGTGCAGTACAGTCTTGAGACCTGGTAGACAACTTTAATTACACTTAGAGAGTGTAATTAAACTTCAGACTCCATGATGGGAACCATTGCCTTAATGGAAATGTTCATTTCTGCTCAAAAAAATATGTTCTAAAATCAATTGTGTTCATTGTGTTCACCCCCGAGCTGCGAACCGTTACTGGTCCGTGGATCAATTGGTACCGGGCTGCATAAAAAATCAATAATTATTTTTGTTTTATTTATTATCTGAATCTGAACGATCTTTTACTTGGAAAAATCTTTTATTTTGATAGATGACGTATTCTCTTGGTTACATCATTTGAGCACCAAAATTTAACCCACAAGTTAGCAAAATAATTAAGAAACAGACATCTTTAGAAAGTTTTTTTGCGAAGGTAAAAAACGTTCAGTGAAAGACCCACAAACTGCCAAGGAATTAATTCGCAACCCGATTTGTCAACAAATCAGGTGAATCCAGCATGTCGGTGCAAGACAATCAACTGCTGGAGATCGCAAATGACGGAGGGTTTAGGGGCCCTTCACATATTGCGTCTTTTCCATGTACAAGTTCGTTATTTCCAATGGAGGCACACGGCTTGCCCGAATATTGGTAGAGATGCGTGCACGCAGCGCAACACACTCACACCATCCAGGAAATAATAATCAGCAAAGAACACCCAAACACTGCAGTGCTTTTAATTTTGTCCATAAATAAAACTTGTATCAGAGTTGCAGCAATGTTTATCAGCTTGTCATCCTGTGAGAAAATGGTCACCTAGCAATCTATGTACACTCACTCAAAAAGGTTGGGGACCACTGCATTAGAAGCCTTGAATTTAACAGATTCATTTACGTGGACTATTTTTGCAATTTATTTTTGTACTTTTAATCATGTGTTCTTTCAACAGATGGACAGAAAACTCTCAAGATTCATTCTGTCCTCATTTCAAAGATGATAGAGTAAATAACGATAACTTTTTAATTGTGTGTCCTAACACATTCATACAAACATTCCCAAATTCAACCAATGCCTGTGTCATAATGCAATTCATAAAGGGGCATTAAAACTGACAGGGATTTGATATGACAACAGACCAGAAGTCACTTGTTCTCAAGGGAGTTTGTGATTTGCTGCGACATGAGCAATTGAGACCGTTGGCGATGCACCAAAGTTGAGCCGAAATGTATGCAAATGAGCAGTGATGCGTTCTAACTGTTCTCTTGCAGGTCAACTGTCCACTGTCAGGCAAACTGCGCACTTGTTTGAAATGCTTCTTTTCTGCCCTGAAGGACAAATAGCATGAAACTTGCAATATCAAACTGTGGGCTTTGATTCTTCAAGGATTAGACAAGATCAAATGACCCGGGAAAAGTGTCGCCATGTATGCCAATAACCGCAGAGCTTGAGAAAAAAAAAAACCCTCATCCTCCATCCTTTGAATGCATCAATTGAGCTGTCCTTGCTCTTTGCTTGGCTCAGGTTATAACTGCCCCATAAGTCCATTGGAAGGGTCCCTCTGGGCCCTTCAGAATCATTAGTCTGGACAGCTTGTTTAGTCTACTGGAAATCAAATCACTTAAAGGTGTAAAGGTCAAAAAAAAGAAGAAGATTGGGAACAATCACAACAAATGAATCTGACAAAAAATCTAAATATTCATGGATATTTGTTTAAACAGACATATAGGAAGCTTTATGATATTATATTTGTGCATATATGTCAATATCTACAAGTACTAAAGCCAAATCTGGAGCTAATCTAACAAAATAACTTATGATAAGGGTCCAAAATTAGTACCAAAAAACGTGTATGTTTATACAAGTGTGTGTGTATATATGTAGTTTTTAATTTTTTTTAATCAGCATTTTAAGGACAAAATTATTAGCCCCTTTAAGCTATTTTTTTTGATAGTCTACAGAACAAACCACCATTATACAATAACTCGCCTAATTACCCAAACCTATCTAGTTAACTCAATTAACCTAGTTAAGCCTTTAAATGTCACTTTAAACTGTATAGAAGTGTCTTGAAAAATATCTAGTAAAATAATATTTACTGTCATCATGGCAAAGATAAAATAAATCAGTTATTAGAAATGAATTATTAAAACTATTATGTTTAGAAATGTGATGAAAAAATATTCTTTACTGTGATTGGATTGCTACAATAGCTCAAAAATGATAGTGACTACAAACAGCCATGTGTGTATGGAATATCCTGTCGCAAAAAAGGCATACATGACGGTAATAGTTTGATTAAGTTGTTTACATGTCTGTACTGCACTTTACTAATGTCTTATCCATTTCTGTTTAGTTCGATTATGACTAGTTGGATTAATGTAATCAAAAATCATTGTTTAGATGGTAGACTCTTAATCAGAGTATTGTCTTAGTCATATTAAAAACAGAGTATTGATGTCCATGTAAATGTACTTACTAATAGGCGCTAACTTTTCAACTTGCAATGACTGAAAAAATACAGCAGAATGCCCGCTTGGTGGACCACAATGCTGCAGGCACTCCAAAAAGTGACAACAGAAAACAAACACTCAGCTTGAGAAAAAAAACACTTCGGTGGACACTCACCCTAATGGAAACGCTAAGATGATCATAAATTCTGAAAATGTAGGATACATTTTTTGTCTGATAAGAAAAGATGTGCATAAACTAAACTCAACTAAAACTCGACTCGACTAGACAAGAAGTAAAGTGGTAATGTTTTAACAGATTATCTAATAACAAAAAGGGTTGCAATGGGATGACATTAACAAACAACAGTGGAATGGCCACATTGTAAAACACCTGAAATGTTGTTTTGTTCATTCTAAAATCCCTCAGCCAAAGTCCATCCTCAAAGTGGTTCAGTATTATTCCTTCCAGAACCAATTTGAGAGTCTGTGCTCGCAAAAGAGAAAACGTGCACCTCTAAAATTGCATTTCATCTTCATCCTCTGAGGCGCAAGTAATATATTGTATTAAACATTTTCTTTTCAGTATTTTGATTTTGGTCTCTTTAACTCATTGGATAGAAGTGATGCGAGATTTTTACGCATAAATCTAAATCGCATCGTTAGATGGAAACATAGCAATTGATTTAACACCAAAACGGAAGAACAGAAACCAACGTGTGTTTACACAGAAGTGTTTTAAAATTCAGTCAATATCCTATACTAAGAGTGTTATACGTCTCATATAGTTGAAGTGTTATTGACTTACCGATATATTCGAAAACATAAACAACGAAGAAGGGTGTCACAAGGTCATTGATGCCCTGAACGTAGCCGCTAGCTGGATGCCGTATTGCCCAGATGAACAGAATCCGCTCAAAGATCTAGAAAAAGAGAGGATATTTCAAAACACTCATTCGGTATTCATCGTAAACAGAAGACATTGATATATTTTAAAAACGCAATACCACATGGAAACTGTTAGTAGAAGAATTTGAGCGTACAAGGTCACTCAAACGGTTTTAATTAGAGACACAGTGGGATCAGCCACCCCCAGCCAGCAATCAATTAAGAAAATCAATTAAGCCTTCAGAGCCTTTTTAATCATTAACATCACAACATTCGATAGAGCAGACAGCAAGGTGAGAAATTACAAGTAGCCGCGTGCATATTTATTATTAGATAGCTCTCTTTCTTTATATGTGGACTGCCAGGTGTGTTCTGGATCTGTATAACTGCAGATTATGGTACAACACCGCTATAGACCAATCACACTTCAGAGTTACCGTTTGTAAGTTAGGCTTACTTTAGCTATACTGGTTGGTTGGTGTAGCATTTCTCATTTTAGGGGTAGGTTATGATTGTAGTTTAAGTATCAAGTTAGCATATCTGTAGATTGTATGTGGTCAGTGATAAAAAAAAAAAAAAGTTATTATTAGGTGAGTGGGCTTGACAGACCACCTACTGTATGTAGGATAAACATCTTCTACACCAGTTTGTACAGATAGCTCTTTTATAATTTTATACTTTGTATTTTTTTTCTCTACAGCCACATACTCTATATTAAAGTCTTTATATATTTTATATTTGCCTTTATGTTCTATTGAATTTATATTTCTTCAAAATTAAATCTTATTGTTATTATTCTAAGGTCACGAGTGGTTGTGTAAGCATTTCACATCATATCATACTGTGTATGACTGTGTGTGACAAATAAAATTTTAATTTATTGTGGTTTAAATTTTTTGGATAAAAACATTTATTAAAACGCTTCATTTTGAGTAATGGAAATAACATGTATTAGTTGACAAGAAAGTGCAAAAACAGCATTTAATGTATTATTTATACATTAAGGAAGCAATTTTTAAAACTTGAAATGTAACAAACAGATTTAATGCTTAATGAAAACATGAAAATGAATCGCATGTGAGTTTCTATTTGGCAGGTTTGTAATAGAAAGATCAGATTTATAACATGCCATTGTGGAATTACAAATCTATAAAAATCTATGCACAGTGTGTGTTCAGGTAGCCTAGGTGTGACTAATGGAAATAACATGTATTAGTTGACAAGAAAGTGCAAAAACAGCGTTGTATGTAATGTAATGTAATGTAATGTGTATTTTATATGGCGCATTTATTGTGTATGGCCATACACCCAAAGCGTTTCACAATCATGAGGGGAGTCTCTCCACACCACCACCAGTGTTTAGCATCCACTTGGATGGTGCGATGGCAGCCACAGGACAATGGCGCCAGTGCGCTCACCACACACCAGCTATTGGTGGAGTGAAGAGACAGTGATACAGCCAATTCGGGTTACACCCCTACTCTTTACGAGAAGTGCCATGGGATTTTTAATGACCACAGAGAGTCAGAACCTCGGTTTAACGTCTCATCTGAAAGACGGCGCCCACTGACAGTGTAGTGTCCCCTTCACTTTTACTGGGGCATTAGGACTCACACATACCACAGGTTGAGCGCCCCCTGCTGGCCTCTCTAACACCACTTCCAACAGCAACCTAGTTTTTCCCATGTGGTCTCCCATACAGGTACTAATCAGGCTCAGCCCTGCTTAGCTTCAGTGAGTAACCGGTCTTGGGCTGCAGGGTGATATGGCTGTATGTATTCATTTAAGCATTTAAGAAGCAACTTTTAAATTTAAATGTAAAAAATTATTTTAATACTTAATGAAAACATGAAAATTAACCATAAGTGAGTTAGTATTTGACAGTTTTGTAATAGAAAGATCAGATTGCCATTGTGGAATTACAAATGTATATATGCACAGTGTGTGTTCAGGTAGCCTAGGTGTGTGACATGTATGTGACACGTCTTGACTGCAGCAAACGACGAGTTCTTTATAAAGAGTATTCACATAAAGAATCTTCTGAATTTACAACAGCAAACACAATTAATATTACATTTTTTTGTGTGTTTTCTAATACATTTAAAAACATTTTCATCAAGAGCATATTTAAATTTAAATTGTATTTTCGAAGATTTTAATAGGTATACTTTTATCATACATCTACACAGAAAGGTTTTTTTTTTTTTTTTTTTTTTTTTTTTTTTTTTTTTTTTTTTTTTCGCCTCCCTTTTCCCAAATGTATCTTATTTCCCCTTTCTAAAAGCTACCTCTCGTCTGACCTGTCTTCCCCTGAAATGTGTGATGTTTGTGTATGGTCGATGGGGTCCAATTTCGCTGCATGTAAAAGCGTATGTGACAAATAAAGGCTTCATCATAATCATCAGCATCATCATCATAAATGTGGGGTTTGGCACAACATCGCTATTGACCACATTTTAGTGTTACAGCTTGAGTTTTAGGCATACTTTC
Organism: Danio kyathit; assembly: GCA_903798195.1. Taxonomy (NCBI): domain Eukaryota; kingdom Metazoa; phylum Chordata; class Actinopteri; order Cypriniformes; family Danionidae; genus Danio; species Danio kyathit. The sequence continues at coordinate 32,982,865 of LR812522.1, forward strand.
AAACTAAGGGCCCTATCATACACCCGGCACAATAAGATGCAAGATGTGTTTGGCATGATTTGTTGCTATTTTTAGACCAGCGCAACCCTAATTTTCGAATTTTGCACAACGTTGTTTAAATAGCAAATCCAAGTGCGGCACTTTGTGGACTCATTGGTGTGCCAATCTATAAAGAAGGTGTGTTAAGGCGCATTGTTGGCACGTAGCTATTTTGGGGAACTGAAATAGACTGCGCCATTGAACAACTAAAAGCTGCTCTAAAGTCCAGCACAGAACATTATTAGTAATTATAGTAATTAGTAATTATTATTAATTGTTATTATTACCAGTTAGGGCTGGACGATATGGCAAAAATTTATATCACGATATATTTTTTTATTTCGGTCGATACGATATAATTCCGATATCGATATGGACAATATTAAAAATTAAGGAAAAACTCCCAAGAACGCACACAATGGATGTCTGTACCTACAAATGTCTGCAAAGTGAATTTGCAAAGTCGATAATACCTCCAGACTCTTATAACTTTTTTTTTAAATAAAAACAGTACAAAAAAATTTGTTCACTTTTTATTTGTATTTAGCCTATTCAAACAAGAAATGTGAAATAAACTATCAAATAAATAAAGCTCAAAAATTCATAAAAAATATGCAAAATAGTTTTTTAGAAAAATACGTTTTGTAGTATAACCAGCAGGACAGCAGTGATGTGTGAACTGAATTTAATGAGAGTACAGTAATTTACAGTACAGTTATTGAATATGTTTGATAATAAAAATTCATAAAAAATATGCAAAATAGTTTTTTAGAAAAATAAGTGTTGTAGTCTAACCAGCAGGACAGCAGTGACGTGTGATCTGAGTTTGATGGCAGTATAATGAGTTAGAGGGAAGTTATTGACAGCTTTTGTAGTATTGGTTTTTGCGTTTTGCTCTTTGTAGACGGTCCCTAAGGATCGGCCTCTTTGCCGCCTGCGCATAGAGATCAATATAATGCGTCCAGCGCGTAGGAAAGCTCATTTTTAAGAAAATAAGGTTGTAGGTGGTTGTATACATTGCGACAGTTGAAAAAATGTGCTATTTGTGTAGGAACAATGTTTCGGTCATGAGTTATTGATCCGGAAAAGACGAATCTGCGAATCTGTTGCTAACTTTACTGAACTGAACCACTTCTACACCACTGCATTAGTCTTTCCTTTCTTATCAACTATTTCGTCTGCATTCTTACTTGTGGAAGCTTGTTCATTCGCATATGTATTCAGAGCACTCATTTTGTAGCTAAAACCTTTTGCGGCGCAGCTTAACCACCTGCTGTGCTGAGCGCTGGCAGCGTGTCTGTGTTGTTCGTCATCACGTAAGTGACATCAGATCACGCTCTTTCTGACGGCTGAGCACTGAACGTCATTCAGTGACAAGTGATACATGTATAAGATCTTATATAAATAATAATATATCTATTTATATATATGCAAATTTATATCGAAATATCGGAAATGGGTTCAAAAATCATATCATCGTTATTGAAAAAAATTCTATCGCGATATATATTGATATCGAATTATTGTCCAGCCCTATTACCAGTATTATTCATTATATGCATATTTATATTTGTTTGGATAAAAACAAGTTTAGATTTGTCCACCTGTGGGGTTTAGGAGACGTATGCATCACCATATGAGGCATAAGAATAGGATAAGTGTTTGAATATAACTTTGTCCACATTTCGTTATTATTGTTCATTGATTTGTTTGCTGGAAATTTCAAAACTGAATTTAGAAATAGTTTTAAAACAAACACAACAACACAGTTTCCTTATCTACAAAAGTAAAGAGAAAGTAAAGAGGCCAAATGGAGGAGGCTTGTTATTTATCTTCGCGCTGCAGATGGTCTGTTTAACTGTTTTCTTGCATTTAGTTATTCAACTTACACTCTCAGAAATAAAGGTACGCGAGCTGTCACTGGGGTGGTACCTTTTCAAAAGGTACAAATTTGTACCTAAAAGCTCCATATTAATACCTTAAGGGTATATATATAATAATATATACATTTGAGGTACCAATATGGACCCTTCAAGTACAAACATGTACCCTCTGAAAAGGTACCACCCTATTGACAACTCGCGTACCTGTATTTCTGAGAGTGTACAAAGTCCGCCAGATAAATAGCAAATGCGCCATGGCGCGACACAACTGACTCTTAAAGGGAATGTGAGATGAGACTTTGATTGGTTTAATGCACGTTATGTTCAGAAAAAAACCCATAACTCATTACGAGAATAAGCACAACCCTAACCCGAATAAGCGAAAATTGTATTTTTCTGTCCTTAAAATAGCAAAAGTGGATTTGGACATGACTTTGCACCTAGATCATTAAAAAGGAGCTCTAAGACTGGTTGGGCAATCTACCATTTCTGATATTATTTATTAATTTATGTTGTTTAAACTTTTTTGTCTTTTTATAAAAACAATTATGGCAGTTAATTTTGACTGAGGGAAATAATATGTATTGAATGACAAGATGACAAAATAAACCCCATCAAAAAACTTGATGTTATTATTAAAATAGTAAAGAAGACATTATAAAACATTACATATTCTAATCTATTTCAATAAAAAATCTGTTAAAAACGTATCCATTGTGTGCAGTTTTCTAAATGTCAGACACAATTAATTAAAACTACAAATATATATTTATGATTTGTATTAACATTCAAACTAAACTGTATTTTCTGATATATTAATAGGCATGCTTGTGTATATCATCATAGAAGCCACTGTAAGCATCAATCGTAATTGTAAGTGAAAGTTGGTTAATTGTGAGCTTCTTTGCATCGCTTTCAACCTCAGGGTTTAAAATGTACATTGTGTTTACTTCACACGATGTGACACGGCAAATGACTACAGCAATCAATGATGTGTCAAGTGTCTCATGGTTATGCATGAGACTGCGTGTCCATTTCCTATGAGAAGACACTTTGATTTAATTACTAGCGACAGCATGTCTTGATTTCCAATATGACACATTTAAAACTGTATGATTGAGTACACACTGCACAAAATGCTTTTCTTACCTAGAATTTTTGTCTTGTTTCTAGTCCAAATATCTGAAAATCCTTAAATCAAAAAGCTTTTTCTAGACAAGTAAAAAAATATAGTCTTCTTTTAAGAAATATGTTAAAATTATGTTGGATTTTCCTTAAAACAAGCAAAATAAGCTGCCAAAGGGGTAAGCAACAAGGAGGTAAGCTTGTTTTTGCTTTTAAATAAGATTATTTTGCTCTTCGACAAAAAAAATGTGATTCATTTAATTCATAAGTGTAACCGGTCTTTTGTTGCTACTTAAAATAAATGATCAAATTTTTAATTCTGTCATTATTTATTCACTCTTTACTTTTTTAAAACCTATTTGAGTCCCTTTCTTCTGTCTAACACGAAGTAAGATATTTAGAGAAATGCTGGTTGCAATCACCCATTGACTTCCACAACATTTTTTTTTTTTTACTATGAAAGTCAATGGCTCCCATTCTTCAAAATATCTTATTTTGTGTTCAACAAAAGAAAAAAACTCATAAAGGTTCAAAACCACATGAGGGAGAGTTTAACTTTTGAGAGAACTATCCCTTTAATTTAAACTAATATCAACGTCTTTCATTGCATGCGGATGATATACTTTTATACATTTCTAACCTTGAAAAATGCATTCCACAATTATTGATCAAATTATTAATAAATTTGCTAGTTTTTTTCTGGTTTTACTTGTGGAAAAAAAAGCATATTAATACCCAAATAATATCACATAACCTAGATTATTAGATGGCACTACTTTTAAAATAATTCCGTTAAACCCTTGGATATAATGATCACCAGAAACCCCAAATTTATATTACAGTTGAATTACGAAAAGGTGGATCAGCTTAATTAATAATATTAGGTTCTAGAATACACTAGCATCCATTGTAGGTAGGATTAATGCTACTGTATATAAATGGTTGTTTTATCAAACTTTTTTCTAAAAACATTTAAGCTATCGCTTTCTTTATTATTCCACTCCATTATTTTAAACAAAAAGAATTGATAATTTTCCCAGAGATGGGTTGCAGCTGGAAGGGCATCCGATGCAAAAAACATATGGTGGTTAAGTTGGCGGTTCATTCCACTGTGGCGACCCCAGATTAATAAAGGGACTAAGCCGAAAAGAAAATAAATGAATGAATGAATGAGAATCGATTAGAACCAGGTTTATTAGTCAGAATTGATAAGAAACATTTAAATAAAATAAAGGAAGAGGATTCTCTCTTTCCAATTTTTATACATTTTTATTATTGGGTAATTAACTGAAACTAATATTAATATATGATTTATATACATAATATAATTTAAATAGTTTATTAATATATGTTCTAACAGTTGACTAATGGTTTAAAGTGAACAACCATTACTAGTCGACCAGTAAAGTCTTTAATCAAGGGCAGCCTTAATTTAAATTAATTAAGCACAAAAAGAGCCAAATCAAATTCAAATATGAAAATGCAAAAATGCATTTGTGCATTAAATTAAAAAGGTCACCAGGTATGACCAAACAAAAAAAAACATAGTATTAATTAATTATTCTAGCATGTGATGATAAATTAAAGTAGGTATATATGGGAAGATATGATGCTTTCATGAAACACAACTTAATCTTAATACGAAGACAATGTGAACTTTTTTTTTATATATATAATAAACCGTTGCATGTATTATTATTATAATTTTTTTTTCTCTGGCTAGATCTAATCCTAATATCTAATATGGTCATGAACATTCTGGGCCCTATCACACACAAGGCACAATAAGGCGCAAGACATGTTTGCCGCAATGTGTTGCTATTTTCAGACCAGCGCAACCCTAATTTTCGTGTTTTCTGCCACGTTGTTTAAATAGCAAATCCATTTGTGCCCACTTTGTGGACTCATGAGTGTTCCAGTCTAGAAAAGAGGTGTGTTAAGGCGCATTGTTGGCGCGTTGCTATTTTGAGGAACTACAATAGACCAGCTGAAAGCTGTGCACCTCGCTTACACACACAGGATGTACAGCAATACACGAATATATTTACAAATGAAAAAGAATTAAAAGATTAAAATATTACAAAAATGATTACTTTCTATATAAATATAAAAACCACTGCCTCCATGCCTTCTTCAACTCGGGGGGCTTTTTCAGTTTATTCACGACAACTTGCTTTTTTATATAATGTCATTATTATTTATTATATGCAAATGTATATTTGTTTTAATAAAAACAAGATCAGATTTGTCCACAGGTGAGGTTTTGGATCGTATAGGGCATAGCATGCGTGGTTGGATATAACTTAGTTTTTTGACAACACTTCGTTATTACTCTTCATTTTTTTATTGGTCTGCTGGAAATTAGAACTGAATTTAGAAATAGTTTTGAAACAAATCTTTGTGGTTAACAAATAAAATTAATTATGTAGGCTAATGAATGTCTTCAGTGGAGCACGTACAACACTGTTTCCTTATCCACAAAAGAGACAGGGAAAGTAAAGGCCGATTGGAGGAGGCTCGTTCTTTATCCTCTCGCTGCAGAGGCTCTGTTTACCTGGATTCTAGCTAGTGAAGCGTTCAGTTTTTCCAATTACAAAGTCCGCCCTGAAAATAGCAAACAAGCCATGGCATGACGCAACTGACTCTTAAAGGGAAAGGGAGATGAGACTCAGATTGGTTTATTCTAAAACACACCCATAACTCATTAAAACAATAAGCACAACCCTTTTAGACCATGCGCCGCGGCGCAGCGCATATTTTGCCATCCTTAAAATAGTAAAAGTGGACACACTCTTAATGCTTTTGCGCCATGCACTTTAGACATTGTGCCTAGATCACTAAAATAGAGCCCTCTATCTTAACTTTGTCACTCATAATTATTTAAAAAAAAAAAGTTTAAAACAAAATATTAAATGGTTAAATAAATAATTTGCTACTTGGCAAAATCCTGTGCATTCCCACATATTCATGCATGTTGTTTTAATTCCACCTTCAGCTGTTTTAACTTCAAAAGTTGTTTTTTAGCTTGATCTTTTGAAACTTTTGTGGGACTTCTGCATTCCTTTCTTTAGAGGCAATCCCTTAATTCAAAGTTATGGTGACTTTGTTTTTTTCCCTCCCCTTGTGTCAAGAATGAAAACTTGAAGTTTGACTTAAATCAAGAGGGAAAATGCAAGTCTCTTCTTTTCTTTCCGACGCATACAACTGACATCTCCCGCACTCCTTTCAGGGCGTAACGTATCTGTCATCCCCAAATAAACTCATCTCTCACGTTGAGCCCTAAACAATAAATGTGTACAAGGCAGCTCACGCTTGCTTTTTACAGACCCTGTCGATCAAACGGAGCGGCTTTCTCATCTGCGTTCTATTCTATGATCAAAGCTCCATTTATCAAAGACTTTAGACTGGTAATGTGGCTTTCTCCACATAACTGACATCCTCCTGCCTCTTTTCTCTTTCCAACCATCGATGTAGTCATGGCAAGATCTTGCTTTTCTCCAAAAGCCCAGTACATATTAGCAGGAATCAGAAATCAATGAGTGAGCTGGAGTTTACTGAAGCGCCTGGAGCGAATACATTATCCATTTATTTAGTTAGCAGACATAATATATAACTTTAAGGTACCAGTATGGATTCTTAAGGTGCTAAGATGTACCTTTTAAGTACTAATGCGTACAATTTGAAATGGTACCATCGCAGTGACAGCTTTTGTATCTTTATTTCTGAGGAAAGCAGAATGTTTTTTTGTTTTCTATTAATCCACAGGATACGTTGAAGTGATTCACTCTGTTTGTGATGGACAGATTGTTAATGGTAGGTCTTAAACATTATGCAGGGCATGCAAACGCTCGCCCATCCTTTATCGACCTCAAATAGCAACTTCACATAGACACTCAATCTACTGTTAACCTAGAAAAATGTGCATTATTTAAATGTCTGTGCAGACTATGGAAGATGAACAGGTGAACAGGTACATGTTGATCCTACAGACAATAGTAACGCATCTTCCAAATCCATAAGACTCTATATGATTATCTGTGTGTACTCACAAGGAAACATTTTGTAAAACAATGAAAACAATTGTGCCTTAAAGACATAAAAAATATATCTAGTTGAAGTCAAATTTATTAGCCCTCCGTTGAAATTGTAATTATTTTTAAAAATATTAATATATAAGGGATGTTTGATGAAGAGAAGATTTTTGTCAACACATTTTTAAACAGCAATTTTACTAACTTATTTCTAGTAACTTATTTCTTTTGTCTTTGCCATGATGTGACGGTACATAATAGTTTAATGGTTATTTTGCAAGATATAGCATTCAGCTAATTTCTTTGTCCACAACAGTATATTTATGAGAGCAAACTGTATACTTTCAAATGAACCAATTCAAAGGTCACTAGAAAGCACTAGATTATCAATATGTTATTAAAATGTTAATAAGGTCTCCATATGTGTTTTCCCTTCTACATTCACAATCGTTACTGCCATTTTCCTGTGACGAGCCTTTTTCATGCGCTTATTAGGCACTTGTAGGCAATTAAAGTCTCAAAATTATGATTTAAATAGTTTATTTAAAAAAATGCTTGATTAGTTGTCTAATTGCTTACTACCAGTCAAGAAAAAAATAAATAAATGCTTAAAAATTACATAAATAAAATTTTAATTAAGCAATAAATTAAATGTGAGTTGAGACATATCAAGTCATTTGAAATTTAAGGTTCTTCTCAGATAAAACAAAGCAGATTGGGGTTTGGAGCAGAAACTTGGACTATTTTTTTTTTACTCCTACCCCTACCCCTTATTTTTGGCCCTTGAAACAGGGTGAATGGGAAGTTAGTAGTTATTCCAGTTATCCAATATGTTTTGGTATTTATCTTCAGGAAATCACTGATATAACGATATAATGTGGCAATAAGCTCGTGCATTTACACTGTGGCCATATTCATCAATGTAAACACAGGAAAACAACATTAACATTATAGCAGACACTGTAAAAAGGACATTCCCAGCCACTAGCATTTTCTGACAGGATATTCGAGTGTCATATGTAAAAGTATGTTGCAGGACTAGTATACAAAAGTTATTATTATGGATTATAGATAGCAAAATTTATCAGGATTTAAAATCATTTTTTTTTTTTTTTAAAGCATGGTCGTAAAACATGAACGCCGTTATGAATTCATAAAAACATATGCTTGTTTGTTGTAAAATATCTTAATAATGCCAAAAATTTATAATGCATCTCCTGACTTGTGTATGCAGCCATGTTGTCGTTGTAGCTGGTGTTTTCTAAGAAATGTTCGTACCCATTGGTTTATAGTGTGGTCCTGGAAAAGCTCTGATTCAAGGACTATCAAGCCTTTTCCCTTAGCCCTACGTCTTCAAGCTAAAAAAGAACTGGGACACCCCTACCCCTTCACGTGAATGCCCAAAATGAAGGATAGGGGTAAGGGGAAGTGCTAAGGGGGACTTGGGACTGGGCCTTGATCTCTCACGTCCCTTCATAAGCTCGACATTTGAAATATACATTTGTATATTTGAGCACACAAAGAAAGTGTTTTTGCTTCTTGCAGTTTGACAGTGCATGCAGTAGTGAAACAGTTGTTGACAGAACATTTTTTTGCATGCTAACATTTGAAATAATATGTGATAGCATAGCCAAGATTCAACCAACATCAGGCTGATGCAATACAACCTGCAGCTCCTGCTAAACTCTTAACAGCTACTTTAAAGTCCATGTGAAATCAAAATTGACAATGTTGATTTAGCTAGCTTTCATTGTTGTTCTAAAGGTGAATAATTAGTATGTGCATGTTAATCCTCTGAAAACAATTGTTATAATCTTTAATCAAAGTCTGACCATTTGCTTCCGTAAGCATGACACCTTCTCTTATCGTTAGTTTGCTATGAGGGATTGATGAGCAAAAGGAAAGCCTCACACCCCTACTCAATATTGTTCAATTAGAAATACATCAATATGCTGAAATAAAAGTCTCAGTAACTTCTGGTTTACGCTTCTCATGTTATTTTAAACTTTTACAATGTATATTCTAAAGGCTTAACAGCAAAAGTTAAATGATGAAAAGCAAAAAGTCAATAAAAAATACTGTATATATTTGTTTACCTTTTATTTAAACATGAAAAATCACACAGCTTAATTGTGCTAATTGCAACTGAATTGTAATAAAAAAATTATTATACTAAATTTTATGTAGAATAATATTTAAATTCCTAAAACAAGACACTTTCATTTATGTGTCTCACATATGTTTTGTATAGATCACTTTTATAACTCCTCAGGGCAGCATGTAAATTGATTATTAATGACTTTTGTCTGGGTGAAAACAGATAAATTAACATTATTTTATATTATGTTTTACAACATTATTAAAATGATACATTATTAAAACACTGTTTTAATATAAGTGCATATATGTAGACATTTATCCATAAGTAAATCATTTAAAACAATGTTGTTTCATGACTAGGTCATCTTAACTGCTCTCCAGGTTCTTCTTTTATTGGTTATTTAAATTTAATAGCATTATTCATAGCATATTAATTTATATCACACAATATATAACATACCTTAACATGATGAGAGGATCTTTATCCTTTCTTCATTTTAAATAATTGATGTATACTGTATTTATTTCAACCAGCTAAAATGATTGGTGATGAAGGAAATCACCTAAGGTTTGCAATTCCAAATTCCACACGTTCATGTTGCTTTGTACAGTAATTTAAAATGCAGCAAGAGGGTAAAATTCACCTTAAAATAACTCCGTACATGTATGTCTTGCTCCATCCAAGCAATACATGTTTTTTTACTTCAACCCCTTCAATACTTAAAGGATTAGTTCACCCAAAAATGAAAATTCTGTTATTAATTACTTACTCTCATGTTGTTCCAATACAGTTCTTCCATACTTGGAACAGAAATTAAAGTATTTTAGGTGAAATCTAATAGTCTATAGACGGCAATGACCCGAAGACATTAGGTTGTTATTGTTAAAACATTCCATGTGACTTCAGTGGTACTGTAATCAAATGAAGCTCCAAGAATAATGTTGTGCACCGCAAAACTGTAAAAATGACTATATTTGACTTTGGTGTGTCAGGTTATAAAAGTGTGCATTTATATGGACAATATGATGTATTAGCAATAACGTATACACTGGTATACTTTAAATTTAGTGATTTTTGTTCATCATTTGAGGGCAACACAAAGTTTGAAAAGGCTGAGTGATGGTATACAGTTTTAAATCACATCAACACTGCCACACTGCAGTAGACATGGTTGTAAGGGCTCATTCACACTGAATATATATTTGCATCTAAAACATTAGAAGCAGAAGTTTCACATAAATATAGCTGAATCACTTAGTTCTTTTTTTTTTTGGATTGTTACCTTCTACAGAGAATTTCTTCATATATGTTCCAAAGATGAATGAAAGTCCCAGTGACTTGAAATGACATGAGAGTAATTAATACCAGTCTTTTTAATTTTTTATGTAAACTAGTTATTTAAATTACCCTTACTATTTACTTACTATTTATCTCATTTGGTTTAAAAACCTTTCACGTGTATGATCACACCGGTGTGATCAGCCTTTGCTGGTCCTATTAGTGTACAATCACACCTGTGTGATTAGAATGTTCAGAGCGCATTTATTTTAGGTTTCAGACATTCAAATACAGATAACTACAAGCAAAACATACCATTTAAGGTTTGTTAAATACACATGGATGTCTATGGAGATGGTAATAATATTATTTTTTAATATAACGGGACGATGTACTTTGTTCGGGTAAGATACACATGGTTTATGTTACTAGAATATTCTTTTCTATTCCTCTCCCAGATAAACAGTTGCTCACCTTCATGTATTTCAGAAGAAAATAATGAATAAACATGGTGTAAATCCAGCAGCTTTGATCTCTCCTGCG